>OZ005652.1:272181854-272782688 GCA_963930645.1 Salticus scenicus | reverse complement strand
GTTCCACTGATTACAAACCTGAACCTCAAAACGCACAATCGTTAAAAAAAAAAAAAAAAAAAAAAAAAAAAGTTGGATGCCCCCCTGCACACAAACTATTTCTTTGACCTAAACGAAAAGTTTAATGTAGCATCATGATAGAGATTTAGAATACCGAGTTTGGATTTCCTGCTACAGTTTATTCTTGAGATATGCTGATAATGGATATACAGATGAACCTCTAAAAACCCGATTTTCGAAACTGAAACCGTGTAAATATATATATATATATATATATATTAATCAGTACCGAAAATTTGATCCAAAAAACAATACTTTCTCTACCACATATAAATGCAAGAGAAAGTTAAAAAAAAAAAAAAAATTGAAATTGAAATTGAAATTGAAATCTACATCTAAAAACAAGCTTCTCACACCAATTTTCGTCTTTTTTTCATTAAGAGGCATTTTTTTTTTTTTTTTAAAGCTGGATAAAGTCTATGGAGGTGTGATAGTTGACATATTCAAGTTTCCCTAAACTTTCAGGATATGTTAGTAGTACTGTGATAAGAAAAAGTGAAATTTAATTTTAACTGAATTTCATTTGTTTGACCTAGAGACGGGGTCAAAGTTTGAGGCCGTAAATAAATGGTGCCATTTTAATATCATTTTACTCCGAAAGCTATGAGTGACCCATGTCAATTTTTTTAAATACGGATACTACTTGATACTAAGTACACTTTAGCATAAACAGTTTGGTGGGTCACTCATGGCTTTAAAGGTCAAGGTCATTCAAAAATGCAGTTTTCGTTGATTTTTCCCATGTTTTCAGTCTGAATATCTGCTAATGCCATGAGTGCCCCATAGAAATAATTATGGGGTTAATTACACACCTTAGTATAGAACTTAAAAATATTTAAAATAGCATGGGTTACTCTTGGCTTTAGTAGTGAAACGGTCTCAAAGTTGAAAATTTTCAAAAAAAGATCAAATTTGATGGTAAGTTACTCTGTAAGCCATGAGTCAATAACTATGAGACACAGTTTAAATTATACCCTAGATGGTCTAGTTTTAGACCCAGGTTACAAATCTATGGGGCTTGCAAGATAATTTTAGATAGTCTATTTTATATCGCCAATCTGTACCTGTTCTATGCAGTACAAAAGGTTTGAGACCCAATTTTGCAATACATTAATGCTTGTTTAAACTTCCCATAGTGTAGGGATCTGAGGTCTCCTCTCATTGGCCGATTTCCTGGCCTCTGATTGGCTTTCAGTTTCTGGACGAAATCCTCTGCGATTTTGCTTGTTTTACTTTCAGTGAGGATTGTGAGTGCTATGTGTGTCTCTGAGAGGTCCGCAGATCCAGCTCAGAACTTAGTTTCTGGCTGGACACTGAGACTTTCATAGGATTCATGCATGCACTTCACTTTAATCCTCCTGAATTTTAATTTTGATAGGAAAAAAAAAAATTGTATGCCCCCCTTTTTTTTTTATTAATTGCGGGACTCCGAGCGATTTCCTGTGCCCCTTGGGGCGCCCTGCTCAGCTCTTAATTCCTTTTCGCCGTCCAGACCGTCTCGTCAACGCACGTAACAGTTTCACTGTTACACTTAGGTTTTTTCAAGGAGTTATTTATTTATTATTTATTTATTATTTATTTTATTTTTATTTTTACTTTTTTTTTTTTTTTTTTTCTAAACTCCTGGTGCTTCACTCTGATTGGTCTCTGCTCACGCGGAGATTTATTCAGAGATCAAAATTCTAAATTCACCCATTTGGCTTTTAATTATTTTATGGAAAATTATTTTTATGTTTTTCGCATTTTTCGTTGGAGGTAAGCATTGGTTGCGACCAAATGCAGGTACTCCGAAGCACATCGTTGACTGTATTACAGAGGCCAGCATCAAAATAATTATAAAATTAAAAAATCACATAGGGGAGATCGGGGCAAGTTGAAATACGGAATAAGTTAAAACATGGAAATAAAAATTACAATTTTTAAGTTCTTATTTACTGCCAATAAAGGGAAGTACAGATACACAAAACGTACTTTACAATGTAGAAAAAAAAAGTGTATGTAAACATCTGTCTATTTTATGAGGATAAAAATGTTTTAGAGTATTGTTTCTTTACTGTGAGTAAAAATTCAAATTTTTAAATGATGTCGCATTTTATGTAACAAAAATTAGTGAATGTTTCTGATTGATTCAGCGTTTATAGTGTATAGTTGCAACTTGCTAATCATATGATTTGAAACACACACGAGCATAAGTACTAGTAGCATAACATCGCATAAAGTGAAAATTGTGTGCAGGGGCCAGCTGAAAGAAATATAAGGGAGGCTACTTGAAACACCTGTTTCAATTAGCCCCGTGCACAAAAGAAATGCAAAAGCACTATAAAAATAATAAAAATAATAAAAATAATAAAATAGATTACACTGCAGCGGCTGTCTCTTTATTTATGGTTCAAAATAATTTTTTCTAGCTTGGTTTTTTAAAATTTTCCAAGAGATAAGTGCATTAGAATTAGAGGAAAGTTTCTAGACAGAATTTTCAGAACAAGTAGATACTGGAAGTGTTGGTCTGCTGAGTGTTGGTGTGCTGTTCTGGGAAAAAGCAAGATAGGTGTTCTATGTGGGACAAATCATACAGATGTTTGATAGTACAGGTAAAGTGCCTGTAAAGCTGGCAAAGATAAAATTTCTAAAGGGACAAATGAAATCTAAAAATGTTTGTTTTGCCTGGCCCATACAAGCTGACATTCGAGATATCAGTTTGGACAATATTAAGTAAGTAATATTAATAAGTTTTATCACGTCTATTGAATAATAGAGAATTTCTTTATTTTAATTGTGAACTTGAATTTCCCCTCTCTTTTTTGTATTAAATTACTGTAGCAACTTTCATAAGCCTTCTGCAACGCCTATTATTACAAAATAATTTATCAACCTCCTGATAGTTATTTTTAAATAAATGTTCATTAAGTGCAAAATTCTACTGTAATTATTAACTAAATCTGATACTATTATGACCTTTATTTTAAATATAGTCCATTTAATTATGGTCATTATAATGTAAAAAGTAACCTAAGATACATCTGAAATGTGCATATTGTTATATTATGTAAAACATATATAGGGTGATGAAAACAAGACTGTATACAAAATAATAATAATAATAATAATAATAATTGCGCATGGGACTAATTGAATCAGGTGTTTCAAGTAGCTTCCCCTATATTTGTTTCAGCTGGCCCCTGCCCACAATTTTCAATTCAGGAGATGTTAAGCTACCAGTACTTATGCTCGTGGGCGTTTCAAATTATATGATTAGCAAGCTGCAACTGTTCACTATAAACGCTGAATCAATCAGAAACATTCACTAATGTATGCTACATAAAATGCGACATTATTTTAAAATTTTATTAACCGACTTCAAAAAAAGAAGGAAGGTTCTCAATTCAAACCGTATGTTTTTTTTATGTTTGTTAGCTTATAACTTCTGAACGGATGCTCCGATTTTGATACTTTTTGTTTTGTTGAAAAGGTCTTGGTCTGAAATAGGTCCCATTGTAATATCTTTACGATTGATTTTTCCCATGTTTTCAGTCTGAATATCTGCTAATGCCATGAGTGCCCCATAGAAATAATTATGGGGTTAATTACACACCTTAGTATAGAACTTAAAAATATTTAAAATAGCATGGGTTACTCTTGGCTTTAGTAGTGAAACGGTCTCAAAGTTGAAAATTTTCAAAAAAAGATCAAATTTGATGGTAAGTTACTCTGTAAGCCATGAGTCAATAACTATGAGACACAGTTTAAATTATACCCTAGATGGTCTAGTTTTAGACCCAGGTTACAAATCTATGGGGCTTGCAAGATAATTTTAGATAGTCTATTTTATATCGCCAATCTGTACCTGTTCTATGCAGTACAAAAGGTTTGAGACCCAATTTTGCAATACATTAATGCTTGTTTAAACTTCCCATAGTGTAGGGATCTGAGGTCTCCTCTCATTGGCCGATTTCCTGGCCTCTGATTGGCTTTCAGTTTCTGGACGAAATCCTCTGCGATTTTGCTTGTTTTACTTTCAGTGAGGATTGTGAGTGCTATGTGTGTCTCTGAGAGGTCCGCAGATCCAGCTCAGAACTTAGTTTCTGGCTGGACACTGAGACTTTCATAGGATTCATGCATGCACTTCACTTTAATCCTCCTGAATTTTAATTTTGATAGGAAAAAAAAAAAAAATTGTATGGCCCCCTTTTTTTTTTATTAATTGCGGGACTCCGAGCGATTTCCTGTGCCCCTTGGGGCGCCCTGCTCAGCTCTTAATTCCTTTTCGCCGTCCAGACCGTCTCGTCAACGCACGTAACAGTTTCACTGTTACACTTAGGTTTTTTCAAGGAGTTATTTATTTATTATTTATTTATTATTTATTTTATTTTTATTTTTACTTTTTTTTTTTTTTTTTTTTCTAAACTCCTGGTGCTTCACTCTGATTGGTCTCTGCTCACGCGGAGATTTATTCAGAGATCAAAATTCTAAATTCACCCATTTGGCTTTTAATTATTTTATGGAAAATTATTTTTATGTTTTTCGCATTTTTCGTTGGAGGTAAGCATTGGTTGCGACCAAATGCAGGTACTCCGAAGCACATCGTTGACTGTATTACAGAGGCCAGCATCAAAATAATTATAAAATTAAAAAATCACATAGGGGAGATCGGGGCAAGTTGAAATACGGAATAAGTTAAAACATGGAAATAAAAATTACAATTTTTAAGTTCTTATTTACTGCCAATAAAGGGAAGTACAGATACACAAAACGTACTTTACAATGTAGAAAAAAAAAGTGTATGTAAACATCTGTCTATTTTATGAGGATAAAAATGTTTTAGAGTATTGTTTCTTTACTGTGAGTAAAAATTCAAATTTTTAAATGATGTCGCATTTTATGTAACAAAAATTAGTGAATGTTTCTGATTGATTCAGCGTTTATAGTGTATAGTTGCAACTTGCTAATCATATGATTTGAAACACACACGAGCATAAGTACTAGTAGCATAACATCGCATAAAGTGAAAATTGTGTGCAGGGGCCAGCTGAAAGAAATATAAGGGAGGCTACTTGAAACACCTGTTTCAATTAGCCCCGTGCACAAAAGAAATGCAAAAGCACTATAAAAATAATAAAAATAATAAAATAGATTACACTGCAGCGGCTGTCTCTTTATTTATGGTTCAAAATAATTTTTTCTAGCTTGGTTTTTTAAAATTTTCCAAGAGATAAGTGCATTAGAATTAGAGGAAAGTTTCTAGACAGAATTTTCAGAACAAGTAGATACTGGAAGTGTTGGTCTGCTGAGTGTTGGTGTGCTGTTCTGGGAAAAAGCAAGATAGGTGTTCTATGTGGGACAAATCATACAGATGTTTGATAGTACAGGTAAAGTGCCTGTAAAGCTGGCAAAGATAAAATTTCTAAAGGGACAAATGAAATCTAAAAATGTTTGTTTTGCCTGGCCCATACAAGCTGACATTCGAGATATCAGTTTGGACAATATTAAGTAAGTAATATTAATAAGTTTTATCACGTCTATTGAATAATAGAGAATTTCTTTATTTTAATTGTGAACTTGAATTTCCCCTCTCTTTTTTGTATTAAATTACTGTAGCAACTTTCATAAGCCTTCTGCAACGCCTATTATTACAAAATAATTTATCAACCTCCTGATAGTTATTTTTAAATAAATGTTCATTAAGTGCAAAATTCTACTGTAATTATTAACTAAATCTGATACTATTATGACCTTTATTTTAAATATAGTCCATTTAATTATGGTCATTATAATGTAAAAAGTAACCTAAGATACATCTGAAATGTGCATATTGTTATATTATGTAAAACATATATAGGGTGATGAAAACAAGACTGTATACAAAATAATAATAATAATAATAATAATAATTGCGCATGGGACTAATTGAATCAGGTGTTTCAAGTAGCTTCCCCTATATTTGTTTCAGCTGGCCCCTGCCCACAATTTTCAATTCAGGAGATGTTAAGCTACCAGTACTTATGCTCGTGGGCGTTTCAAATTATATGATTAGCAAGCTGCAACTGTTCACTATAAACGCTGAATCAATCAGAAACATTCACTAATGTATGCTACATAAAATGCGACATTATTTTAAAATTTTATTAACCGACTTCAAAAAAAGAAGGAAGGTTCTCAATTCAAACCGTATGTTTTTTTTATGTTTGTTAGCTTATAACTTCTGAACGGATGCTCCGATTTTGATACTTTTTGTTTTGTTGAAAAGGTCTTGGTCTGAAATAGGTCCCATTGTAATATCTTTACGATCTAAAGAAAATACAGGGTGCCCAAAAAAATCAGTCCCAACTCTTTTAACTGCTAAACGGCTACAGCTATATTGATAAAAATGGTATGTAAGTATAGCAAAGTCGCCATGCAGTACAAGGTTAAACCGCTTGCAGCGCCACCTGGTGGAAAATAGCGGAGTTAGTGTTCCTATCTCGAAAACGGTTCTAGAGAAAAAAAAAAAGTGAATTACGAAGTTCAAGAGTATCACCGATTTAGTACAAAAAGATAGTTTAGACATTCATGTTAGCGTTCCTATCTCGGATACGGTTTAAGACAGGGGAAAAAAGTGAATTATAAAATTGCAGAGCATCGTCGATTTAGTAAGAACAGATAGTTTAGACTTTGACGCTAAAAGTGCAATGCTAAAAACGTGCATTTGTTTGTTCGCAATTTCTTACTCTTACACTATGCACACTTAAGCTACATTTCACACGTTGTAGCGTAGCTGGTGAGACATACGCTATATAGTTCCAAATACCGTTACTTGATACTTTTTGTTTTGTTGTAAAGATCTTGGTCTGAAGTAGGTCCCACTGTAATATCTTTACAATCTAAAGAACATAAAGCGCAATCTGGTGAAAAACAGCGGAATTAGCGCTTCTATCTCAAAAACCGTTCAAGATGTGAGAAAAGTTAATTACGAAGTTGTAGAGCATCATCGAATTACTACGAAAAGACAGTTTTTAGACGTTATTGCTAAAAATAGAACGCTTAAAACGTGCAGTAGTTTTTTCGTAATTTACTACACTGTGCACACTTGAACTACGTTGCACACTTTGCAGCGTAGTGGATGACACGTATACTTTGTGGTTCAAAGTACTGTTACTGTAAGCGGTCACATCGACTAGCGCAAAATCGTTTTCAACCAACTTCAGAAAGGAGGGTGTTCTTAATTCGAACTATGTATTGTTGTTGGTGTTTGTAAGCTTATAACTTCGTAAGAGATGTCTAATCAACCTACTTCAAAAAGGAGGATTTTCTCAATTCAAAGCGTATGATTTTTTTGTTTTTGTTTCTGTTTGTTAGCTCATAACTTCTGAACGGATGATCTGATTTTGATACTTTTTGTTTTATTATAAAGGTCTTGGTCTGAAATAAGTCCCACTGTAATATCTTTACGATCAAAAGAAAATACAGAGTGCCGAAAAATATCAGTCCCGATTCTTTTAACTGCTGAACACCTGCAGCTATAGTCATAAACGTGGTACGTAGGTATAGCAAAGTGGACATATGCCACGTGATTCAACCGCCTACAGCGCCACCTGGTGGAAAACAGTGGAGTTAGCGTTCCTATCTCGGAAACGGTTCAAGACAGGGGAAAAAAGTGAATTATAAAATTGCAGAGCATAATCGATCTACTAGGAAAAGATAGTTCAGACATTTGTTCACAATTTCCTATTTTGTGCACACTTGAACGACATTGCATATGCTGTAGCTTAGCGGGTGACATTTATGCTATGTAAAATTCAAAGTATGGGTATTGTAAGCGGTCACATCGATTAACGCATAGACGTTTTAAACCGACTTCGTAAAGGAAGAGGTTCTCAATACAAACCATATTTCTCATTGTTGTTGTTGTTGAAATTTGATAGCTTATAACTTTGTAAGAGATGATTTAATTTTAATACTTTTTTTGTTCTCGTAATGATCTTGGTCTGAAATAGGTTTTATTATGATTTCATTAAGGTATAAACAAATTACAGGATACTCACAAAAGTCTGTTCTCACTCTAACTGCTGAACGCATGCAGCTACACTGGTAAAAGCAGTATCTAAATATCGATGTTGAAACTTCCGTCCGTCAGCTGCAATGCATATTTTGCTCTTTGTTTGAACTTTACGCTGCTCAGTTTCCAGCGCAGCGGGTGACACGTATTCACTGTAAAGTTCAATATATATGCCTAACAGATTTTTTTGTTACGAACACAGCGTATCCATTCTTTGCATTTCTAAAGACTTTTTAATTTAACGTATGTTCGTTCAATAAATAGTTTTTTGCTCATATCCGATAAAGGCAACAAAAGTGACCCAACTTAAAAATGCAGAATTTGAGAAAAATCAACTTAAAAGTAACTTGACTAGAATAAAACTGGCACAACTGTCTCTCGAGCGAATAACTTTCTCGATGGAGATGTAACTTTTTTGTTCATATTGGCTGCATTTCATGTATTTTTCAGTGACATAAACCTTTTTTTGAGTTATGTCACTTTTCTTGAAAGTTGTGATTTGTGAAACTGCCGTCGAACGTCTTCTGATGTTCTGCTATATGAATAAGTTTTCACTGAAAATAGAACCGACTCCAAAAAGCAACTAATTGCGCCTAAAAGTATAAAATAATTTCCTTCGCCAAACAACCTATAACACTACAATTAATCATAACTTTTGAAGTCGGCGCAAAATTAAATAAAAATCTATACCTTTATTCAATACAAAACTCAAATCCTATTCAAAATACACATCTCACATTGTCACCTGCAAAACTCAGCCGAAAACTGCTTTGATTGAAGAAAACAAATAAGATTTCGTAAGCAGCAAAAGTTGGCGAAGATGCTGGTATCTGACGTCCTTGGTGAAAGAAAAATCGCAAAATTATCTGGCAAACATATTTAATTTCTTTGGGATATCATGACTCTTTTGATAAGGTATATTAAGAGAGTAATCAAGAATACGAAACAATACTTCACACGATATATATTATAAAAATATACATATTGCGTGTATACTTTTGCATTACGTTTTGATCACCAAATCCAAAAGTCACCAAGGATGATAGTTATCAAAGTTATACCAAATTTGCAAAGGAAACTCTAACTTCGTAGAAACATAAATACCGCATTGTGAAGAATGTTCACTGTTCTATGTAGATGCTACTAATGAACCAGTTGTATACAGTGATAAAATAATAAAGGAAACATGAAAATGGATCATTCGAGACAACAGCATTTGTTGCTACCGATCTAAAAACAAACCTTTAAAAACTAATTTAATTTTATTTAATTTTGCGCCGACTTCAAAAGTTATGATTAATTCTAGTGTTATAGGTTGTTTGGCGAAGGAAATTATTTTATACTTTTAGTCGCAATTAGTTGCTTTTTGGAGTCGGTTCTATTTTTTTACAAAAAGATTTTATTTACATTGTAAAGTAGGTTTTGTGTGTCTGTACTGCCCTTTATTGGCAATAAATAAGAACTTAAAATTTGTATTTTTTATTTCCATGTTTCAACTTACCCCGTACATCAACTTATCCCGGTCTCCCCTATGTAATTTTTTAATTTTATATTTATTTTGATGCTGGCCTATGTGATGTAAAATGGAAAGTTTTAAACAAGCATTAATGTATTACAAAATTGGGTCTCAAGCGTTTTGTACTACAGAGAACAGGTACACATTTGCGATATACAATAGACTGTATCTAAATAAATCTTGAAAGGCCCATAGGTTTGTAACCTGGGTCTAAAACTAGACCATCTAGGGTATAATTAAAACTGTATCTCATAGTTATTGACTCATGGCTAATAGAGTAATTTACCATCCAATTTGACCTGTTTTTGAAAATTTTCAACTTTGAGACCGTTTCACTACTAAAGCCAAGAGTAACCCATGCTATTTTAAATATTTTTAAGTTCTATACTAAGGTGTGTAATTAACCCCATAATTATTTCTATGGGGCACTCATGGCATTAGCAGATATTCAGACTGAAAACATGGGAAAAATCAACGAAAACTGCATTTTTGAATGACCTTGACCTTTAAAGCCATGAGTGACCCACCAAACTGTTTATGCTAAAGTGTACTTAGTATCAAGTAGTATCCGTATTTAAAAAAATTGACATGGGCCACTCATGGCTTTAGGAGTAAAATGATATTAAAATGGCACCATTTATTTACGGCCTCAAACTTTGACCCCCTGTCTAGGTCAAACAAATGAAATTCAGAAAAAATTAAATTTCACTTTTTCTTATCACAGTACTACTAACATATCCTGAAAGTTTCGGGAAAATTGAAGATGCCAACTATCAAAAGTGTCCAACTTTTAAAAAAATGACTCTTAAACATCAACAATTGCTTAGTAGTCAACTTCAAATGGTTTCTATCTCAAAAGTTTTGTACCAGTGGTTTTTGAATCTGCTATATTGCTTTGTTGCTGTATTTGTGCCAGTTTTTTTTTTTTTTTTTTTTTTTCCCTGTGTAAGTGGTGTTACAGAAGCGAAATTTTGGGCGATTTCAATGATATTTATTTTTATTTATAAAATGATATTAAAAAAAATACTAATTTAATTTTTTTAGTTATTTAAATACAGTTATATTCATAATTTCTTTAAAAACACAAAAAGAAGTACGTGTGAAAAAGATTTTTTTGTTTCTTTCATAATGTTGTAAATAAAAGGTTTTTTAAAAGTTTTGAGAATTTTTCTATTAATGTTTGAATATTTTTTAATAATGTAAAATAATTATTGAAATATGACTGTAGATCTCTATCTAAAAAATGCAAAGTTAAACGTCAGATGATAATCAAACCTTTTTTTTTTTTTTTCAGAAATCATCAAAAAGGTAATTTGTTACGAACATTTTTCTTTTTATTAACAATATTAACCTTATATTTACGTCAGTTCACTTTTTAACACTTTCCAACAAGGTTGAAAAGTGTTTATGACTTCGGTTTGTCTGTCTGTCTGTCTGTCCGTCTGTCTGTCTGTCTGTCCGCGCTCTAACTCCCGTAAATATTTATGGAATTTCTTTAAACTGATATATGTTATTCAAGTTCACAATCGGACGCTCCCTATTGAAAATGGAGTTTATACCTCTACTGGTTTGTGTACAGGGACACCCGAAAATATTTCAAAGCATTGTGTTCTATGAGAGGTATTTCTATAAACCATATTTTCATACCTTTACTCTAGACATATCTTAGTGAAATTGAAATATGTTATTCAAGTTCACTATCGGACGTTCCCTATTGAAAATGGAGTTTGTACCTCTACTGGTTTGTGTACAGGGACACCCGAAAGTATTTCAAAGAATTGTGCTCTATGAGAGGTATTTCTATAAACCATATTTTCATAACTTTACTCTAGACATATCTTAATGAAATTGAAATATGTTATTCAAGTTCACTATCGCACGTTCCCTATCGAAAATGGAGTTTGTACCTCTACTGGTTTGTGTACAGGGACACCCGAAAATATTTCAAAGCATTGTGTTCTATGAGAGGTATTTCTATAAATCATATTTTAATACCTTCACAGTAGACATATCTTAATGAAATTGAAATATGTTATTCAAGTTCACTGTTGGATGTTTCCTGTATAAAATGGAGGGAATACAACCATCGGGTTATACACAGGGACACTCAAAAGTATTCCAAAGCATTTCGTTCTATGAGAGATATTTCTATAAATCAAATTTTAATAACTTTAGTTTCCACAAATTATAAGGAATTGAAATATGTTATTTATATGCACAAAATAATGCTTTGTATACAATATAGCATGTTTAGCATTATATTTACAGGGTGGCGCAAAAATATCCAGATAAATTAAGAGCTATTAATAAAAAAATTGCTAGATATGTACTTTCGTTTACGTTAAGCGTTTTTAACACTTTCTAATATTTTTAACACTTTCCAACAAGGTTGAAAAGTATTTATGACTTCGGTTTGTCTGTCGGTCTGTCTGTCTGTCCGTCTGCCTGTCCACGCTCTAACTCCCGTAAATATTTATGGAATTTCTTGAAACTGCTATATGTTATTCAAGTTCACTATCGGACGTTCCCTATTAAAAATGGAGTTTATGCCTGTACTAGTTTGTGTACAGGGACACCTGAAAGTATTTCAAAGCATTGTGTTCTATGAGAGGTATTTCTTTAAACCATATTTTCATACCTTTAGTGTAGACATATCTGAATGAAATTGAAATATGTTATTCAAGTTCACTATTGGATGTTTCCTGTTTAAAATGAAGGAATTACCACCATCGGTTTATGTACAGGGATACTCAAAATTATTATAAAGCATTGTGTTCTATGAGAGATATTTCTATAAATCAAATTTTATTAACTTTACTTTCCACGAAGTTTTTGGAAGTTGAAGTATGTTATTTATATGCACAAAAGAATGCTTTGCACAGAATATAGCATGGTTATCATTAGATTTACAGTGTGACACAAAAATATTCAGTTATATTAAGAGCTATTAATAAAAAATTGCTAGAATTGTACTCTCGTTTACTTTACGAGTTTTTGAAACTTTCTATCATTTTTTTAGTGTGAATATAGTTTAAATCTCTGTATCTGTCTGACTGTTCTTCTTTCCGTCTGTCTGTTTCTCTGTCTGTTTTACTGCGCTCTAATTCCCGTAAATATTCATGGAATTTCTTTAAACCGATATATTTTATTCAAGTTGAGTTTCGGATGTTCCCTATTGAAAATGCAGTGAATACCTATTCTGGTTTATGTACAGGGACACCCAAAAGTATTCGAAAGCACTGTGTTCTATGGGAGGAGTTTCTATAAACCATATTTTAATACCTTTAATGTATAGAAACTTCAATGAAATTTTTACATGTTATTCAATTCCCTATCGGATGTTTCCTATGTAAAGTAGAGTACATTTCTAACTGCTTTGTGTACAAGGGCACTTGAAAGTATTCCAAAGCATTGTGTTGTACGAGAGTTATTTTTATAAACCTAATTTTAATAATTTTATTCACTACAAAGCTTAATGCAATTGAAATATATTATTCGTATGCACAAAAGAGTGCTTTCTATGTAATATAGTATGGTTAGCATTAGATTTACAGGGCCACACAAAAATAATCATTTGCATTAAGAGCTATAAATAAAAATTTGCTGGAATTGCACTTTTGTTTACATGAGCGTTTTAAAACTTTCTTATAATTTTACTGGGAATATGATTTCAATTTGTGCATCTGTCTGTCCGATTGTCTACCTTTTCATCTGTTTGTTTCCGGCTCCTATAATCCGTGAATATTTTGAGAATTTTTAAAAAATGATACATCTAAGTTCCCTATGGAATGTTCCCTATTTAAAATGCCATTAATTGGTCCTGTAAAACTAGTTTGTTTACAGGGACAACAACAACAAAAAAAAAAAACAATGTACTATGTTTTAGGACAGAATTTTTTAAAAGTTATATTTAAAAATCTTTCTACTATAAAAATCATAGAAACATTGACATGCATTATTGATATTCTAAAATGATGTTGTGTATAAAACATGATATGATTAACTTTCAGACTTACAGGGCTACACTAAAATATTCAGAGAGATTAAAAGCTGTAATTATAATCTGACGGCTGCGTTTTCTTTTGCGTTAAGCCTTTTTAACACTTTCCAAAATGCCTAAGAGTAATTTTAAAATCAATTAGTCTATCTGCATGTTTTTCAGTTGTTCTGTCTATTGTGTGAAAAAGTAGGCAAAGAATATTAAAAGTTATTCGATGCAATTGCGTACAGTTGGAAAGTGTTACTAATCAATGCGTACTGCATGATTTTTCTTTCTTGTTTATTGATAGCATTAATGCCTTTTCATTTGTTAAATGCAAACTCCCGTCGTTAAATAAATTTTACCCTGGTAACAAAGAACAAGAAAGAAAAATCATGCAGTACGCATTGATTAATAACACTTTCCAACTGTACGCAATTGTTGTGTCGAATAACAATTAATATTCTTTGTCTACGTTATCGCACAACAGACCGATGGACTGAAAAACATACAGATAGACTAATTGATTTTAAAATTACTCTTAGGCATTTTGGAAAGTGTTAAAAAGGCTTCACGCAAAAGAAAATGCAGCCTTTAGATTGTAATTACAGCTTTTAAACTCTCTGAATATATTACTGTAGCCCGGTAAATCTGAAAGTTAATCATATCATATTCTATACAAAACAATATTTTAGAATATTAATAATACATGTCAACGTTTTTAAGATCTTTGTAGTAGAAAGTTTTTTAAATATAACTTTAAAATAATTCTGTCCTAAAACGTAATACATTGGCTTTTTTTTCATTGTTGTTGTTGTTGTTGTCCCTGTAAACAAACTAGTTGTACAGGACCTATTAAAGACATTTTAAATAGGGAACATTCCATAAGGAACACGAGTGTATCATTTTTTAAAAAATCTCAAAATATTCACGGATGATACAGATAGAAAGGATAAACAGATAGAAAGGTAGACAATCGGACAGACAGATGCACAAATTGAAATCATATTCCCACTAAAATTATAAGAAAGTGTTAAAACGCTCATGTAAACAAAAGTGCAATTCCAGCAAATTTTTATTAATACCTCTTAATATAATTGATTATTTTTGTGTGGTCCTGTAAATCTAATGCTAACCATACTATATTACATAGAAGGCACACTCTTTTCTGCATACGAATAATATATTTCAATTGCATTAAGCTTTGTGGAAAATAAAATTATTAAAATTTGGTTTATAAAAATAACTCTCATACAACACAATGCTTTGGAGTACTTCCAAGTGCCCCTGTACACAAACCAGTTAGAAATGTACTCTACTTTACATAGGAAACATCCAATAGGTAATTGAATAACATGTTAAAATTTCATTAAAGTTTCTAAACGTTAAAAGTATTAAAATATGATTTATAGAAACTCCTCTCATAGAACACAATAGTTTTGAATACTTTTGGTTGTCCCTGTACACAAACCAGAAAAGGTAGCCCTTCCATTTTCAATAGGGAATATCCGATAGTAAACTTCAATAAAATATATCGGTTTAAAGAAATTCCATAAACATTTACGGGAATTAGAGCGCAGAAAAACAGACAGAGAGACAGACAGACGGACAGAAGAACAATCAGACAGATACACAAATTGAAATTATATTCACACTAGAAAAATGATAGAAAGTGTCAAAAACGCTTAATGTAAACGAAAGTACAATTCTAGCAATTTTGTATTAATAGCTCTTAATATAACTGAATATTTTTGTGTCACCCTGTACATCTAATGGTAATCATGCTATATTCTATGCAAAGCACTCTTTTGTGAATATAAATAACATGTGTCAATTTCCTGAAACATCGTGGAAAGTAAAGTTATTAAAATTTGATTTATAGAAATATCTCACAAAGAACGCAATGCTTTGGAGTACTTTTGAGTGTCCCTGTACATAAACTAGCGGTGGTATGTTATCTATTTTATATAGGAAACATCCAATACTGAACTTGAATAACATATTTCAATTTCATGAATATATTGTACAGTAAAGGTATGAAAATATGGTTTATACAAATACCTCTCATACACATTTCTTTGAAATACTTTCGGGTGTCCTTGTACACAAACCAGTAGAGGTATAAACTCCATTTTCAATAGGAAACATCCGATAGTGAACTTGAATAACATATTTCAGTTTCAAAACATTCCATAAATATTTACGGGAGTTAGAGCGCGGGCAGACAGATAGACTGACAGACGGACAGATACACAAATTGATATCATATTAACACTTAAAAAAATGTTAGGAAGTGTTAAAAACGCTTAATGTAAACGAAAGTAGAATTCTAGCAAATTTTTAATAATAGCTCTTAAAATAACAGAATATTTTTGTGTCACCCTATAAATCTAATGCTAATCATGCTATGTTCTATGTAAATCATTCTTTTGTGCATAAAAATAACATATTTCAATTTCCTAAAATTTTGTGGAAAGTAAAATTATTAAAATTTGATTTATAGAAATATCTCTCATAGAACGCAATGCTTTAGAATACTTTTGAGTGTCCTTATATATAAAACAGAGTTGGTATTTAATCCATTTTATACAGGAAAAATCCAATAGTGAACTTCAATAACATATTTCAATTTCATTAAGATATGTGTACAGTAAAGGTATGAAAAAATGATTTATAAAAATACCTCTCATAGAACACAATGCTTTGAAATACTTTCGGGAGCCCCTGTACACAAACCAGTAGAGGTACAAACTCCATTTTCAACAGAGAACATCCGGTAGTGAACTGGAATAACATATTTCAATTTCATTAAGATATGTGTACAGTAAAGGTATGAAAATACGATTTATAAAAATACCTCTCATAGAAACACAATGCTTTAAACTACTTTCTGGTGTACCTGTATACAAACAAGTAAAGGTATAAACTCCATTTTCAAAGGGAACATCCGATAGTGAACTTGAATAACATATATCAGTTTCAAGAAATTCCACAAATATTTACGGGAATTAGAGAGCGGAGAGGCAGACAGACGGATAGACAGACAGACAAACCGAAACCATTAACACTTTTCAACCTTGTTGGGAAGTGTTAAAAATGTTAGAAAGTCTTAAAGACGCTTAATGTAAACGAAAGTACACTTTTAGCAAATATTCATTAATAGCTCTTTATATAACTGAATATTTTTGTGTCACCCTGTAAATCTAATGTTAATCATGCTATATTCTATTCAAAGCATTTTCTTTTGTGCCAATAAATAACACATTTCAATTTCATAAGTCTTCGTGCAAAATAAAGTTATTAAAATTTAGTTTATAGAAATATCTCTCATAAAACTCAATGCTTTGGAATATTTTTGTGTGTCCCTGTACACAAATCAGTGATAGTATTTGCTCAATTTTATACAGGAAACATCCGATAGTGAACTTGAATAACATATTTAAATTTCATTAAGATTTGTGTACAGTAAGGGTATGGAAATATGGTTTATAGAAATGCCTCTCATAGAACACAATGCTTTGAAATACTTTTGTGTGTCCCTGTACACAAATCAGTGGTGGTATTTACTCCATTTTATACAGGAAACAACCGATAGTGAACTTGAATAGCATATTTCAATTTCATTAAGATTTGTGTACAGTAAGGGTATGGAAATATGGTTTATAGAAATGCCTCTCATGGAACACAATGCTTTGTAATATTTTAGGGGATACCTGTACACAAACTAGTAGAGGTTTAAACTCCATTTTCAGCAGGAAACGTCGGATAGTGAACTTGTATAACATATTTCAATTTCATTAGGATTTTTGTACAGTAAGGGTATGAAAATATGGTTTATAGAAATGCTTCTCATAGAACACAATGCTTTGAAATATTTTCGGGGGTCCCTGTACACAAACCAGTAGCGGTATAAGCTCCATTTTCAATAGGGAACATCCGATAGTGAACCTGAACAACATATATCAGTTTCAAGAAATTCCATAAATATTTACGGGAGTTAGAGCGCTGACAGACAGACGGACGGACAGACAGACAGACAAACCCAAGTCATAAACACTTTTCAGCCTTGTTGGAATGTGTTAAAAACTAGAATGTTGTGTTGTGGCTACCACATGACTTTCTTCTAGATTTCCCTATACAAATTCACTCAGTACAAAAAAATTATTAAAAAATTATTGTTCATTAAAAATTATCTTCCATGATGGATGCAGACGATTTTCATTCTAAGAAGGATAACACTAAATACCCAAATAAAGTCAATTTCATTTTCAACATATGACATTTAAAAAAAAAAAAAAGATAACTTCATTTTAAATTATCACAGATAGATTTTTCAAACATTTGTTTTAAAGGTATTAATGGCCTCTTTTGAAAGATATCCATAATGAGAGGGGAAGTTATGCTCCTACATGTACAAAACAAATTTTCCCAGTTGACTATCACTATTGTAAATAATTGTTTTTAATTTTTAAATGACTGTTAAAAAATAATTCTCTTCATGCGCATTTGTATGAAAGTTTGTCCTATATGCTGTCATGTTAAAAATTTAGAAAAAGTGTATAAAACGCCACCTGTTGAACGACTTTCACTAAAAGTTCATAGGCACTAATTTATGTCAATGTGGAACTGCATATCAAATTTTATTAAATTATGTGCAGTAGTACAGTTGCCACAATTTGTACAGTTGCCCCAAAATTTTGCCACACACTCACAGAGAGACAGACATTTCCTAAAAATGGTCAAACCGTGTTCTAGACCTCTCAAAACTTGTAAATCCATCAAAAACCTCAGGTCAAGAATTTTTACGAATCCAATACATTCTTTTACTGAATATGGAAGAAAGTTAAAAAAAAAATATTTTGGAGCGAAAATTAATTAATCTACACTCATGTCCATAAATTAAGAATAATTCAGATTCACACTGAAATCGAACTTTAATGCAAAAATTTCACCTGTAGAGATACCATACACATCTGCAAGAATAATATGCAAATTATCGGAAGCCATCAGATGACGCCGATATGATGTTACAATGACGAAATTGTAAGAAGGGGGTAGATAAAGAATGGGAGCAAAGAAGCAAAATTGTCCACAAGCGTTCTGTGTGCCGCTCAGTGCCACAACCGAATGGTTATGACACAGAGGACGCATGCAGATATTTTTTTACGTGGTAGAATTATCGGCCGACTAGAATGTGGGCGTACTCAGATAGAAGTATCGGGGAACTTAGAATCGCCCAAAGTGTCATCTCTAGGCTTTGGCAACGATTCCAAAATGATGGAAATGCCAGTCGACGTTACAATACTGGTCGGCCCCGAGTTACAATGCCGAATGACCTCCGGTATTTGACAGTAACTGATAAAATTAGCAGATAAAACACAGCATCAGACCTGTCTCGTCAGCTGTCTGTAGCCACGAGTGCCACAGTTTCAAGACAAACCGTGTATAGGCGTTTGGGAGATATTGGTCTATATGCTCGCAGGCCTGTTAGATGTGTTCCACTCACGGCAATGCACTGCGCCAGAAGTTAACTTGGAGTAGAGAACATGCAATGTGGACAGCGGCACAGTGAGCTTGTGTGACGTTTTCCGACGAGTCCAGGTTTAGCTTGCAGTGTGATTCACGTCAGACTTCCATATGTAGAACGTCAGGTACCCAAAACAACATCATTGAACGACACCGTTACTTTGGGGCTGGAGTGCTCGTTTAGAGGGGGGGGGGGGCGGATCATATTGGGACCAGAACAGATCTGCATGTTTAAATCGGGAGAATGATAGGCCAAATTTATCGGGACATCATTCGGGAACAACATGTACGTTTGTTTAGGGTGCTATGAGCCCAGATTTTGTGTTTATGGATGACAATGCGCGTCCTCACCGTGCAAACGTTGTACACGGACGCCTACAATCTGAAGCTATCACACGCATGGAATGGCCAGCGTTCTCACCTGACTAGAATCCGATAGAGAATCTGTAGGACATGCTTTTCCGACGAGTTGTAGTCCGTCAATCACCTCCTACAGGTGTACTGGAACTTCGCAGAACATTGTTTACTGAGTAGTGTAATCTTCCCCTAGATCAGATCAATAATTTAATACTCAGCATTCCTAGGCATTGTAAGAACTGTATTTCATCATCTGAGAGGCATACAATGTATTAACCATCATACCAACCATGTAATGTTAAGTTTTTGTAAGAGAGATATTTTTTGTCATTGCTTCAAGGAGCAAAAATCGTAGTTTTTATGAATGGTATCCTACATAAACCACCTTTTTTTGTTCTTGATCTTTTGTTTAATAAATGGACTTTATGAATAAGTTATGTTTGTTTTGCTTCTGAGCTTTTATTTGCCTCATTATCCTTAATTTATGGACATGAGTGTATATAAATAAAGAGAAGTGTCTGTGTGTATGTCTGTGTGTGTGTGTGTGTGTGTCTGCACTCTGGTGCTCACACTACTGATCGCAGAGCTTCCAAATTTGTCATATTGGGACCCTGCAGGTGTGCACCTCATCCAGATTTTTTCTTGAAATGGGAATTCTTTAAATTAATGTTTTTCCGATTTTAAATATTGGCTTTAATGCTTCATTTTTCATAAATTTAATTCTTCGATTGTAATCGTCTGCGTATCTTAGCAACGGTTATTTCGCTCTTCATTTTTTAATTTAATACATTCATTTGAAGGCGATTTTCTTTTTCTTTTTTTTCAATTATTATTATATTTATTGAAAATCATATGGTAATGCAATAGAAATAAATTGTTATGTTTATGTATAAATTTTATGGTATAGCAACTTTTTATTTTTCATTTTAAATTAATTCCTTTAAAATAAAAATCCTTTTTTTTTTAATAATATTTATTCAGGGAAAAATGGTAGTATATAGTGGAAAAGGATTAAACTGATTAAAATTCGTTTGTTTTTCATTTATTTAATTCCTTTTAAGAGAAAATCTACTTTTTTATTTTATTTTATTGTACTGGTCTGAATCAAATCGTAATATAGTGTAAATAACTGGGGCTATAAAACACATGGTTCAAAAACTAAAATATGTAATAGGTGCTGAGATACAGTCATCTTTAAAATCGTAGTTCTTAAATAACAGAAAATCCACAAGTCGTCGATAAATACCCAGATTGAAGTGCCCGGGAAAGACCTTTCTGTAGACAGTGGGAAACTGGACCCGATGAAGTTCGGGCAGAAAAAGAGCTGCCTTAGTCAACGGGTACCCGAAGAAGCGAAATCTAAAGCGATTTCAGTGGTTTTTTTTTTTTTTTTGTTGTTGTTGTTGTTGTTGTTTTAAGTTTTTAAGTTTTTATTTGTAATGTGATGTAAAAAATAAATACTGATCCAATTCTTTTGAAAATTCATTTAAATATAGTGACCAACGAAGCGGGCGTAGCCTGCTAGTATAAAATATAAAGAAAAAGAAAAATCTGGGGAAAAAAGTGGCGTAAGTTAAAAAAATATAAAATACAAAAAAAAACATTGTGACGTCTGTATGCAAAATTACCAAATGATACAAATTTTAAGAAAACATGAATATAAAATAATCTTTTTCCAAAAATTGGCATCCACGCCTCACATTAAATAGAATATTCTATTTCAGTACCTGTAAATAGTGCCTTGCTAATATAGTCTATAAATTGTGTGTACGTCACTGATCATGAACAAAATCCCATGCTGAGAACTTCTTTTAACTCCCTAGATTCTATAGGTTACAAGAACGAAATCATAAGCACGTGCTATAATACAGAGCACGTGAGCATCAAACACGCGTTCTGACGTAACTATATTTTAAAAGCAGGAACTTTTTATGTCTAAATAAGTCACGTGATATCTGTTTCATTCACCTATTACGGTGGTGTGCATTTCGTTAGAGAACGAAAAAGGAGTTAAAAATCTACTTTAGTCCTTTATCTTTTTCTTATTTTGAAAATAACTTTATACTTAGACTACGCATGATGCTTTTTTTAATCGACGAACATTAATAGCACTTCTAAGGAGATAACTATTGTGTGTGACTAGATAAAAAAAAGAGTAGCTGAATAGAATCCGAAGAAAATATCGATGAGTACATATTTATAAAAAGAAAAGGGTATCAAGTATCCATTCATTGACTTATTTAGACAGTTTTTTTGTTAATCAAGTTTCATTCGAAGACAAGTTATGAAATAGTTGTTAGATTGTGGTGTGGCAGCAATTTTGTAATAATATTGAGTTTGCATTGTTGTTATGGTGAATAATTTTTATTTCTTTTCTTCTTGATTTCAGTATTAACTTGAAATGTAAAGTTTGCATAGACGTGACGCTTTTTATGTATTCTTTTAGTTTAAATAAATAATATTTATCATGACATCACTACGCAAATTTTCACATGTACATTGTGTGTGTATACGCATATATACATATAATTATTGTAGTGTCAAAATGAAAACTAAAATAAATAAGAAAAGTTATATATTTCTATATATTAAAAAAAAAAAAAAAAAAAAAAGTCACTGCCGCAGGAATCAATTTTTTTGGTCTGCGACCGCATCTCCTCGCGAACGGGAGA
Organism: Salticus scenicus; assembly: GCA_963930645.1. Lineage (NCBI taxonomy): Eukaryota > Metazoa > Arthropoda > Arachnida > Araneae > Salticidae > Salticus > Salticus scenicus. Next base: position 272,760,546 of record OZ005652.1, on the reverse strand, counting down.
GTCATCCGTGTTATGAGAGATGCCAATGTTTGCCGAATTCTCCAAGGAAGACATTTCTCTTGGTTAGAAATCTGTATTGCCTTAATTCACGAAGTAATCAATTAAAAACCTTGCGTTAACAAACGTACTCTATTTGCCAACTTGCAAATAGTTTCTCTTATTACGTTGTTTTTTCTGTTAATGACGTCATATTCCAAGGGTAATTTAAATTTTATCAATGGTGTAAAAAATTTAAATAAATGTCAATGTTGCTATTGGTAACAAAACAATTTATCGTCTACAAACATATAAAAAGCGTTATCTTAGATATTTTCAATGAAAAAATGAATTTAGAATTGTAATTTATCGTCTGCAGATATGTTTTTTCCTACTTTTGGAAAATTAAATGAAAAAAGAAAAAAAAAAAAAAAAAAAAAAAGGAAAAGGGGGGGGAAAAAGGAGGAAAAGAAATAAAAAAATTGCCATCCTGGAGATACCCGGTAGAAGAAAAAGATTATTTAGAATACGGAAAACATAAAAAATAAACTAACCGATATTTTTAAAATATTAAGCAAAAATTTAATTTAGGTGAAAGGAAAATTAGTTTATATTTCATTAATTTTTTTTTAATGTCAGGTGAAAAAGGTTTAATGATGAGTATCATGATTATGTTAAACAACTATAGCTATAGACTTTTAAGTTAGGACAAGAAATTTTTAAAATGAAATTAAAGAGACAGCAACTTCGATCAGTTTATATGAAGTTTTAGTTTTTTAACTCAAACCATATTTAAGCGATTGGCTAAATAGGAACATCTTTAGTATTAACAATTTAGCGATTTTTAAAATTTAGTGATGAAGTAGCTCAGACGTTTTTCGGCAAGAAATTCATTTCCGTAACCCCAATAGCCATTTTAACTCTAGCCGTGCTTTAAATATATAGATGAATTATAAAATGATGCAATAATAATAATAATAATGACGAGTTTAAAATATTTACAATAAATACAAGTTATTTATTTTCAATGTGTTTGACTAAATCATATTCTAGGAAAAATACACTTTAAAAAGTTGCGTCTTTACTGCTACAAGCACCATTTTAAACCTAGCCTTACATTAAAAATAAATATAAAGAATTACATATTATCTCAAATTAACTAAAAAAGGCAATAGTAAGAAATATAAGTATTTAAAAAAATAAAATAAAAATGTTCATATAATTTGTTTAAACAAGGAATTATACCCCAAAATTCATCGCCAAATAATCACAAAAAATTAAAAGTTTCTAAGGGGGTCATATACTAAAGCTGTAACACAAGTTACTGCCGGCGTTGTTAATTTTGTGTGTCTCGCTAGCGTATAATAATAAAAAAGCACCACAGAACTGGCGTTTAAAAGTATTAAGTACAAAACTTTGAATAAACAACATAAGAGCCGCTTTGCTTGCAGCATTCGTGCCTACTCTGGTTGCCTGACGTAGAGTCGTGTTTTCTTTCGAGCCGAAACAATGTTACGAATTTCTTGCATCTCATAGTGTTTATTCAAAGTTTTGTACTTATTAGCTAGCATATGTTTCCGCCTAAAATAGTGGCAAAAATTTGCCACTAGCAAATTGTTATTATGTTTTTGTACGTTAAAACAGACTTCTGACACATTATTTCTCTTAAAAAACGATACAGTATTAAATATTGTGTATTTCAATGTGATGCCAAATATGAGAATTTCTATAATATTTGTCTACTTTTGTCTTGTGTTATGTATTATTAATATTCCTATTCAATGAAAAGAAAAGCTGCGAATATATAGGCAGGTAGAGCCCACCCCCCCCCCCTTCTCTCAAGTTTAATGAGTTAAGCGAATCGAGGAGAGGGGTGTGTGAAGCCTATCTCGGGGTTTGTGAGCGGAGCAAGCAGGTGGCAGCGCCACCTAATCTATATATATAAAAGAGTAAACTCACTGATTCACTGACTGATTCACTGATTCACTGACTCAACACGGTTGTGTCGATCCTATGGGAGATAGAGTCACAATTTTTGGTGAACAGGTTGATTTTAGGACCCTGACGCTCACTAAGACGGGATTTTGCGAAATACCCCCCCCCCCCCGTTTCCCCCCGGGGGGGCAGAAGGCAAAAACCACCTTTATAAGCATAACTCGGCTCCAAATTGCTTCACGGTGAAGAAATTGCAGATGGGGAGACTAGACTTGAATACGAAAAAATCATTTTCTGCGATTTTGGAATTATTGATTTTTAAGGGGGGAAGGGGGTGAAAATGATTTTCGGAGGTGCAGAAGGCAAAAACACCTTTATAAGCATAACTCGGTTCCATATTGCTTCACGAGGAAGAAATTGCAGATGGGGAGACTAGACTTGAATACAAAAAAATCATTTCTGCGATTTTGGAATTTTGGATTTTTAAGGGGGGAGAGGGGGGAAAAAGGATTTTCGGGGGAAAAATTAGCAATATATGGATTTTCGAGTAAAATTCTAGCAGTAATAGCTCAAAGATATATTAAAAAAAAGCCAAACGTCTTCTTGAAGGTATTTCCAAAAACTCATTTTTGATTTTTTTCTGATTTTTGATTTTAGGGGGGAGTTACGAAGGGGCAAATTCGACCCCCCCCCCCTTTTAGCACTAAATTCGTCCGTGGAAATCTATAGGAGCTGAGGTCACAAATTTTAGTGTGTGGCTTATTTACGTGTGTCCAAAACCCATTGTAACGGGATTTTGTGAAAGCCCCCCCTTGACCCCTTTGGGGGGGTAAAGGGGGGAATAAAAGGGTGGGGAATAAAAGAGTCAACACTGCCGTGGCAATTCTATGGGAGATAGACTCGCAAATTTTGGTGAGCACGTTGGTTTTAGGACCCTGACGCCCATTAAGGCGGGATTTTGCAAAATATCCCCCCCGCTCCCCCTGGGGGGGCAGAAGGCAAAACCTCCCTTATAAGCATAATTCGGCTCCAAATAGCTTCAGGGTGAAGAAATTGCAAAGAGAGAGACTAGAACTGAGTGCAAAAAAAAAAGCATTTTCTGCGATTTGAGTTTTGGATTTTTAAGAGGGGGGGGGGGGAGCGGTAAAAACTATCTTCGGAGGCAAATTTAGCAAAATACGGGTTTTCGAGTAAAACTGTTCCAATAACAGCACAAAGATATAGAAAACCGTCAAGAGTCTTCTTGAGGATATTTCCAAAACATCATGTTTGGTTTTTTGTGATAGTCGATTTTTTTTTTTTTTTTGGGGGGGGGGGGGGGGGAGTTACGAGGGGGCAAATTTGAGCCCCTCTTTTAGTGCTAAATTCATCCGGGAAAATCTATAGGACCTGAGGTTACAAATTTTAGTGAGTGGCTTACTTACGTATGTCTGACACCCACTGTAATGGGGTTTTGCGAAAGTCCCCCCTTTTCCCCTTGGGGGGGGCAATATAAACCCTTTTCCAAGTATAACTTTGCTTCAAATTATCTCAGTAAGATTAATTTGTATATGTGGGTTGTTTATGCTTTTCCAACACGCACAGTAATGGGATTTTACAAATTTTCACCCTTCCCCCCTTTAAAGGTGGGGGGGGCGAAAACACGCTTATAAGAGTAACTGTGCTCCAAATGTTTCTCAGCATAACGACTTTTTGATATGTCAATTGGTTATGCGTACTCAAGACACATACTACAAAGAGATTTTGTAAAATTCTGTCCTATCCCCCCTTGGGGGTAGGGGTGGGGTAAAAAGCATGTTTCCAAGCATAACTTTGCTTCAAATTATCACAGTAAGATTAATTTTTACATGTGAGTTGTTTATGCATTCCCAACACGCATTATAAAGAGATCTTACGAAAATTCCCCCTCCCCTCCTTCAAAGGCGGGAAGAGAGGCAAAAAACGCTTTTAAGAGTAACTCTGCTCCAAATTATCTCATAACGAGTTTTTGATAGGTCGATTGGTTATGCCTACTCAAGACACACACTACTAAGGGATTTTGTAAAATTCCACCTTATCCCCCTTGGGGGGTGGGGTGGGGAACAATCATGTTTTCATGTGTAACTCTGCTCCAAACTATCTTAGATGATTTTTTATGTGCGGGCTGGTTATGCGTTCCCAACACGCACCATAAGGGGATTTTTGTGAACTTTTCTTTTTCCTCCTACCTTTAAAACGGGTTGGGGGGGGCAAAAACAAGTTTTAAAAAATAACTCTGCTCCAAATTATCTCAGGAAAGCGATTTTTTGATAGGTTGATTGATTATGCGTACTCAACACAAACTACAAAGGGATTATTTGGAATTCCGTGCTATCACCCCCTTGAGGGTTGGGGTGATTTAAAACATGTTTTCATGCGTTACTCTGTTCCAAACTATCTTAGAATGGCAATTTTTGATGCGTGGACTGCTTATGCGTATTCAACACACACTACAAATTGATTTTGTGAAACTCTACCCTACCTCCCCTTAGCGGAGGGGGGGGGGGACATGTATTCAGTTAAGAGCGGGCCGGGGGGGAGCTAAAAAACACGGTTTAAAACATAACTTTGCCTCAAATAATCTTAGAATCCCGATTTTTTAATATGTGGGCTAGATATGTGTATGCAATATGCATTATAAAGGGATTTTGTGAAGTGTGGCGAGTGGGAAAACTGCTATCGAAGGTATCGAGAACTTTAACTTAGATTTTGACTGATTTCAATGATTTTATTATTATTAGTATTATTAAGGATATGGTATTTTGAGACTTCATTTCAATATAATGACCAGCGAAGCGGGCAAAGTCTGCTAGTTTCATATAAAAATAATTCTGCACTTTTCTTCTGTAAAATTTTACAAGATTAGCTTTAAGAGAAAGATGAACGTTATAAATACTTTTTATTATTACTATTATTATTACTGTAGAGTTATTAAATTTTGCATATATATGCACTGAAATATAACAATATTCAGCATATTAAATTCAAAAGTTTAAATTTTTTGAAAAAATTTTAAACTGCATTTTAATTTTCATTTAAATTTAGGTTGCATCCTTTAAAACTACATCTAACTCCATTTTCAATTCCCCCCACCCTTGATTTTATATTATTATAGTTTAACAATATATTCTAAACTTATTTGGGTATTTCTTTGCAGATTCACTGATAAAATATTATTATTATTATTATTATCATCATCATCATTATCATTACTATTTAATATTTTTATGTTTGAATGTGGCAATTTTTCTTGGAATTTTAGTATTCAAACATAAACGTAATTTTTTATCTTAAATTATCAACCAATTCATAAAAACACAAAGATCATCGACCTGAATATGTTTAGAATATATTGTTATAATATAAAATCGAGAAAAAAAATTAAAAAGGATTTAGTATGGAGTATTTAAAATATTCAAGAAATTTAAAATTGATTTTTATTTATTTTTTAATTTAAATAGTTTTAGAGAAATTTTAATGTACTTAATATTGATCTATTTCAATGCATATGCACACAAAATACATGTGTTTAAGACAGTAAACTTACAAAAACAGATTTATAACATCCTTTATCTTTCTTAAAAGTTCATGCTTTGAGGGTTCGTATGTATATTTATTTTATAATCAACAGAGCAAAGTAGTGTATTCGTAAAAATTTTCGAATTTCAGAACACGATTTTATCATTTTTAGAAAAAAATGTCAGGGTGTCTGTGAGACAAAAATATTATGGAAGTTCCAGCTGAAGAATTAATGCATAGAATTTCATAAAAGTTTATATTTAGTTGCAACGTAGTATGAATTGGTTCCTATCAACTTTTGGCGCAAATCGTTTAATAAATGGCACTGCTGTCTTACGATTTCTCTCCTTACGGAAATAGTATAGCTCCGCTTCTGTTGTGCGTAATTGAATAAAACTAGATAGGTGAGAGATCCTTTAGGAAAAAGTCATCTGATTAAATTTCAGTCAACAGGCGGCACTGCTACGCTGCTGTTTTCCCTGCGCATGGAAAGGCTACAGCTGAGCATCTGTGGCGCATAAATGCACTAAACTTGATGTGTGACATGATTATTTTGAAAATGAATGCTGACTTTATTTTATTATAACTGAATCATAATGAGATAATTTATCTTATTATCAGTTCATTTATGTTGTTAAATTTATTCCTTGCTTATTACAGTTGCACATTGCGCAGCACTAGTGCGACGTAAACACCCAACCTATCAACCATCCAACCCTGCTTATTACAAAGATTTATATTTAACATTGTTTATTTCTGAAAACACACACACATATTATATATATGTGTGCGTATCACCGAAACTACCAAAAGGAAAAGAGCGTATAGCATAATCAAAACTTTTTATTATTGATTTATTTATTTATTTATAAAATTATCATAATTAGATATGTCCTTATTTAAACTTTTTTTTTATTTCAAAAATCAAAGTCCCTTGTTCATCAAATGTAGAGTATCAACATACACTCAAAAACATTGAGAATAGCGCATCTAGAAGGGAGCATCGGATTAAAATAAAATTTAATATACAGTCGGTAACAAAAGTGTCCGAACACTAGCAAAAATTCCTGCATAAAAAAAGTACGCTTAATACTGTTTTGTTATATAAATCCTTGTCGAATCCTGTTCTTAGACTGACTAAGAACAGGATTCGACAAGGATTTATTTAACAAAACAGTATTAACTCTACTTTTTTTATATAGGAATTTTTGCTGGTGTTCGGACACTTTTGTTACCGACTGTACATAATGATAGAGATCAGCGATTCACTTGATCCCAAAAGCAAGATAATTAAACAAATACAATATATACAACAAGACAAATACAGAGCATCTTTAAAGCGCGTCTGACCACCACCTGCTGCAATACAGTCGGTAACAAAAGTGTCCGAACACTAGCAAAAATTCCTATATAAAAAAAATAAAGTTAATACTGTTTTGTTAAATAAATCCTTGTCGAATCCTGTTCTTAGTCAGTCTAAGAACAGGATTCGACAAGGATTTATTTAACAAAACAGTATTAACTCTAATAATAACAGGAGACTTGGCGTTGGAATATTAAAACCCGAATAAACTACTACGTCAGAAACGCGAAAGAAAATATTTGAGATACATACAGCTGTTTCGGTAGCCTTAAGCGTACCGTCTTCAGTGCAAAAATAAATCGAGATACATACAGCTGTTTCGGTAGCCTTAAGCGCACCGTCTTCAGTGCAAAAAGAAATCTTTTTCTTTTTGCACTGAAGACGGTACGCTTAAGGCTACCGAAACAGCTGTATGTATCTCAAATATTTTTCTTTGGTGTTTCTGACGTAGTAGTTTATTCGAGTTTTAGTATTAACTCTACTTTTTTTATATAGGAATTTTTGCTAGTGTTCGGACACTTTTGTTACCGACTGTACATGCCGCAACATTGTCCGGCATTGAGTTGATTAGACGTCTGACGCTGTCCTGAGGCAAATGGGCCACCAATCTTGAACAGCCACCTCGAAATCATACACCGAGTGATACAGCAACGTATGACGTTTCAGCTGGTCCCACACATGCGCTATAGGACAAGTCCAGGGAGCGGGCCGGACATGGAAGAGTCTGGACATGACTTATTGTCATGAGAACTGATGACGCGATGTTAACATGATGTTTTCAGCAACTCGAGCTATAAGCGGACGAGCATTATCTGCTGGAAAATTGCCCTGGAAAGCCATTTAGGAATGTTTCCATGTGGGATCGAAAAACATCATCAACATAACATTGACCCGCTAAGGTTCCACGTGACACAATTAGAGAGGATCAGCTATTATAGTTCATCTCCCCTCCCCCCCCTCCCCAGACCATTGCGCCTGCTGTGTCGCGCGGCAGCGTGGTTATCATCTGTCCCCAAAAATTCCCCAAAACCCGGTATTCATCACTATACACCAGGTTTTGCCAAACGGTGGTATTCCACGTCGCTCTGACTTGTGATCACTGTAAATGCATCTCCATGGAGATGTTCTGACGGTACACGCTGAACGATCGACCTGGCGAGCAATATGACGCGTCGACTAGCCTGCAATTTTCATACTGATGATGAGGTCCCTCTCAAACTCGGTTAAGGACTGTGACGAATGATATTGGTCAATTATGAAAATGTATAATTAATTTATTTCTACATCTATGCATCTAAAACGAATTTCTTTTTCATATATCAACCTTGAAGAATACAAGTTCATGATGTTTATACTATAAATTACAGCAGTATGAGAAAAAGAAATGAATGAAGATGAACGTAGAGAAGGGATTGTTGCCGAATTCTTAAAGAATCCACAGAAACCATGACATAACATTGCTATAAACTTAAAAATTCCCAGAAGTACTGTAAATAGAGTATTAAACAGATTTAATGAAACATTGCCAACGAAAAGGAAATCTCGTTGTAAAGAAAAATTTGGAGCTCATGATATTCAACTTGACAAAAATGTAGAAAGAACAGTATGTCGAAATCGAGGAATGTCAATCAGAGATGTGGCAAAAAAAAAAAAAAAAAAAAAAAAATGTGGAAAAAATATATCAATCGTTCAGAGGGCTAAAAAATGAGTTGCATATCGGATCTTATTGTACTTATCATACAATTTTCGTCATTGTACATTTTTTCCTTCTTGGAGCACTTTATTGTATTACACCTTGAATGAACGGTAAACATTTTTCTTTTTATTTAAATTATATAAAGTTGAAAGTTTGTTATTGTATCTGTCTGGAATATTAGATTTTATCAAAAATTGGTGCATTTATTAATAAGGACAAAATCTAGCCAACGCCGTATTTTTTAGTTCATTCGGATAATGGATTCAAAAAATATTTAATAAAAATCCCATTTTACTTAAAAAATTATTTAAAAGAAATAAACAAACTGATGCCAAAAATAAATAAATAAATAAATAAGTGAATATATTTCTTTTTATCTTACAAAAAAAGGACACTTTTTTTTATTCTTATTTTTTAATAATTATTTTTTAATAATTTTATTTTTATTTTTTAATAATCGTGCTAAAGAAATAAATAGAACAGCTTCAGTACAGAACCCCTTTGCGAAATGTGAAATTTGGCACCGAATTGGTTCGAAAGTTTCTCACCAATGTCTTTACTTATGCAACCATTTTAATTCATCTCGGAAATAACAATAAAAATTTTAAAAACCGTCAAGTGGCTCTTACACAAAAAAGTAAACCCTAAGCTTATTTTTGTTTTCTAAGTAACAGATATAAAATTCTACACAAAACAGAATTTAATTTAGTATGATAGGACAATCTATCCTTCCATATTAACGGCCCTCTTCACTTACCGTAGCAAGAAGCCCGAGCCAATATTATTCTATGGGGAAATTTTCTTTACAAATAACTTATTAACTAATACATATTTTTAAATTCTGTTTTCACATTCTGAAAATTCCCAACTGTTAAAATGACGGACCTTTTTTAAAAATGTATTTTTTTTTTAATTTCTAATATTTTATTTTGAAATTGCAAAATGAAAAAAATTCACATATTGAAAATTCGTATTTTGCAGATTCAAAATAAAATATAAAAAATTAAAAAAAAAAAAAAATATTTCTTTAAAAAGGTCCGTCAATTTAACAGCTGGGAATTTTCAGAATCTGAAAACAGAATTTAAAAAAATGTATTAGTTAATAAGTTATTTGTAAAGAAAAATTTCTCATAGAATAACATTAGTTTCGGCTTCCGGCGGCGGTGAGTGAAGAGGGCCCTTAAGGCATGCGGTAACAGTATTTCTTTCCCTAGCATCGATTACTACATTCTTAAAATTTCTTTGGTATTGCTTAAGCTTATGTCTGCGCTTGTGACATGAATGTCATAGCAAAGCTTTTTAACATAAGCAAATAATTAAAGAAAAATAATTAAAAACATCGTTTTATTATTATTACTATTATTACTTGAGAAATATATTGTTAAAATCACAAATAACTCGAAAATATTTTATTATAAAAACTTATTTATTATAATCAAATGAAGCAACAGGTCTGCTTTTATCCACTATCTCTTTTTCTAAATTTTAATCATCTATTTTACTTTTGCATTATATCTTTGAGAAAATTTGTTTCCATAATTATTAATTAACTAATGTTTATTTTGTTTGTTTTTTTTTAATTCTGTTTTTACATTCAGAAAATTCACAACTGTTAAATTAGCACTTATTTTTAAAAAATAATTTTTTACTTTCTCTTACTCATAAGGTAGAGAAAGTATTGTTTTGGGGTCAAATTTTCGAACGCGAGATTTTGTTATATTTACACGTTTTTACTTTCTCTTACTCATAAGGTAGAGAAAGTATTGTTTTGGGGTCAAATTTTCGAACGCGAGATTTTGTTATATTTACACGTTTTGAGGTCCCCTGAATACGAAAATCATGTTTTTAGCAAATGGTCTGTGTGTATGTCTGTGTGTCTGCGTGTGTGTCAGTCTGTTATCAGCATATGTCAAAAACAAATTATGGCAGAAAGTTCAAACCTGGTATTCTAAATGTGTATCATATAGGGATGCTACAGTAAGCTTTTCGTTAAGATCAAGCAAATGGTTCGTGTACAGGGACAATCAAGAGAATTCTAATACATTACGTCTATGGGGGAAATTGCAGGTAAGTAGAGTTTAACGTCTATAGACTGCACTAAACCAAATGAAACGAATAAAAGTTTTTTGTAATAGAGATAGTCAGCAGGGAAAAAAAAAAACCCTGGGGGGAGTAAATTTTCATGATGGGTATCTTTCAAAAGAGCTCGCCAGTTCCTTTAAAACGAATGGTTGAACCATCGATCTGCGATAATTTAAAACAAAGTTATCGATTTTTTTTTTACTTTTAACAAAAAAAAAAAAAAAAGATTCAAAAAATCGTTTTTTTTTTTTTTTTTTGTTTTGTTTTGAGAATAAAATGTACTTTTTTTGGATATTTAGTGTTATACTACTTCTCTAATATGGAGGTCGTCTGCATTGTCATAAAATATAACTTTTTTAAATAATAATTTTAATAAATTATTTTTTAAAAACAGAATTATTTTTTAATAGCCAAATTAAATTCTTTATAAATGTAGGTGCATTAATGAAACGGGGGGTTGAGGGGGCCCCCCCTCACACAGAACTAATTATCATATAAAACTCTTCCGAAGCCTAATTTGAATTGTTCAACACAGGTTTACATAACCGTACTCGTTATCTTATTTATTAATCTGCAACCTGTATTTATAGTATTAAATTTCAGGGTAAGAGAAAGTCGTGTGAGTGACACACCAGATTATTTTTAAATTATTTAGTATTTCATTTTGCCGATGAAAAAGGAGAAAAATGCTCTTTGTAAAAATTCGCATTTTTGAGTTAAAATTAAAAAAAAAAAAAAATCAATTTTTGGAAAATAAGTACTGATTTAACGCTTGTGAGTTTTCTAAATGTGAGAACGGAAAAAAAAAAAAAAAAAAAAAAACATTAGATAATGAGTAATTATGTAAGCAAATTTTCCCATAGAATAACATGGGTCACGGCTGTCTGCAAGATTAAGTATTGTCCGCTTTTAAGATTTTATGTCATATCTGTTTTTTTTTTTTTTCCCTATGCTTATATGACAAGAAAACAACTCCTTGGAGGAAAGCAAAATAAAGAAAAAATTTAGTGCATGTTTGGTCTTTTGTGCAAAAAATTTGAAATACAAAAATGCTGATAAGTTAATCAAAGAATAAAATTCCGAAAAATTAGTGAAAAATATATGTATATCAAAATAAAAGAAGTTTATGTTTTATTTTTTATTTAAATTTTTATAATTAAAAATTATAAATCAACTTTTTTATAATTAAATTGAAATTTTTTTAGTTAAAAGTTCAAAAGAATTTTCTAGCCAGTTTTACATTTTATATTTGAAATGGTATGCACATATATGCAGTAAAAAATGTATCGAACGACTCGTGTTAAAAGTGATAAAAAAATAAACTTTGTAAGCAAACCTTAGAAATAGAAAAAAAAAAATCACAACAACTGTTTTGATAAGAAATAATTATCAGATTAAGGATCATACTGTTATTTCGATTCAAAAGAATTGTTGCGAGATTTTTCCAATTTAAAGTATACGCTTATAAAGTTTTTTATTTATGCATAACTATATTCTTCGAAATGCTGGTTGTGTAAAGAAGGAAAGGCTCTTTTTATACGTAAATTATACATCACAGCGAATTCTAAATTGTGATACCTTTGGGTTCATTCAAGATGCATAAGCGGTAGATCAAGATATATTTTAAGATTATTTGAGGTTTATTTTAATACACATGTTAAAGTAAGCTAGAAAATCTTGTAACAGCGTATACCCCACCCTGCCATGAGTTTTGCACGTCGGACAATTGCCTAAGAAAGAAAGAAAAATTCAAATCAAAAAGGAACTTGTCTCCATCAAGTAAAACTAGTATGATGTGGCCACCACAAAACTTCTTTCTATTTTAATAAATAAAATCACACAGTACATGTTATTTATTTATATTATTACTTATCGAAGTTATTTTCCATGATGAATTGGGACAATTTTCGTCACGGAAAAGTATCACACTAAATGTCAACAAAAAACCAATTTTATGATATACAAAAGCTATCTTAGGAAATGTTTCTTTTTATATTCTTTTATTATTATTATTATTATTATTATTATTATTATTAAAAATGAAAAAATCGTAAACTTCGTTTCAAATTGTTATAGAGCTATGGTTGAACCATTCGTTGAACCAAAAGTATTGACAATTTTTTTTAATGACATTCATATTGAAAAAGAAAAAAAAAAAGTTTACTGTTACTATTATAAATATTTCGTTTTCTTAATTTTGCATTGAAAAGTTAAAAATAATTCCCATGAGGAACATTCATACAAAATTTTGTCAGATACGGCGATAATAATAATAATAATAATAATAATAATAGAATTAAACTGATATATGTCATTCAACTTAACAGTATTTCATAAAAAAAAAAAAAAAAAAATTAAAAAGAAAAAATGAATTTTTGAAAAACGAATGAACGGTTGTGATTTTTCCTAATATGGAAACGGAATTTAAAAAAAAAAATTAGAAATTCTAATTATAAATTTTTTATTTTAATTTATAATTGTTGCCAAAAAAATTAAACTTTAAATTTTACATCTACTTTTTAAGATAGCACGCGATCTTGTTTTATATAAAAATTAAACCATTAAATTCATTTTTTTACTTATTTTTATTTCATATTGCTCGCGCACTTCTTATTTCCTAGTTCAAAATTATTAAAAAAAAAAAAAAAAAAAAAACTTTTTCGATATCGCTTGTAACGATACTGATTATTATTAATTTTCTTTTCTTTTTCTTTCAATAATAATAATAATAATAAAAAGATTTTGATGAAATTCTGGCAAAAGCAGAATTTAGTTTAGGACGGAGGACTATTATTATTTTTTTTTTTTTTCCTCATTTTTCAAATTATAACATCGCTTTCAAATTATTCAATTATATTTCCGATAAATTTTAGATTTCGACAAATGTCCAACTATCGAAAACGACAACGCAAAAATCCCCTCAGTCCTAATAATAATAAAACTGGATGACAGTGCCACCTTTTGAGAGATCGATTCCCAAATGCAATTAGCACCAATTTAGCTAAAAGTCAGTGGCGTAGCCAGAAATAATTTCAGGGGGAGGGGGGCACAACCTGAAAAAAAAAATATTTTTTAATAAAATTCTGATAGCATAGTTTTAAATTTAAGGAAAAAATGCTTAGTAGAATTTTCCGGGGGGGGGGGGGAAGTGCCCCCCCTTGCCCCATTCTGCCGACGCCCATGCTCGAAGTCCGACTAAATACCAAGATTGGTTAAATTTTGTTCATTCGAATCGTGTTCAGGATATCGCAAAATGTGAAAATCATCAAAAAACAGCGGTCGAAAATTTACAAACTGATCGAAATCCAATTCTTTTTTCCTATGCCTGTAGAAGAAAGTAATAAAAAGTCTTATTTAAATTGTTTTGACTATTTTTGTTTACTGTTATTATTATTATTATTATTATATGGTATGTTTGATAAACTCAGTTTTTACTACCACTCAGATTTAAAGAGCACACTGTGACGGTCCTTTCTACCTCGTTATTACTAGCAATTTAAAAGCGTGTGATTAGCAGTTTCATTCCACAAATCGAAAAGTTTCTGATGATTTTTTACAGAAAAATTACATTATTATTACAACACGGTTTTAAAACCAAACAAGTTTTATAACTCCTTTTGTAACCTTTATTTATAGATATATAATTAGATATATATTAAGCGTAAGACTGGTTCAACCATCATCAGAAGGGGCCTTTTTTTGGGTTTGATGAAATTTTTTCCTCATTTTACAATTCATTTTAAGCAATACCCTTTCCGTAACACCACCTGCCTTCTTCTACCAACACTTTTAGAGCATTTTTTCGTTATCCTTTATTAACGCAATCCGCATAAAAAACCAATTTGTTATATATAATCTAACATTTTACCCCATCCGCTTTCCTCAGCAATGTACCACCTCGGGGTTGAATTGCGAAACCTCTAAAAGAGTTTGTTTCAAACTCGGCCCAACCCGATCATTTCTCACCCCTGAAAATAAAAAATAGAAAATCATTAGGGCTTTGACTTACAATTGCCTTGACCCACTAAAATACACCGGCTTGTCGCATCCTAATACCTAACTAACCTTTTCTCTTCGTGGGCCCTGATGGTCAAGTCAACGTGCTAAAGTTAAAGGTCTGCTTTCGCAAGACGGTGGTGATGAACTCTTTCAGACCTTGCTGTGTAGAAAGGATTTCTAAATTCGAGTAATCAAGTTAAGGGGGTAACGATCTAACAAAGGTTAATATGTGGCAACAGATTAACCAAACCAGATGTTGTAAAGAACATGAAGTTTATAAGTACAAAAAGCATGTGGTAAATTGAGTTTTGTGCGGAAGTTTGCGCAATTTTAAATTCTCAGTTTGATGAGTGAAAGTGATTTTTATCTTGGTCGGTTGCCTAATATGGTTTACGTGAGTGTCATAACGTAATATCTAAAATAAAACTATTATTTTTTTCATTAGGCAACATGATCTTGAACAAAATCACAATTCTTCAGCACAAACTTTCATTTATTTTAGTCAAATATGTTTTTATTTATTGCTTTTATCATGCTTGTTTAGTTGTTAACTCTAAGTTAACAATTAAACAACACTATTAAAAAAAATTAAACTTGAAAAAAATGTTTAATAGACTTAGCAAAATAAATTTTTAATGAATTGTTTGAGTTTGTAACATGTATGACACTCCGACTTATAGCGTTTAGTGCTTTAAATTCCTTTTTGCATATGAAAAAATGCAAATGAGATTTCAGATTCTAGAAAAGTCAAATTTCTGACTCTAGATTTCAGAAAATTTTTAAGTGAAAAAATTTAAAAATAACTTAAAATAATTTTAAAATGTTTGTATTTCCCCACATTACGCTGAAATGCATTCAAGGTGAATTCCTGACTACATAATTTTATTTTTTGCTTTTATCATACTTGATTAGTTGTTAACTCTAAGTTAACAATTAAACAATCCTATTAAAAAAATTACACTTGAAAAAAAAATATGTTTAATAAACTTATTAGCAAAATAAATTGTTAGAGTTTGTAACATTTATGACACTCCGACTCATAGCGTTTTAAATTCCTTTATGCATGTGAAAAAATGCAAATGAGATTTCAGATTCTAGAAAAGTCAAATTTCTGACTCTAGATTTCAGAAAATTTTCAAGTGAAAAAATTTAAAAATAACTTTAATAAAGATAATAATTAAAAAAAATGTTTGTCTTTCCCACATCACGCTGAAATGCATTCTATGTGAGTTCCTGACTACATAAAGTAACATAAAATCAAAAATGAAACCAAGGCAAAATGGAAAAGTGACAGCTATCAAACTTATATACATGTGGTCGTAAATTCGGAAGAGCAAAACTGATTGGTTTAAAGGTATACTTTGTTAACGTTATAGCTCACTACATTCCTTTATGACAGTTTCAGCTCATGTCCTCCTTCTGCATTTCAAAATTCATTAGTCATTCTCTCAGTAAAAGTTAGAATAAATTATGTAGAAAAAAAAAAAAAAAAACTTTAAAATGTTTAATAATTTTTGAAAAGAAAAGAAAAAAGAAATACATTAAATAAATAAATAAAAATAATAATGTGACTGATACTTCCTTTTAACTCGCTCCCAAATATTTAAGTTAAATTCACAAAGAATTTAAACTTATATATAAACTAATCTTAAGTCAAAAATAAAAGTCGTAGAATTAAAAATAATATCATCATCATCATCATATTCATCATCAAGAATGATTAACTATTCCGGCTTCACCTAATCCTCGCATTTTCTTACTGTTTTCGTGCCTACTTACTCCGCTTTTATACAATTATTCTTTCAAATTTTATTATAAGTGATTTACAAATAAATTAGGAAAATACATCAAGACACCACATTTATTGGCTTTGGGAATAAAACTGCTTGATTATATTGGTGCCTAGGTCTGGGTGACATGCCACCCTCCGTAAGGTTTTTTTTTCTAAGGATATTCCGCAATCATGCCGGTTTCGGAAAAAACACGAAAAAAACTGAATGTATAAGTAGATGATCGCGACCTGGGATGGAATCCGGCACTTCTCATCTACCAGCTTTGGCAACGGAACACCTCGGCCGCTGGTGGGGACACAGCGTTTATTATTACAGATTTCAGATGATTTGTTAAAATGTTATTCAAATATTAATACACGCAATCTTTAAATGAGCTAATAGTATTAATATTAGTACTTATACTAAAGAGTTATGTTTATTTTATTACATGCTTTTAAAGTCTATTCAGCCTAATTATTTAAATGAAAGTTACAATTTGAATAAGTTTGTTATTTAATATAGTAGATTTAAGAAACAGCATAGAATAGTATCCCAAATTCAGATATTTTCTCTGCAAAAACTATACGATGATTAGAAATTCCAAATTCCCTTTATCAGATTTATCGAAGATTATTTTCCGCAGATTTTCATAAATAATAGCATACATTTAACTGCGTAAAATTTATTGAATAAACAATAATAGGCGAGACGTAGTTAATCCTCGACGATAGCCTCAGGGTCCCTATGCCTACCCTTCCGGAGCTTCGTTTATTTATTTGTCTATTTTTACTGCATTTTCTCAATCGTGTTAGTTTTTTTTTTTTTTTTTTTTAATTAATTTATTTATTCCCCTCTCATGCTAATTTCTATGGATTTATTACTCCCCTCCCTCCTCCGGTTTTCATTTGAAAGTAACTAGTAAAAATTTCACTACCGAAAGTGTGGTGTTAAAGTACATTCTGATGTGCTAGCTTATAGCTATTTAAAAATTCTTTTAGAAATAAAAATGTAATTTTTTTATTTGCGCTTAAAAGGTATTAATATCATTTACATATATTACATATAGACTAACGTAAAAAATATATATATTTTTCAAACACGTAATTATCAAAAAAGGCTTGTTTAAAAATAAAAAAAAAAAAAAAAAAAAAAAAAAAAAAAAAGCTGATTTTTTTTTTTTTTTTTTTTCGGGATTATAAGAAATAGAAATTAAATTACAAAAGAAAACAATCCTTAATTAGTCTTTAATTTCTCTTTCATACAGTTTTATTTTTAAATTATGCATGTAATAATTTATATTCTTAAATTAAAAAAAAAAAAAAAAAAAGTATGTTTTAAAACATTAAGTTAAAAATGTATCTTTACTTTATGTCAACATTTTTTCCCCCTCCTTATTCTTAAATGGAAGGCAGAATTTTAATAAAAATTTTAGCTCAACGTAAACACACTTTTTTTTTTTTTTTTTTTTTTAAGAATGCACTAGAGTAAACTATGGTTTTGTTTTTCTATTTAGAATAAACAAAAAACAGACTGTTTGTTGTTGCTATTGGATGAATTTAATCAATTTTAAAAGTATATATTAAATCCACTGTGATTTATTTATAATCGTTTTAGTAACATAATATAATAAAAGGTTTTAAATTAACAAAACTGAAAAAAAAAAAATTAAAAAAAAAAAATATTTTTTCAAAGAAAAGAAATTAGTTTTCTTTTCAATTAAATAAAAAATAAAAAAAAATCTGTAAAACAATCTTGAATATTTTCCTAAAATTTTTACAGAATTATGTATATAAAAAAATATTTATGGAAAGTAAACAAAATATTTATAAGAAACAAAATAAAAACGCAAAATGCAAAACAATTAATGCATTTTTGACTAATTATATTTTCGAATGATTAAAATTAAAAATTCAAGTTTATTTATTTATTTATTTATTTATTTTTATCCGTTTAATTTTTATAATTTTTAATAAATAACTTCATCTGAATTTTGTCAAAGTCTACATCTTATATGTTCTTTCAATTTTTTCTTAAGTTTACATAAAACAAACAACTCAAAAATTTTACAATTAATTAATTAAGCCATATTGTTGTTATGACTTTGCTTCTATTGTCTCAATTAATTAATAACGAACTTGGTGCGATATACCAAGAATTTAGGACTGTCACTTTTCACCCTAGTTAAAATTATTCTGGCTTTTCAATTTAAAATATGTTAAAAAACATTTGATTTTTTTTTTTTAATTAAGAAATTTGTTTTATATATATAAAAAAAAAAAAAAAAAACACAGACCTTGAATTAATTTAAATTTTATTCTTCCATAAAAGCCTGTAATTTTCAGTAGGAAAAACAGTAATTCGCTAAATATAAAATGTTAACTCATAGATGGCCTTAAACTTAATTAAATACTCTTTTCTATAAACTTTCTAATTTTCTACTGAATTTAGAGATATTTGCACTGCAAAATCATAAACACTATTTATAACCACTTTTTCTTTTTTTTCTTTCTTTCTTTTCTCTTCTTCCTTTTCTTTTTTTGTAAAAACCAATTTAAACAATCACGATTTTTTTTTTTTTTTAAGCTTTTTTACATTCTTATTCTAAAACCATGTGAATCATCTAACATGAGTTCAAGTTGAAAGAACACTTGTTGGCAAGTATTAGCACATGGCTGGCCTTGAATTTAATTACTTACTTTTTCTATAAAATCTCTCATTTTCAACTGATTTTAAAGATATTGTGACTGTAAACTCATAATTACTATTTATGTAACTAGTTTTTCTTTTTTAGTCAAAATCAATTTAAATAATCACGATTTTTTTTTTTTTTTTTTTTTTTTTAAGCTTTTTTACATTCTTATTCTAAAACCATGTGAATCATCTAACATGAGTTCGAAGTTGAAAGAACACTTGTTGGCAAGTATAAGGAAAGGGCACATGACGTCATTCTCAGTTAAAATATGGGTAAAGTGGCAAAACATTGGTATTTCCACCAATAGAGGTTGATCTTTTGCCACTCGAGAGTGGCAAAGATTGATTGACGGAGCGTTTGTTTGTAAACATGCCCTTTCCTTATTAGCACATGGCTGGCCTTGAATTTAATTACTTACTTTTTCTATAAAATCTCTCATTTTCAACTGATTTTAAAGATATTGTGACTGTAAACTCATAATTACTATTTATGTAACTAGTTTTTCTTTTTTAGTCAAAATCAATTTAAATAATCACGATTTTTTTTTTTTTTTTTTTTTTTTTTTTTTTTTTTAAGCTTTTTTACATTCTTATTCTAAAACCATGTGAATCATCTAACATGAGTTCGAAGTTGAAAGAACACTTACTGGCAAGTATTAGCACATGGCTGGCCTTGAATTTAATTACTTACTTTTCCTATAAAATCTCTCATTTTCAACTGATTTTAAAGGTATTGTGACTGTAAACTCATAATTACTATTTATGCAAGTAGTTTTTCTTTTTTAGTCAAAATCAATTTAAATAATCACGATTTTTTTTTTTTTTTTTTTTTTTTTTTTTTTAAGCTTTTTTACATTCTTATTCTAAAACCATGTGAATCATCTAACATGAGTTCGAAGTTGAAAGAACACTTACTGGCAAGTATTAGCACATGGCTGGCCTTGAATTTAATTACTTACTTTTTCTATAAAATCTCTCATTTTCAACTGATTTTAGAGATATTGACATATTGTGACTGTAAACTCATAATTACTATTTATGCAAGTAGTTTTTCTTTTTTAGTCAAAGTCAATTTAAATAATCACGATTTTTCTTTTTCTTTTTTTTTTTTTTTTAAGCTTTTTTACATTCTTATTCTAAAACCATGTGAATCATCTAACATGAGTTCGAAGTTGAAAGAACACTTACTGGCAAGTATTAGCACATGGCTGGCCTTGAATTTAATTACTTACTTTTTCTATAAAATCTCTCATTTTCAACTGATTTTAGAGATATTGTGACTGTAAACTCATAATTACTATTTATGCAAGTAGTTTTTCTTTTTTAGTCAAAATCAATTTAAATAATCACGATTTTTTTTTTTTTTTTTTTTTTAAGAGAACTTTTTTATAATGCAACTTGCCGAGCTGATCCCGCCTAGGCGGATCTGGGGCCCTGACTTTAGAAAAGCAATGTCAAATATTTCTTTTTCTTTTTTTCTTTTTTAATGTTGAGCTTACATTTATTTTATAAGAACGCAAAGAAAAAGTGTATCTCCAGATTTTAGTAAACTAATAACGTTCTGAAGAATTATTGAAAATAATAATGCACACGAAGCGGATAACAAACTCTTAAAAAATGCGAAGTTCATACATACTATGCTAAAACTAAATTCGTGCAGCAAATAGATGTAAACACATTCCTAAATGTATGGAATGTCGAGTGGGGTGACTTCAAAATTTATAAATCTAATTACCGAAATGCGAATTCATTTCGCTTCTTCATGACTTAACATATTTTCCATTTGTGAAATTCACAAATTTAAATTAATAAAATTTATGCTTTATAAAGAAGTGTAAATATGCTTGAAAACTCAGCGATACCATAAAAATTTTGACGATAAATTTTTGAATAATATGTATACGTATATTTACACGACAAAGACAAAAAAAATCATACTTACGACAAAAAACATCTGAAAATGACAGATGCAGCCGATCTGCACTCGCCTAGGTAGTCAGCAGATCTGCGGCTCTGACTTAAAGCAATGACAAATATATCTTTTTATTTATTTTTTATTTTTATTTTTATTTATTTATTTATTTATTTATTTATTTATTTATTTGTAGTGTAGATCTTATATTTCTTTTATAGGGACACAAAGAAAATACTTATCTTGCGATTTTAGTTAATTTACGACGTTCTGGAGAATTATTCAAAAAAAAAAAAAAAAAAAAAAAAAATGATGCATATAAAGCGGAACACAAAAAAAAAAAAAAAAAAAAAAAATAATAATAATAATAATCTGGTGTGTCACTCACACGACTTTCTCTTACTCTGAAATTTAATACTATAAATACAGGTTGCAGATTAAGAGGTAAGATAACGAGAGCTGTCATGTAAACCTATGCTAAACAATTCAAATTAGGCTTCAGAAGAGTTTTATGCGATAATTAGTTCTGTGTGAGGGGGGCTACCGCTCCCCTCAACCCCCCGTTTCATTAATGCACCTATATTAAAAAATAATTCTGTTTTTTAAAAATAATTTATTAAAATTATTATTTAAAAAAATTATTTTTTATGATAATGCAGACGATTTCCATATTAGAGAGGTAGTGTAACGCTAAATATCCAAAAAAAGTCCATTTTACACTCAATATTTAAAATATATATATATATATATATATATATATATATATATATACGATTTTATTTTCTAAGTTTTTTTTTTTTTCGTTAAAAGTAAAAAAAAAATCTATAACTTTGTTTTAAATTATCACAGATTTATAGTACAACCATTCGTTTTAAAGGTATTCGCAAGCTCTTTTGAATGATACCCATCATGAAAATTTACTCCCCTCGAGGGGGGACTTCTCCCCCAGGGGGGGAGGCGAGGCTCTTACATACACAAAAAATTTTTCACAGTTAACTATCTCTATTACAAAAAATATATGTTCGTTTCATTTGGTTTAGTGCAGTCTATAGACGTTAAACTCTACTTACCTGCAATTTCCCCCATAGACGTAATGTATTAGAATTCTCTTGATTGTCCCTGTACAGGAACCATTTGCTTGATCTTAACGAAAAGCTTACAGTAGCATCCCTATATGATACACATTTAGAATACTAAGTTTGAACTTTCTGCCATAATTTGTTTTTGAGATATGCTGATAACAGACAGACACACACACAGACACACACACAGAGACACACAGACACACAGACCATTTGCTAAAGACATGATTTTCGTATTCAGGGGACCTCAAAACGTGTAAATATAACAAAATCTCGCGTTCGAAAATTTGACCCAAAAACAATACTTTCTCTACCTTATGGGTAAGAGAAAGTAAAAAAAAAAAAAAAAAATGCAAAGTTTAAACTTACTATGCTAAAACTAAATTCATGAAAAAATTTGTAAACACTCACCTAACTGTTCGAAATGTCGAGTGGACTCACTTCAGAATTAAGTCTAATTTCTGAAATACACGAATTCATTTAGCAAAGCAATGTCGTATTCGTATATAATATGTATATTTATATTGTAGTGTAAAGCTTATAGTTCTTTTATAAGGACACAAAGAAAATACTTATCTCCAGGTTTTAGTAAATTGACAACATTCTGCGGAATTATTGAAACATTCAAAATACTAATGCACCCGAAGCTGAAACTAAATTCGTGCAAAACGATGTAAATACACACACCTAAATGTTCGGAATGTCGAGTAGATTCACTTCTGAACTTTACTTTTAAGTCTAATTTCCGAAATGCTTAAAAAAAAGGCCGAAAAAGCCTTCCAAAATGCTCATTATTTCGCCTAAAAATGACTTACATGCATTCAGTTTGTGAAAGGCATAATTTTAAATTAATGAAATTTGTGCTTCTTAAAGAAGTACAGATATCAATTCTTCAATATTTAAATAAATAAATGAAAATTAAAATATGTTTAATGGGAAATATATATAACCATTAAAAGTTTAGTTGTCTAAAATATGGCAGAAATAGCGCTCATAGCATATTGTTACAAGGTATTAAGTCTTATTTTTACAAGGGATTAAATCTAAAATGGTGACAAAAATTCAAAAGTCGCCAAAGAGAACTATATTAAGGCGGTACTATGATCATGCTTACAAACCATGAATTATATATAACCACAAAAAATTAATTGCCTCATGCAACAGACGTAGCCGGTCATAGTATATTATAATATTTAGCGTGAAATTGTTGGTTGATCGGGGATAAACAAAATAAACATAGGAAATAACGTAAAAGCAAATATTATGTGCACCACGTATAGTGTTGTTCATATGTAACTGGGATTCAAATATAAAAGGGATACTTCATTTTTTTCGATACCATCTATTTCGAAACTGTTATCTAATAAGGACTTAATGGAAGCCTATTGGTAAACCATTGTCTCAGGTAATAGGGACAAGCGCCCGAGTTTTAGCGGATGACCAAATCGCTACCGAAGGCAGCAGGGATCCGAAGCGAGCTTTTGAGCAATTTTAGTATTTTATTTTATTTTTATAAAGCTATATAGAAAAGAGTTTCCTTTAAATTTAGTGACCAGCGAAGCGGGCAAAGCCTGCTAGTATATAATATGTGTGTACACAAGTATTTACCCGACAAAAAAAAAAACAAAAAAAAAAAAAAAAAAAAAAAAACATACTTATTACAAAAATATCTGGAAAAAAGAAATCACCGAAGTAGTCTACATTTGGAGCAAAATTTTTAGTTAATATATATATATATATATATATATGTGTATCTATATATATATGACTCTTAATATGTACCATTAATAAATGGTACATATGAAATTATCACGTGCATTGAAATATAAAAGTTTCATTAAAAATATTCACATGCTTCTTACTGGGACACACTCTCACACACACACTCACAATATATATATATATATATATATATATATATAATAAAATAAAATAAAATAAAAATAAAACAAAAACAAGTAATATAAAAGAAAAATTTTTAAAGCCACTTCCTACTTACAAACACTATCGAAAAAGCTTTTCTTAATAATTTTGAATTAGGAAATAAAAAGCGGTCGTGCAAAATGAAATAAAAATAATTATAAGATTAAAAAAAAAAAAAGAAAAAAAAAAAAAACTTTTTATATAACATGGTTTAAATTTTCTGAAGAATGATAGAGCTTTTATCAATGTGCATAAAATTTTTAAAGTGATAATGACGTCAAGTTTTGTGAGATGCATAATTTAACTTTTTATAATTTTTTACTGTTCACGATTAATTAAATATATTTATTTTTATGTCGAAAGAAAATTAACTCGTATTTTTTTTTTTTTTTTTTTTAATTTATTATTATTATCATTATTATTTGCAACAATTAAATTATAGCTAATATTTTAATGGCTATTTTAACGCTATTAGGATGTTATTATTTTCATATTTTAATTAATTATGAGAAAACTAATAAAAAATTCGAAAATCGGACTTCGAAGTATTGTGTTGTCACCGTGTTCTGAGCAATCCTGAGAGTTTCAAATTCCTAGCTAATCGGGAAGTTAGTTAAAAATCAATTACAAGATTTGTACAAGATATATATAAGGAGAATGTGAACTAACAGTAGGAACTGAATAAATAAATAAATAAATCTTTATCTCTATAGCGAATAATGTTGGATATTTCAGTGGATCGCATTGAATGAATCCACTTGTTTACATTTATTTTTATTTCAAGATAGACGAAATTCGTCATATGTGCATCAGTTTTTTTTTTTTTTTTTTTTTCAACTACCCGGTCGAGTAGTAAATGACACCCTAGAGACATTGTGGATCTGCAGATCAGGAGTTATTTTGTAATATATTATGATTAAGATCTGTCATCATTAAGTATGCAGAGTAGATAATAATTTTAAATATAATATAAATGTTTGATTTAGTGTAAATGGAAATACCATTGTTTCATATAATTTTCAATTCTTATATTAACTGTATGTATTCATTACTTATATGAAATATACAGGATGATTCCGAGGTCATGGATCAAACTTGGAGGGGAGGTAGGGAGCATCACAAGGATTCAGAATCGTACAAGAGCCCATGTGCCCAAACGTCATTTTAACCCTTTAAGAACTGGATGTTTTGAACTACAGTGTACTACTAACTCCGCCTACTGTGTAAATTTTAAAATCTTGCATTCTTCATTATTTCGCCAAAACCTACAAAATGTTCGTATTAGAGCAAAAATGGAAAAATTGCACTATAGCAGCTTCACCTACTGACCGATATGCATCCAAATTGAATCATCTTAATACAGGTCAAATTTTGTTTGATTATACGCAATAGAATCTGAGATATAGCCATCCCTTAAATTTCAGAAATCGATGTATAGCAGCGCCAATTCTTGAGCGACTAGCACCAGAAAGTTGATAGGTACTAATTTATGTCAAGGTACATCTAAAATTAAATTTATATGCAGTTCTGTGCTTTAGTTCCTGAGATATAGCCTTCCCTTAAATTGTGGAAATTGCTGCATAGCAGCGTCACCTGTTGAGCGATTGACACCAAAAGTTAATAAACAATAATTTATGTCAAGGTTTATCTACATATAAATTTATATGCAATTATGTGCAGTAGCTCCTGAGATATAGCCTTCCCTTAAATTGTAGAAACTGCGGTATAGCAGCACAACCTGTTGAGCAATTGACACCAAAAGTTGATAGGCACTAATTTAGGTCAAGTTACATCTACACATAAATTCAGTTTCGTACTTCTTGAGATGTAGTCGCCACAAAATTTTTGTCTCACACACACAAACAGACATTTTCAAAGAATGTTCAAATCGTGTTTGAAGCTCTCTAAAAAACGCGCAAATCCATCAAAAACCAAACTTGAACATTTTTATGAATCCAATACTTTGTTCTATTGAATATAGAAGAAAGTAATAAAGAAAACGTTAAAACGAAAAATTTTTTCAATTATTAGGTGAAAAAAATATTATAATTAATAATTATTCTCAACTAACATTATATGAACTAAATCAATCGTACATGTTATGACTTAAAATAATTATTGATATTCATAATTCAATTTTATTTAAAGTAAATCAAATATTTATCTTATATTTTAAAATATTATATGAAACGCCGTTATAATTAATTGTGATAAAATTACAAGTAATAATAATGAATCCCAAATTCAACACAGTTACATCAGCATATTTTTTTTAATGTGGTACCAAAATATTATTTAGAAAAATAGAATGATATACGTTATATATATATTGCTGTATTTATGTTTATAGTATGCCATCTTTGTTTCTTTTACTCACATTAAAATCTTTAATCCCCATATTTTATAAAATATCATTATTAGCACATTCTAGATAAATTTATGGTTGCAGTGTTTTTAACATATGTCCATTTCACATAACACTTTCATTATAAAAGGGGAAAAAAATATGAAAGAGCTCAATATAAAAATATATATTTACTAAAAAACATTAAATATTTAAACTTCACTGAAAAGATTTTGATAATTTTCAAGATTTTATCTTGAGAAAAGTAAACAATAACAAAACTTCTATAATTAGTTAAAAAAATTACAAAATTTAAAATTTTAATCATTATACATTACAAGAAGTATTACAAAGTAAACATAAACTATAACTGGTTGATTGATAAACATAAACAATATCAAATATTGCACGAGGCTTTCATGAAAATTAAAAAGTAGGTATTTTTGTTTTTTTTTTCTACCGCCTATTCCAGAAACATGATTAACGGTGGATTAGTAAAATAGAATATTTTATTATTACACTTTAGTTTTATTAAACAAACTTTGTTAGATCTGCAAACACGTTTTATTTTTCTTAAGGCTGCGGTAAAAATATTTATTAAGAATGTATTATTGTGGGAAAATAATAAAAAATAAAAAAAGATTGTTTATCAAAGCAAATTTTCTGCAAAATTAAAAATAAATAAATAAATAAATTTTATTAGATGGTCGTGTTTGTGAATTCCCCTCTGATTTATTAAATGCATTATCTTTAAGCTAATTATTATTATTTTTTTTTTTCCTTTTCTTTTATGTACGTGTTCACAATTTTAGATTTTTTTTCTTCCTCTTTTTGAAGGGAATATATTTTATTTTAATATTGTATTTTTTGAAATTCTATTAAAACATAAAACAGGCATTGAAAAAAAACCCTTTTTCATGCTTTATTTAAATTAATTGAATTATAAATATTTAAATTAGATTATTACTGAAATATAAATTTTTCTTTTTCTTTCTTTCTTTCTTTTTTTACTGTTCCTCTCTTGCATTTATATGATTATAAGTCCTATTACAATATCAATTTTAATATGCATAATGCTTCTTGTGTTTTATTTTATTTTATTTCAATTCTCAATATTAGTGATTTACGTGATTTTCACAAATATATATATATATATATATATATATTAAATAACCATTCGAAAAAAAAAATCCTTTTTATATTTTCCAATATACAATTTTGATATATTAACTGTATAAGATATTTATGAAATTAGATTATTCGCGTGTTATTTTTATACGATGGAATTTTATTGTTCATGTCAAAATGAATTTTTATTAATTTAAATTTTTTAGTCTAAATATCGCGACAAATAAACAATTAATTTAATAAAGAGCATAATTTAATTTATAGCTGATTATTACTTTATTTATTAAAATGCTAATTTGATTTTGTATTCTCTTATCACATTCTTTATCTTTCTTTTCTTAATTTCTGTTCTTTTTTTTTTTTTTTATAAATAAGTACTTAAATATATTAAAAACACTTTAAACACACGTAAATTTAAATTTTTATTTAAAAGATGTTAAAAAAATTTATCCAAACCTTTTCGCTTTAATAGTAAAGCGAAATCCTTTACTATTAAAAGATATATCCTTTAACGATATTATCCGATATCATAACGATATCATCCTTTTTTATATTTTTTTACTTTATTGCTTTCGATGGGAATTTGATAGACTCTTCCAGTGGGTCCATTTAAGTAGCGGTCATGAAGGGCTAATTGTTTAATAGTTATAGGAGAACTGAATGGGATAAATAAATTAAATTTACGTTCTATATAATGTTTAAAGATATAGAATTCTTTACAGAAAGGGAGACTATTAGTGTAACGAAATTTTAGAGTTGAATCTAGAGTGTGATTAATAGGTTTAAATAGCATGCGATTTTTATTCTATTAACTAATCTTATAATACTAGATTTACTATATCCCGCAGCATTACCTTTTTGAATAATATCGTTGGTTTGTTGTTTTTCATTAAATTTAAAAGTAGTATAATTTATAGCTCCGGTGATGTAGGAATTAAAAAAAGCATTTTTATAATTAGTAGGATGAGCTGAATCAGCCGGGATCGGTAAAAGGATAAATGTGTTTTTGGAAAAGACATCAAACCATATAGTTGTATTATCTTCGTTACGATGTATCTTAAGGTCAAGAAACGGAAGCGTTTCATATGTAAATTTTATCGATAGAAATTGGTTGTTGAGACAATCGATGATACTTTACTATTAAAGCGAAAAGCTTTGGATAAATTTTTTTAACATCTTTTAAATAAAAATTTAAATTTACGTGTGTTTAAAGTGTTTTTAATATATTTAACAAATAACACGTGTTCAATTAAACTCCTTTTTTTTTTTTTTTTTTTCAGAGAGATTATTTAAGTACTTAATTAAAAGTACTTAATTAAAAATCTAAAATAAGTACTTAATTAAATAAGTACTTAATTAAAAATCTGGGATTATCTCCTTTTTTTTTTTTTTTTTTTACTTTCTTCTACACTACATACCAATAAGTATTTGGACACTTTCGAATTTAGACATGTTAAATATCTAGAAAAGTTCTTTTGGAATCATACTGAAACTTTGGCAGCGTACAGAACACTTTATACCTCACCCATTTTAGAAAAAGCTGTGTCCTAAAGAAGAAAAGGGCACCAGTAAAAAATTAAAGAAAAATCAAAATGTTTTGCATCACCCTGTAAAAAGTAATGCTTGAATTGCCTTCTGGCTGCAGCAAGAGACTCATTATCTGCATACATTTTTTAAGAGGCTCTACCACATACATGCATGGAGATACAACTTTTTTTTTACATTGCCCCCCCCCCCCAAAAAAAAAAAAAAAAAAAAAAATCCACTTTTTTAATTATAACACGTAGGGACCCAGGGCAAAGGCATTTTCAGAAAATTTGGCACACATCATTAGACACAGCATACTGTAATCAGAATGCAAAAGTATTAAATATATTACGAAATATGAGCATTTTTACTAAATAACTTTTATCTATGCATGCGCTAGTTTTTAAAAATTTCACTTGCATAATTTAATAACCAAATGTGTTGAGCAATTTATTAGAAAACCCCAAACAAATATCATGTAAATTTAAAGAGTTGTGAGAGATAGAATGAACAGAATT
The DNA here is from genome assembly GCA_963930645.1 of Salticus scenicus. NCBI lineage: Eukaryota > Metazoa > Arthropoda > Arachnida > Araneae > Salticidae > Salticus > Salticus scenicus. The sequence goes on along the minus strand of OZ005652.1, from coordinate 272,731,061 downwards.
TCAGTTCTTCTCAAAAGAAAAAAAAAAAAAAAAAAAAAAAAAAAAGAAGAAGAACAAAAAAAAAAAAAAAAAGGAAGATGATATGGGTTTTCATCAATATTTATTTGCAATCAGCGAACAGTGTATTGCCATTGGGCATTGATTGAATCAAAGTAAAAATGTGAGTAAAACCCCTTATAGTTTTGCTTTTGTTTTGAGATAATTGAAATTCTCTTCATTCTACCTTTCAGAACTTTTTTAATTTATCTAATATTTGTTTGGGGTTTTCGTAAAAGTTGCTCAATACTTTTGGTTATTAAAATATGCAAATGAATTTTTTTTTTTAAATGCTTGCACATGCGTAGTTAAAAATTATTTAGTAAAAATGCTTACATTTCTTACCATACTAAACAGTTTTTTGCATTCTGAATGCAATATACTGTGTCTAATGTAGTATGCCAAATTTTCTAAAAATGTCTTTGCAGTGAATCTAATATGTGTTATAATTATTTTTTTTTTATTTTTTTTTTTTTTTTTCAGTTTTTAGAAAGAAACTGTTATATCTCCATGAACATATGTGGTAACCCTTTAAAAATTTGCACAGATAATGAGAAAATTCCTCTTAATCACATGCTACAGCCAAAAATCATCTCAAGTATAACTTTTTATAGGGTGATCCAAAACATTTTGATTTTTGTTTAACTTTTCACTAGTCCGCTTTTCCTTTTCAGAACACAACTTTTGCTGATATATGTTAGGTACAACGTGTTCTTTACGCTACCAAAGTTTCAAGATGCTTTCAAAAGAACTTTTCTAGATATTTGACAAAACGTCTGAATTCGAAAGTGTCCAAACACTTATTGGTAGGTAGTGAAATTTTTTTTACTTTCGATTTTTGACAGTCTTTAAGGTCCTCAACGCGTTTTTGCCATTCTTACAAGGAAGGTCTCCATAGGCGCATGCGCAAAAAATTTTGAACAATTACAGAATACTCTCCTCATGAGGTTATGTATGTTTATTAAATATATATATAAATATTATATCCAGCGGAATCACTATATATTGCCGTAAAAAATATTGAAAATGTTCAGTTCTTAGCTATTTATCGCTTGTTGGCGACAGAATGAAAAATGACGTAAAACAGTTTTTTTTTTTTTTGATAAATAATCATTACAGAAAACCGTACAGTGCAGCCACATATCTTAAAACTAGTAGTGAGGACGCGTCCAAAATGTTGGATGGATGCCAGCTTGTCCGACAGTTTGAACTTTGGAAAACATCCAGTAATTCCGCGCTCTGTTATTGCTCATTTTCCCTGAGTCAGATGACTGTCACCCCTATTTTAGCATTGGACACGTTGAGTTAGCACTTGTGCAGATGCTTCCATGGTTTCATCAAATGTGGTCGAAGAATACTCTTCATACTAAACTTGTTTAAGAATGTTTACTTTAAATTAATATACTTTTATAACAACAATTTTGTCATATATATTTATAAGTAAGCCATAACGATCAAAATTGCAGCCTTTAGTTTAGCGTGAAATGCTTAAATTAAGCTTAAGTTTTACTTGAGCTTCAAATATTATGGCTTAAAGTAAAACAGCCCGCACATTTATTTACGTTGCATAATAAATTAAAAAGAATGTACATAACATTTTGCAAATAAAACAATGGTAAACGGCAATCACTTATCAGCGCGCTATTTTATGTTTTCGAATAATACCAATTTCGCAACCAGTAATTTAGATCAAAATTTAAATTCATAAAAATTATTTCAAACTTAAATTTAAGTCTCAAATTCCAGTATAGATTACACATTAATACTAAAAATTTACACCTTTATTATCATTTATTTTTATTTTACTGGTTAGATAAAATTTATTAAATATCTTTTTAAACTCTAGGTGCCAAATTAATTTAAATAAGTTTAACTTTAAAAAATACATTTGTATAACTGCATTTTTTGAACCATGTAACTTTTGTTAATTTATTCAAACTTTAGCAGTACTGTCTTCAAATTTTTCATAACTTACACACTCATTTTTCTTTTCTTTCTTTCTTTTTTTTTTTTTTTTTTTTTTTTTTTTTTTTTTAGGACAGAGGACTATTAGTTTCAATCTAGATTTTTTGTAGACCCGTTTTGTGTAACACCAAAATAAATTAGAAATATCAGTCCTGTCGTTACAAATTCGGTACCAAATGAAAGGAGCGATTTTTCTAAATCCAGGGGTGCAAACAGTTTTTCGATACGACAATTAGATTATTTAAAGTAAACTAAAGTATGAAATTTAGGTGGCATTACTTCATTTTAATTCATTTCAGTCATTTTAAAGGTGCATCTTGCAGGTTGGTCCCCAACACTAGTTGGCGATTTCCTTTTGGCGTCGTTTTGAACGATAACGATGTCGTTCTGGATTCTTTGCAACAATTGTTTACGTTTGAAACCCATGGCAACTATTTCCGAAAATCGCATTTCGCCATAATCACCGAGAAAAATATTGTCAAATAGAATTGTGGACCTTAGAGCAGAAATACTAATTATCTCTCCTTTAAGTTGTGGACCAACCTTAGAGGAGAAATGACCCTAGAGAGAGCATCCCCGAACGAAATCTTTTGCCAACATCGAAACCACGTGACTGGGGGACACCGTATTCGGACAGGGGAGTTTTTTACATGTATTTGAATGGCGATCTCTGCTATGCTACTGAATAAATGGTGAAATACTTCGTTGCATTTGGTTCTAGAGAAAAATTTCTCAATGGTTGGTTGGTTAGTTGTAGGAATTAAGGCCGATTGACTCATGATGTGTCCTAGGCCTAGGGGGGAAATGCCCTCCGTGGAGGTCTTTCTAAGGGGTCCTAGCCCGTATTTACGCGAGTTTCGGAGGAAACCACGGAAAACTCCGAACGGCTAGGTCGATGAGCGCGACCTGGGATCGAACCCGGCATCTCCCATCTACCAGCTTTGAGCGCAGAACCGCTCGGCCGCTGGTGGGCCCCATTCCTCAATGGAGAACCTATAATCTTTCACAGTCATATATTTTCTTCTAAATTGTATTCATATAAAATCATAATATTAAAACAAATAAACTTTTTAATGAAGGAAATCCAAATTATTCACATAATCATGCGTTTTATATACGTTTTTTTTGAAAATTTATGGAAAAATAATTTATTATATTAATGTTTTTGAGTAGTTATATGTTTGATTTTTTCGTTTTTCATGTTTTTTACTTATTATTTTCTTAAAAATTGAGAATTAATGAAAGAAATTTCACTTACATCTTTCAATCCAGATTTGGCGCGATTTGGCGAAATATTGAAATGTCTAATAACTTTGATGCATGACGGTATTTTTGTGTTTTACGTCATTTTGCGGTGTTCGAAAAATAAATTATTGTATTGTTTGCAAAAAGCACAAAGAAATATATTTTATTTTTTATTTACAAATTAGAATTACTTTTATTTTTTTCCGATATGTACTTTAATAATGAATTTAGAGATTTATGCGTATTGAAGATCTGTTTTGCATTTATAATGTTGGATTGAGATAATAAAATTTGTCTCTTTATTTCTTTCAAGGCAAAATTTAATCCCATATAAAATTAACAAATTTTTTCATATAAGAATTTTTACTTTAAGAATATTTTATTATTATAATTTATAATTTCTTTACTTTGCTTTTTCTATGCACTGTAGAATATGGTGTATTCATTTATGATTAATTTTTTCTTCTTCTTTATTCAAAGGATTTGAAATAAGATTTGTAAAAAATTTCGTCTTCCGGTTTTCGATGAATTTACAGTTTTGAGGTGATCTATACACGTTTGGAGCATTTTTAGAAAATATCCACATCTCTCCTGTCTCTTCTGTGTGTGTGGGAGAGAGAGAGACCAAAAATTTGTGGCTTCTCTATATCAAGAACTAATGCATTACTTTTTTTTTTTTTTTTTCCAATCTTGAATTTAGTGCTTACCAACTTCTTGTGAAAATCGTCCAATAAGTGGCACTGCTGTACAGTGATTTCTCTAATTTACGGGAATGCTGTGTCTCAGCTTCTGTTCCGTAAAATTACACGAAACTTGATGTGCGAGAGGATCATTACAGAAATTATGTCGATTCAATTTGAATACGTATTGGTCGACAGGTGGCGCTGGTATGATGCAACTTTTTTCCCTTGTGCAGAAAGGCTGTATCTCAGCTTTTATAAGAAAATTAAGAAAAATGCTTATTTATGATAAATGCATTGGAAACATGGTAATATCTTGCTCATGCGTTTATTTATTTCATTATAATTATTTCTAGTGGTGTATTTAAATTCGGCCTTTTTAATTTTTTTCTCTCTATATCACTACGGTAAAATTATTACTGCAAATTTGCAAACAAACAAGGTAAGAAATATAAATTCAAAAATGACCATTTTTATGGGACATTAAATTTTTAAATATCTAGCTTCATCGACATCATTTGTATTTTTCTTTTATTTTTCATTATCAGCAGCAAACGAAAAGTTAATTTTTTAAATTTTCAATTCACGGTATTCTTTTTAAAAAATTGTTGTAGTAAATAAGTTTTTTTTTTTTTTTTTTTTAATAACTATTCTAACATATTGCATTTGTTCGTAATTGATTATTTAATATAAGTACTTTTTTACTTCCATTACCCGACTACCGTAGGTAATAAAAGTATTGTATTCGGTCCAAAAATTAAATTTCAAGTTTTCACTTGATTTACACGTTTTAAAACCTCCTGAGTCTAAAAATGTAGTTTTTGGCAATTGGACAGTGTGTGTGTGTGTGTGTGTGTGTGTGTGTGCGTGAATGTATGTGTGGAATCTTCTGGCTATCATATCTTTGAAACTAATAAAGATAGAACTAAGTAACTTCAGAACTGAGACAGATCTGGTGCACTCAGAAAACGGCTCTAACGATTTTCTTCTCAAAATTGTTTCATTAATCCTTTTTAGATATCCTTTCTCATGTATTACGTGCCATCCTGATTAGGTAGTTAAGTTTTAGATCTCGGAAATTTGTGTTAAAAAAAATACCCCCCCCCCCCCCTTTTTTTTTTTCTTATTTACTCGCTATGTAAACTCTGTTTTATACGTCTTCATACGTGTATCAAGTTTCTATTAGTGGAAAATTTCAAAAAATGCATACAATATCTCCAAAAGAAAAAAAATTTACATAATACGTGTAAAAGTGGGTAATGGAAGTCGTGTGGTTATTTCACACCAGATTTATTATTATTTTTTTAAACATAATTAAAACATGTTTCTCTTATTTGAATCATATATTATTTCTTTCCCTTCTCTAACTTTTGTAAAAAATGCTTAAATTATAATATACTGTTTACAAGATATGAAATATATATCCTAGTATTATTTATATATTTATTTTTAACCTAAATATGTTATAATAAATATTGTTTTGGGGTCAAATTTTCGAAATTGAGGTTTTCTTTATTTATAAGTTTTGAGGTCCCTTGAATCCAAAAATTAGGTTTTTTAGCAATAAGTCTGTGTGCATGTGTGTATGAGTCTGTTATTATCATAACTTAAGAACAGATTTTAGCAGGAAATTCAAACTCAAAATTCTAAGGAAAATTCTTTAACTGAAATGTGTATATCGAAATGTTTAATTGAAGTCTGCATCTGTATAACTGAAATGTGTATCTAGATATAAAATTGAAATGGTTATCCTTAATTTGAAATCTGCATATCAATATGTTTACTTGAACTCAGCATCTCTTTAATCAAAGTATGTATTTATCTGTCTAATATGTGAAAATTCTGCAATTTAAATTTGTATGTATCGGAATTCTACATGTTTATATAAAACTGGTGGAACAGTGCTTAGAAATGATTAAAATTTGTATTTCAAAATGTTCAGTTGAAATCCGCACCTATACGTCAAATATGATTTAAGAAAATTCTATATACAAGTATATCTCTTTTATTAAAATCAATATCTGTATGTCAAGTGTTTAGTACAAGTTCTAAAATATCACTCATTTTCAAATATTTCTATTATTTTTATTTTATGTGAAAATTCTGCAATTTAAATTTGTATGTATCGGAATTCTACATGTTTATATAAAATTGGTGGAACAGTGCTTAGAAATGATTAAAATTTGTATTTCAAAATGTTCAGTTGAAATCCGCACCTATACGTCAAATATGATTTAAGAAAATTCTGAAAATGTTCAATGTGTACTATCTACTGAAATCACTTATGAATGTTTAGTTGAAATATATATCTCTTTTATTAAAATCAGTATCTGTATGTCAAGTGTTTAGTACAAATTCTAAAATATTACTCATTTTCAAATATTTCTATTATTTTTATTCTGAAGTAATCAGATGTTATAATTTATTCAGAAGTTTTTTATTACACCTAATATTTAAAATAAATTTATGTTGATAAGTTCTTGCCTATTTATACTACCACTAGTATTTAATTTATCTACAAATGTGACATCCATGCACACTTCACATTTACATTAAAAAAAAAATAAAAAAAAAAAGAGAGAGAGAGAGAGAGATACAGTTGGCAGCAAATTTGCTAAAGCACTAGCTATAACTCCTATTTAAAAGATGAGCACCTAATACTATTTTGTTAATTAAATATTAGTCTTATATTGTTTATAAAAAGGTAAGTTTATGATAAAAATTTGCGATCAAACGAAAAAAAAAAAAAAAAAATATATATATATATATATATATGAAAAGTATGGATGTGTGTATTAATAATTTTGCTGCTGACTGGGGTAATTTTCATGTTTAATGATGATTCTAATTAAGATGAAAAATTTATAACTAATATTTTGAACTATCCAACTGAACCTAGCAAAATTATATTTGTAGCAGGTAAAATAATGGAGAAAAATGTTTTGTAATTTCGACAAAGAAAAAGATTTCTAACGGCGAGCTGTAGCCAAATGTGGTTGCCTCCCTGTCACGTGACTAAGGTGAAAATCATTCAATGTTGACAAAAACTTTTCAACCCCACTTTTCCCTGCATGCGCTCTCTATCAGTATCTCTCCTCTAAGGGACCAACCAACGAGATAAATAAAGTAGTGTGCTGATTCTGTGGATAAAGGATTAGCTTTTTCCGTGGTTCATCACGTGATATGAACCTGTAGATTGCTATGTTTGGCCCTTTATCGCTATTTTGGCTTTTAAATTTAAGTTTGGCAAATTATCATTATTAGTAGGTAACGCGACAGTCCTACGACCGAAATAAGTTGCGTTTAAAGTAATTTTTCAGATATTTCACATTATAATGAATAATATTTATTATTATTATTATTATTTCGCAACAAAGTATAAAAGCGTTTATAAAGAAAAGTTAAACTTTTAAAAGAGCTAAATTTTAAAACAAATAATAATTCCTTATTTTTTAATATTTTGTCGGTTAAATTTTGCGTATGCGGAATAAAAAGAAGTGAAATAAAAACTAAAAAATTAAATTATCAAGATTTCTTAAAATCGCTAGTTAGGAGATAAGGAGGTCAACGCGGAAATGCTGCCATCATCCGAGGCAACAAAATGGCGGCGATGCGCCGGCCTATATATTCCATTTAAGGGGCTCTAATGTAGGAGTTCTAGCCGAACCTACGACCATCGCATCATCAGCATGACGCTGAAATCAACTGAGCTAACGAGTGACGGAAGCCGTTGCTTATAGTTACATTTAAGTGGAGGCGCCTTGCTTTTTCAGCGTGAGACCAAGACACGATGACAAAAATCCAGTTTCAATAAAAAGCTTCTAATTACTTAAATTTTTATTTTATGCTTTTTAGTAACTAACAAAAACAAAATAATAATAATAATAATAATAATAATAATAACAATAAAGTTTCTTTAAAAACTCTTAAAAAATTCTCAGTATACTATGTAGACAATGAAAATTTTCTTTTATCAGTTGACATCTTTTCTATTAATTATCTTGAAAAATTAACGCATCAGCTTTTCAAGGATCGAACTCACGAACATCGCGTTATCAACATGAGGCCAACTGTGCCAACAAGCGACGAAAAGAAGTGCTTACATTAACTTTAAAGTGAAGGTGCCTTGTTTTTTAACGTGACACAAAGACCCGATGACAAAATCCAATTTCAATAAAAAGCTTCTAATAAAAAGCGTCCGCATTTATCATTGAAATGATTTTTCAAAAATGATAATTTCATAAATAATTTTTACTGCATGAATTTGTGTAAAATTATATAGAAGAAAGTCTTGTGCCGGCTACAACATACTAGTTTATTATTATTATTCATTTATAAATTAAAACAAAAAAGAACGTAATACAAACGTGTTGTTGCAATCGAATATTTGAAAATTCGTGGTTAAAATATCAAACAAAAAATCGTTAAGTAAGATAAAAGAAAAAGTAGTGGACACTTTTCATTTTCTGGCTATTTTTTGTGTAATTTTCTAAATTTTAGATATTCAAAAAATAATTAATATTTCATACCTTTACTAACTCTTTCTTAACATGACTGCATTACGAAAATTGCTCATTCATATACGAAAAAGATCGAAAATCCGGAGAATTTAAAATGAGCCAGTAGTGGACACACAAAACCCAGTAGTGGACCTTTTATTGTTCCAGTAGTGGACCCCTTTAAAATTTTGTTTTAAAATTAAGGTGACCAAACGTTCACATGGCTTGGGGACAGACCCGTTTTAGCACTTTTTCCTCATATACATGAATCCTTGTTGGGGACAACATTTAGGGTTGAAATTTGAGTGGGTTTTACGTCGCACTAGTGCTACACTACAGGTAACACTACTCGGCATGAAAATTGAACCCCGACAAACTTTTAGCATATTCGTATGTAAAATGATCTCCTGAATCCGAATCTGGACCCTATCTTGCCCCATCACCCACCGTTTTCTTGATACGCCCCCTCCCCTATTTTTTATCATTGTTTGATAATTTTATACCCATCAGTTTGATTTTGAGAGGAACGATGATTGTTTTAACCGTTAAATGTCTTCTGATCTGAGGAGCTACAGAGGTAGAAAGTTCTAAAACACGAACATTTGTAGTAAGGGAGATATTTGAGAGGATTTGTACACAGAAAAAAAAAATCAATAAAAACAATCAGTTTCAGTTTCTTTTTTTTTTTTTTTTTTTTTTTTTTTTTCCGCAATATTTCTCTTATTTTTTACATATTCCAGCTTCCAGTTTGCCACTTTCTTACCAAAACACCCCAAATAATAAAAATTATACAGTGAATTATTTTTCAAAATGTTGCTGAGTGGAGTAAAGGTAACTCCACTAGGAGTAAAGCCCTCGCAAGAAAGTTTGACTGATTCACTGTACGACGTTTGCTTTCAATAACTCCCACGTTAAATGTTTCGGGCAGAAAAACATGAACAGTAAAAGCTCCTTTTTTGACGCGTGTTAAAGGTCATTGCTCTTATTGTAATCGTCAGTCGTTATCTACCTTTAGCACACGTTTTACTATAAGAGAATGAACTTTATGGTGTTCTCGACGGTGCTGATATTGTGTGGTAGTCTTAAACACATGTCAGAGGAGGATATTTTACTGTGCATGTTTTACTGCCCAAAACATTTAACGTGGGAGTTATTAAAAGCAAACGTCGTACAGTAAATCAGTCAAACTTTCTTGCGAGTGTTTTCAGACCTTTACTCCACTCACCAACACTTTGAAAAATTTTCACTGTATAATTTTTAATTATTTGGGGTATTTTGGTAAGAAAATGGCAAACTGGATTCTGGAATATGTAAAAAATAAGAAAAATATTGAGAAAAAAAAAAAGAAACAGAAATTGATTGTTTTTATTGATTGATTTTTTTTTTTTTTTTTTTTTTTTTTTTTTTTTTTCTGGGCACAAATCACCTCAAATTTCCTTCTTACTACAAATGTTCGTGTTTTAGAACTTTCTACCTGTGTAGCTCCTCAGGTCAGAAGATATTTAATGGTTAAAATAATCATTGTTCCTCTCCAAATCAAACTGATGGGTATACTAGTGGATCTGCAGATCAGGAGCCTCAACATCCTATTTACATCAGACATTATTCAATAGGTCATTTTTATTTATTCCTTATTATATAATCGTATATATTGATTCAATCGACTTTACCATAATCAGATACATTCCTGAGGGGGGATGCCGCCCCCCTCATCCCCCCGCTGTGTCTCTATTTGTATATCTTCTAAAGTGTTACGGAATTGTAAATAATTGAATTCATTTTTGTATCAATTCTTTGAAAGAGGTTTAATAAAGTTAAAAATATGCTAACTTTGTGCATTTTTAATCGTTTTAGCGTTAAATAACCTAATTTTCAATTAAAAACACTTAAAAAAGCTCCAATAAGGGAAGAAATGGATTTGGCGCCAAATTTGGCGACTGTTTCCCTCCTTGGCGATTTTTTTGGCGACCTTGGCAAGAAAATTTTTATTAGGGATATACCAAATATGAAAGCTCTAATCTCATTATGAGATACGAGAATTTTCCAGAACAGTCTGTGTTCGATAGAAAAGTATAAAAGGAGCATTTTTTCGCCATGGCGGTCAGTCTCAGATCTGTGTCAGTTTTGTCAAATGCTTGCTTTGCTTTGAGCCTCTTTAGATGAGACTTTCTTTATGTGTTATTGCTAAACAGTTTGTACTGTTGTTTTGCTGTTAACGGCTGTTGTTTAAGCTGTGTTTACTGGTTGAATTGAAGCTGATACTTGGTTTATAGACCTTTATTTTTCTGGAACTTTCTGTGAATACATGACTGAATTTTTGCAAGTTTTGCCTTTCATTCTCGGACAACTTACGGACACCCAAGTACGCAACAATATGTATTCTTAATAAACGACGGTCTTGTATTATTTCCCTGAAATTCATAAATACCAAATTTTATAACTACCAAATTTCATACAAAAAAAAAAAAAAAAAAAAAAAAAAAAAAAAATACATAGCATATCGGAAATATTTCGCGTAACCTTTAAACTAATTTCCAATTCTATGCCCACAATTATCAACAGGAAAACAGGATTTTAAAATTCTAATAAAATTTCATTATATTAGATGGGGTGTAACCATGTTAAAATAAACTTTTAAGAAATATCGACTATAGACCGTAATAGTCCGAAATTATTTTATGTATCCCGGAAAAGTAGCCACAGTCATTATAAACGCCAATAATAAGAATAAACCTAATTAATTATAACTCATTAATTATTCAAACTAATTTGACATCATTTGGATGATTACAGTACATACTCGGAATTATTTTGTGTGGTCCCATAAATTATTTATCTATACATAACCTTTTTTAAGAGTAAACATAATTTTAAGCATCTTTATAATGTATGTTAATTTTATTAAGTTCAATTCAGCATAAACGCATTAAAGTGCGCGTTTAAATAAAGGTTTGTCCATAGGCTCTAATGCTACGAAATTCTTTTGCGTGTCTCTGTAAACAAACCATAAACATTGTATACACCAGTAAAAACTATTCAGCTTATTTTGCGTTTAAAATTAATAATCGTTTCAAATTTAACATCGTTTGGATGACTACGTGACATTGTCAGAACACTTTTGTAAGGTCCTGTACATTAATTAGAAAGCTTAAGAGCACATATTTTCTTCAAACAACATAAGTTTAAACATCTTACTCACGTACGCTTGTTTAATTTTCTTGATTGCAAAAAAAAAGATGTTAAATTGCGTTTAAACGCAATTCACCTCATACGCCGTAATGTGAAGTATTTTGGCGTGTCCCTGTATACAATCCATAAAAAGTACAGACCTAAAAAAATAAATAGCTATTTCTATACCGAGCCTGAATATATTTGTCAATTTGCAAGTCAATCGGTGAAGTTTTGCGGCCGCTATTGCGGTACATACAAATTCTTCCCATAGGCCGTAATGATAAAAAAAACTTTGGCGTGTCCCTGTACACGAACTACAAATGGAATGCACACCGAAAACTATACAGCTAATTTCGTGGGGATCATGAACATGTGTACCAAATTTCAAGTCAACAGCGTGATATTTGCGGCCGCTATCGCACGACAGACAGACAGACAGACGGACAGACGGAACACAAAATCCTTTTGAGTATCAACAGAGGGCCTCCACTGACGTTTCGGCAAAAATTGGAAGTCAATAGCTTGATTTTTGCGGTGACTATCGCGGTACATACAGATTCTTCCCATAGGCCGTAATGATAGAATGACTTTGGCGTGTCCCTGTACACGAACTACAAATGGAATACACACCTAAAACTATACAGCTAATTCCGTTGGGCTCATGAATATGTGTACAAAATTGCAAGTCAATAGCGTGATTCTTGTGGCCGCTATCGCAATACATAGAAATTCCTCCCTTAGGCCGTAATGATAAGAAAAACTTTGGCGTGTCCCTGTATACGAACTATAAATAGAATACATACCAAAAACTATACAGCTGATTTCGTGGGGCTCATGAATATGTGTACCAAATTTCAAGTCAATAGCGCTATTTTTGCGGCCGCTATCGCGATACATACAAATTCCTCCCATAGACCGTAATGATAAGAAAAACTTTCGCGTGTCCCTGTATACGAAATACAAATGGAATGCATACCAAAAACTATACAGCTGATTTCGTGGGGCGCATGAACATGTGTACCAAATTTCAAGTCAATAGCGATATTTTTGCGGCCGCTATCGCGCAACAGACAGACAGACAGACGGAACACAAAATCCTTTTGAGTATCAACAGAGGGCCTCCACTGACGTTTCGGCAAAAATTCGAAGTCAGTAGCTGGATTTTTGCGGTGACTATCGCGGTACATGCAGATTCTTCCCATAGGCCGTAATGATAGAATGACTTTGACGTGTCCCTGTACACGAACTATAAACGGAATACACACCTAAAACTATACAGCTAATTCCGTTGGGCTCATCAATATGTGTACCAAATTGCAAGTCAATAGCGTGATTCTTGTGGCCGCTATCGCAATACATAGAAATTCCTCCCTTAGGCCGTAATGATAAGAAAAACTTTGGCGTGTCCCTGTATACGAACTATAAATAGAATACCAAAAACTATACAGCTGATTTCGTGGGGTTCATGAACATGTGTACCAAATTTCAAGTCAATAGCGCTATTTTTGCGGCCGCTACCGCGATACATACAAATTCCTCCCATAGGCCGTAATGATAAGAAAAACTTTGGCGTGTCCCTGTATGCGAACTACAAATAGAATACATACCAAAAACTATACAGCTGATTTCGTGGAGCTTATGAACATGTGTACCAAATTTCAAGTCAATAGCGCTATTTTTGCGGCCGCTATCGCGATACATACAAATTCCTCCCATAGGTCGTAATGATAAGAAAAACTTTGGCGTGTCCCTGTATACGAAATACAAATGGAATACATATCAAAAACTATACAGCTGATTTCGTGGGGCTCATGAACATGTGTACCAAATTTCAAGTCAATAGCGCTATTTTTGCGGCCGCTATCGCGCGATAGACAGACGCACAGACACAGCCCAAAACCGTTTTGAGTCTCAACAGAGGGCCTCCACTGACGTTTCGTCAAAAATTACCAAACAATGATAAAATGGGGGAGGGGACGTACCAAATAAACGGTGGATGATGAGGCAAAATGGGGGCCAGATTCAGATTCAGGAGGTCATTTTACATAAGAATCTGCAAGAATGGTATCAGACATCGATTTTTTTTTTTTTTTTTTTTTTTTTTTTTTTGCAGAGCAGTGTAATTGTGTTGGTCTGGGAATCACCAATAAGGCTAGTCAGAAGACATGCCATCACAATTTTCTCTACGCAGGGTCCTTGCTTTAGCAACTTCCAGAGGTATAATTTGGGTGAGAATGTGGAGAATATTGCGATTACGATGTATTTTACGTGCACTAGCCAGCAATAGTGTACAGAACGGTATTCAGCCGGTGAGAATATAGAACTCGCGATCTTTCAATAACGAGCTTTAAATAGCGTTCTATAACCAGGATACCACAACTCGGACCACATTCAGAAAAATTTGTCCCCAACACTCCCCATTTTTTCACACTTATTTAAAGAAGTTAAAATTATATATATATTATTAAATTATTGACGAAATCTATGAGCTTTTCATTTTTTATGTCTTTCTTTACTTTAAATTATCTACTTAACTGTTCGTATGCAAATTTGATATATTAATCCTGTATTTATAACATTTTTTTCATATCTATGTTTTAAATCATTCATAATTTGTACTATAAAAACTACAGCTGTCTATGATATTCTTTAAATTTATTTGAAAGATTTTTTATATAAATTATTTCAGCATTAATAAAATAAAACGTTTAAAAACTCTACAACATTGTTTGCTTTTTATGTGAAATATTTTTATGACAAACTTTTGTCCCATCTCTTTTTCTGAAATTGCGGACATCACAGAATTTGTCTCCATTTTGCCACTAGGAAATTTGGTTGCTTTAGTATTCGCACATTTATTATTCAAAATCGTGAAGCGATCGTAATTACTGAAACTATGGGTTAAAATATCTTAGAGTGTCCATAATTCCAATATCAGCAATTTAGAGACGTTGAGATTGAGGGAGTTCGACGTCGCACTAGAGTTACGCAGTTGTCTATTGGCGTTGATTTGGGAGTCCTCCCTAAGTGTTCTCCGGTGACAAACCGTCCCATCTTGATCCTATACGGAGGGTTTGGCTCCCCTTTTTGCACCACGACGTTTTTCACGCGAAATTAATATCTAATTAACGAGAACACGGTCACGCCAATCACTCAGAACCTACGTTAAACAATAAAAGAGGCATATAACCCTCTAAATACCAACGCCCTCCCTGTTCCCATCCAAATTAAACCAATGGGGGTCACCAAATGTCTCCTTAGGGGTGAGTTCCAGACCGTTAATTGCCCATCTTCTGACTAGCCCTATTGGTGATTCCCAGACTGTCATCAATTACCTGTACTGTAGCACTAGTGCGACATAAAATTCACTCATTCTCAACCAAGAGGTCTGCACGGACCCTGGTTTACGGCCTGGTCCTCGGACCGAATTTTTCAATTTTCTCTCTGGCCGGGCCGGGCTCGGGCTCAATTATTTTTGTGTATGCTCGGGCCAGGCCGGGTCTGGATGAAAAGCCCGGATTTTTTTTCTACTTTCTTCGTTAATTAACGAAAAAAGAAAATGATGAAATATTTCTTCAGACATTTATTTTACGTAATATTATAAACTAGTATGTTACATAAAATTTTATTTTATTAAAAAAAGTTTATAACTTCAACTTAATTGTCTAACAGTTTGTCTCTTCGCGATCTGATTTTCCGCAAATATTTTTAGCATGTCTCGAAATTGATATATTTTATTTAAAGTAATATTAGATGGTTTCCTATTCAAAATAACATGCACGTCACTACTAGTTTGCGCACATGCACAAACAAAAGAAATTAGATACGTTACTGTCTATGATGCTTTGTGTCCTAGTGTCTGTAGAATCTAGGCCGTATGAAAGATATGAAAATCTTTCAGATTTAACTTTTCCTCTACTTTCCAGGTACACAATGAAATACGCATCATTTTTACGATGTGCGAAAGCATCTTTTCTATTGAAAATGGTTAGATTAGCATTAAAATTTTGTTTACCGGAGCAGATGAAAGAATTCGTATACATTACAATATATAAGTGGAAATGGTTGAAAGTGCATTTTTAGTAGTGTTAGCCATTTTTAATACCTTCCTATATTGTTTGACGAATGCTAATGTTTTCAATTTGACTTTCTGTCTGTCTTTGCGCCTTCTGTACGTCTGCAATAATGAATTTCTGTTTATATATAATTGTCTTGCAAAAAATCAGTAGTTTTGTTAAAGAACATTCTATTGCTTGGCTGTATAAAACATCGGCAAAACACATACTAAAAAAGTTTTTCTTAGGAAGGCATGCTTTTATTTATTTATTTATTTTTAGTTGTTATTTTTCATTTTTTTTTTTTTTTTTTTTTTTTTTTTTTAATAGGGCCAGGCCGAGTCAGGTCTGATTTTATCGTTTTTTGTCCGAACCGGGCCTTAAATTGTAAAAAATAAATGGAACGGGGTGGACAGGGTTGTCCACTACTGGTCATGATGACATTTTTTAGTATCAGTAGTGGACACCCATAAAAATACTATAAGTTAATTGAAGATTTAAAAAATAGCAAGATAAATGAATTCTGCATACTTATTTCAGTTATACGAAAGCAAAATGTAGAATAAATCACTTAAAAATAAGCAGAGGCAAAATAAATAAAATTTTATTTCCTTATTCAAAACGATAAGAAAAAAACAGCAAAATCACAAAAAGTGCATATTTGTTTAGTTAAACTAACGTTATTTTAAAATTGATGTCCGGAATTATATTTGTAGTTATAGACTTTACTAGTAGAAGACTGTAACTTCCTTCCTGAACATTGATGGAACCTTCAGAAGAATTAGTAACCTTATTTTCCGAGTTTAAATTTAAAAGTGTCCACTACTGGAGCGTTTACCTTAAATATGTATTTTTTATGAAACTATTTAGCCTGTTTATTTAATTTATACAGGGTAGAAATTTGGCGTAGAACTCATACTGGTATTTATTCAACAAAGTTTTCTTCTTCTTAAAGAAATAATAATAATAATAATAATAATAATAATAATAATAATAATAATACCGGCATTAAATACTCGTATTTAAGCATAAAAACTTCTTTACATAATAAAATAATGGGAAGCACTACCGGTTTCGAAAGGACATGGCTTTTCTTCTTCAGGTGCATAAAACACGTGATACTACTTTGGGGGAAAAACTGAGAGGAGAAGTGCACTATTTTGGAAGCAAAACTAGTCTTGCTTTTGCCTCCAAAGTAGGGGCACGTATTTTTGCACCTGAAGAGAAAAGACCACGTCCTCTCGAAACTGGTAGTACTTCCCTTTGTTTTATGGTGTGTGAAGAAGTTTTTATGTTTAAATATAATAAAGTACCGGTATGAGTTCTATGCTAAATTTCCACCTCTGATTTATAGTTTAGGGAACAGATATTAAAGTTTTTACGCCTAGTAATGCTTTATAGGTAGCAGAATCCTATATAGGCAGCTTTATAGGCAGCAGGATCAAGATTTTTATTGAGTAATTTGCATGTATCATTACTTGCAAAGCCTAATATCTGACATGCATAGATAATTAATGAAAGAAAATATACATTGTGTACAACTGTTTGTTACTTAAGGAAAAGGCGTAATTATTGAGAAAAATAGAAGTAATTTATCAATACTTGCGACCTTCCAGCTAATAGAGAGAGTAAATTTATTCCAAATTAATCTTCTATCAAGGATGGTCCCAAGGTATTTCACATCATTATTCCAAAATATTATTTTTGATAAGGAAAATTGATAATAATAACTCTGTAAGGGTACGTAAGTTTCTACAGCAAGGGTGCACAGCCATTTTTTTTTCTTTTTATACTAATTTTTGTTCTACTAAGTTTTACGCAAAATCGAATGCAACAACTGGATATCGATACAATTAAAAATATTTATAAAGTTTACAAGAGCATATAATTAGATAGTAATGTACTCCAAATAAACTGCAATGCTTATTTGTACTGTGCGCAAGACGCCATTTCAATATAATGAATGAGTGAGAACAAGGACATTTTCTTGGAGTATCGTGTACAACATAAGGTTTTAAGAATACGGTTGTTGATGCATTCATTAAGATTACAAATGAGTTTAAAAATTGTATAAATATAAACGTACTAGTATCATAGCCTAGTGGTCGAAATTCGACCAGCTTTTTTTAAAGTAAGCATTTAAATAACACAGGTCAACAAACAAACAAAAAAAAAAATATTTTCATGGTGCCTGAAATTTTCGAACTGATTCTAAATATTTTAGTGCTGCTGATTACGAAAATGCCACCCATTTTGTTCAAGCAGCTCTTGTTTATGAGATATGTATATAATTATAACGAACATTATTACTATTTTTATTTGTAAGACTATTACCATGTTATTACTATTATTATTATTATTATGATTATTATTATTAAAATATGATTAAACTCAATGAATGATACTGAGGGATGAAGAACTGAAGTGAATAATTTCTTTGGAAACTATAAGGCTTTTAATTACGAAGAAGTAGTGAAGAATATGCTCAAAAAAAAAATTCTTTTCATGGTGCCTAAAATTTTCGAACTGATTCTAAATAATTTAGTGCTGCTGATTCCGAAAATACCACCCATTTTGTTCAAGCAGCTCTTGTTTATGAGATATGTATATAATTATAACGGACATTATTACTACTTTTTGTAAGACTATTACTATGTTATTACTGTTATTATTATTATTATGATTATTATTATTAAAATATGATTAAACTCAATGAATTATACTGAGGGGGCGAAGAATTGAAGTGAATAATTTCTTTGGAAACTATAAAGCTTCTAATTACGAAGAAGTTGTGAAGAATATGCTCACTATTCTTTGTACGCTTGGTTGTAACATGAGCATAAAATTACACTACCTGCAGAGTAATTTGATCGATTTCCACGTTGTTAAAAGTATGGTTTCTTTAGCCTATAATGTGGATAAGCTAATAAACTAGAGCTCATGGGACAAAACTGAAAATGTTTTTGGAATCACTGACCCAAATATAGCCAAAAATAGGTAAAAATTGTCAGGCACCAAAGCTACTGCACTGTAAAAAAAAATCAGGAACGTTCCTGGGAAATTTAGGGCAGCTAATGTGCCTAATTTGTACCAGTAACCTTCCTGGAATTAACCAGGAACCTTTCTGAAAATTTTGGAAACACTCCCTCTAAAAGTCAGTAACCTTCCTGGAATTAACAAGGAACCTTTCTGAAAAATTCAAAAACCTTCCCTCTAAAAGTCAGTAACATTCCTGGATTTAACGAGGAACCTTACTGAAAAATTCAGAAACATTCCCTCTAAAAGTCAGTAACCTTCCTGGAATTAACCAGGAACCTTACTGAAAATTTCGGAAACATTCCCTCTAAAAGTCAGTAACCTTCCTGGAATTAAAAAGGAACCTTTCTGAAAAATTCAGAAACTTTCCCACAAAATATCAGTAACCTTCCTGGAATTAACCAGGTACTTTTCTGAAAAATTCAGAAACGTTCAAACTAAAAGTCAGTAACCTTCATTTAATTAACCCAGAACTTTTCTGAACAATACATAAATCTTTTTCACTTAAAGTCAGTAACATTCCTGGTAAAAAAGCAGGATGACTGTATATTTCAGAGATATACCTGAAGAACCATTTTAATTTTGACCAATACATAGTTCACAATTTAGTTAGCTTAAAATTTTGCATGGTAATTTTTGTTTATCTCACGAACGTTTTAAAATATAACACACACATATATATATAGTTCATAAATGCAATATTTATCTTAAAATTTTGTATAGACTAGTTTGATGGTAAAATTAAATATGTTTAACTATTATCGTATTTTTTTTTTCCCTTATAGAATAGATATTTTAAAAAAAAAACTAAATATACGTTGTTTTGTATTAAAAATTGTTATCAAGTCAAATATTTTACAAATTCATTAAATATATTAAAATTCTGAGAGAACATGCTAGTCTTTCAACCTCTCCCCATGTGACAAGACAAAATTAGGTTGTGGGCAGAAAATGGTTGCCCCTCCTTTACTCTGACTGAAAAATATTGTGTATTCCCTCTGAGAAGGCTTATAATATTTTACCACTCCCCCCACTACACACAGATCGAATCCCATAACAACATTTGGGATTATAAAGAAATATAATTTTGTTATCTATGTAATGATTGCCAAATATAAAAGTTGTACATTTTTGCTTTGATTTTTTTTTTTTTTTTACAGAAAATCAGTGCTTGTTATGACAGGTATTGGGAATACAAAGGTGAAGACAATGTTTTTAGAAAACAAGATTAAAATAATAAACAATCAAACATTCCTCAATACTCAGTTCAAAAGTGTATGATGAACATTTTGGTGTTTCTGTAATTACAGAAAAAATCATTTGTATTCCCAATGCCTTGAAACTATAATACATTCTAAGATAAAAAGCCACTCTAGAAGCATTAACAGAATATGAATTAAAATTTTTCCTTTTAACATTTTTTTTTTTTTTTTTTAAATATGTTAAAAATCTAATACCATTTTTAAAAAAAATTTAACTTTACTCAGCTTTTGCCTGAATAACAGTATAAGAAACTATTTGATCCTTAAAAGTGCTTTTACCCCCCTTATTTTTAATACTCAAATGAGTTTAAAGCTAAGTCTTCCAGTGCTTAATAACACACTTTCAGTTTTTTCCAACATTCAGACCAATTCATTACTAATTTATATATATATATATTTATTTTATTTTATTTTTTTTCTGGGGGGGTGGGGGGGGGGTTGTCATTGAGAAATTATCACATTTAAAAAATCAAAAATTTTGCATTTTTAAAATGATACATTAAAATTTCAATAACTTGTATGATATGCAAAACTGTTAACAGTTTTGTAAAATTTGTTGTAATGATTTGACTAGAAATGCCGTTAAGTTGATGGCAGAAAAAAAAAAAAAGAGAAAAAAAGTCATATCCATCAACACCAATATCAATTGCAAACATTAATAAAATACATTTAAAAAAAAAAAAAAAAAAAAAAAAAAAAACAGAATTTAAAAGAGAAAGTAGTAACATTAAATCAAGTTATTTCCAAAACAAAAGAATTCTCTCTCGAACTCTGTAATGTAGTTATTGAAAAAAAGTAATGATATTTGTCAGATAAGGCATGAGTAACAAAATGTTAAACAAGTGTTCATTTTGTAACCTATTTCAGTACAATGTGCATATAAAATTTCCTTAATCGGTATGGGAAAAATCTCAAAGTTCTACTATGTTTTTGAAGAATCTGCAAGTGTCTTCAGAAAGCCATCACTTTTTTCTTCTTTAAATCAACACTAATGAAAAAAAAATCGTTAACACAAAATCTTTAATGTGTTAAGGTGGTTCTGGAAGTATACATGCATCAGTAGATATTTATTTTTAAATGTTATAGATTTTTAGGGCTTTGACACACATTTGGCATACTGTTTTTTCTTTTTTGATAGAACAAATTCTTGGGGGGGGGGGGGTTAAGACAAACCATAGTTCACAATTTAGTTAGCTTAAAATTTTGCATGGTAATTTTTGTTTATCTCACGAACGTTTTAAAATATAACACACACATATATATATAGTTCATAAATGCAATATTTATCTTAAAATTTTGTATAGACTAGTTTGATGGTAAAATTAAATATGTTTAACTATTATCGTATTTTTTTTTCCCTTATAGAATAGATATTTAAAAAAAAAAACTAAATATACGTTGTTTTGTATTAAAAATTGTTATCAAGTCAAATATTTTACAAATTCATTAAATATATTAAAATTCTGAGAGAACATGCTAGTCTTTCAACCTCTCCCCATGTGACAAGACAAAATTAGGTTGTGGGCAGAAAATGGTTGCCCCTCCTTTACTCTGACTGAAAAATATTGTGTATTCCCTCTGAGAAGGCTTATAATATTTTACCACTCCCCCCACTACACACAGATCGAAAGATCGAATCCCATAACAACGTTTGGGATTATAAAGAAATATAATTTTGTTATCTATGTAATGATTGCCAAATATAAAAGTTGTACATTTTTGCTTTGATTTTTTTTTTTTTTTACAGAAAATCAGTGCTTGTTATGACAGGTATTGGGAATACAAAGGTGAAGACAATGTTTTTAGAAAACAAGATTAAAATAATAAACAATCAAACATTCCTCAATACTCAGTTCAAAAGTGTATGATGAACATTTTGGTGTTTCTGTAATTACAGAAAAAATCATTTGTATTCCCAATGCCTTGAAACTATAATACATTCTAAGATAAAAAGCCACTCTAGAAGCATTAACAGAATATGAAGTAAAATTTTTCCTTTTAACATTTTTTTTTTTTTTTTTTTAATATGTTAAAAATCTAATACCATTTTTTTAAAAAATTTAACTTTACTCAGCTTTTGCCTGAATAACAGTATAAGAAACTATTTGATCCTTAAAAGTGCTTTTACCCCCCTTATTTTTAATACTCAAATGAGTTTAAAGCTAAGTCTTCCAGTGCTTAATAACACACTTTCAGTTTTTTCCAACATTCAGACCAATTCATTACTAATTTATATATATATATATATATTTTATTTTTATTTTTTTCTGGGGGGGGGGGGTTGTCATTGAGAAATTATCACATTTAAAAAATCAAAAATTTTGCATTTTTAAAATGATACATTAAAATTTCAATAACTTGTATGATATGCCAAACTGTTAACAGTTTTGTAAAATTTGTTGTAATGATTTGACTAGAAATGTTGTTAAGTTGATGGCAGAAAAAAAAAAAAAAAGAGAAAAAAAGTCATATCCATCAACACCAATATCAATTGCAAACATTAAAAAAATACATAAAAAAAAAAAAAAAAAAAACAGAATTTAAAAGAGAAAGTAGTAACATTAAATCAAGTTATTTCCAAAACAAAAGAATTCTCTCTCGAACTCTGTAATGTAGTTATTGAAAAAAAGTAATGATATTTGTCAGATAAGGCATGAGTAACAAAATGTTAAACAAGTGTTCATTTTGTAACCTATTTCAGTACAATGTGCATATAAAATTTCCTTAATCGGTATGGGAAAAATCTCAAAGTTCTACTATGTTTTTGAAGAATCTGCAAGTGTCTTCAGAAAGCCATCACTTTTTTCTTCTTTAAATCAACACTAATGAAAAAAAAATCGTTAACACAAAATCTTTAATGTGTTAAGGTGGTTCTGGAAGTATACATGCATCAGTAGATATTTATTTTTAAATGTTATAGATTTTTAGGGCTTTGACACACATTTGGCATACTGTTTTTTCTTTTTTGATAGAACAAATTCTTGGGGGGGGGGGGGGGGGTTAAGACAAACCATAGTTCACAATTTAGTTAGCTTAAAATTTTGCATGGTAATTTTTGTTTATCTCACGAACGTTTTAAAATATAACACACACATATATATATAGTTCATAAATGCAATATTTATCTTAAAATTTTGTATAGACTAGTTTGATGGTAAAATTAAATATGTTTAACTATTATCGTATTTTTTTTTCCCTTATAGAATAGATATTTAAAAAAAAAAACTAAATATACGTTGTTTTGTATTAAAAATTGTTATCAAGTCAAATATTTTACAAATTCATTAAATATATTAAAATTCTGAGAGAACATGCTAGTCTTTCAACCTCTCCCCATGTGACAAGACAAAATTAGGTTGTGGGCAGAAAATGGTTGCCCCTCCTTTACTCTGACTGAAAAATATTGTGTATTCCCTCTGAGAAGGCTTATAATATTTTACCACTCCCCCCACTACACACAGATCGAATCCCATAACAACATTTGGGATTATAAAGAAATATAATTTTGTTATCTGTGTAATGATTGCCGAATATAAAAGTTGTACATTTTTGCTTTGATTTTTTTTTTTTTTTTACAGAAAATCAGTGCTTGTTATGACAGGTATTGGGAATACAAAGGTGAAGACAATGTTTTTAGAAAACAAGATTAAAATAATAAACAATCAAACATTCCTCAATACTCAGTTCAAAAGTGTATGATGAACTTTTTGGTGTTTCTGTAATTACAGAAAAAATCATTTGTATTCCCAATGCCTTGAAACTATTATACATTCTAAGATAAAAAGCCACTCTAGAAGCATTAACAGAATATGAATTAAAATTTTTCCTTTTAACATTTTTTTTTTTTTTTTTAAATATGTTAAAAATCTAATACCATTTTTTAAAAAAAATTAACTTTACTCAGCTTTTGCCTGAATAACAGTATAAGAAACTATTTGATCCTTAAAAGTGCTTTTACCCCCCTTATTTTTAATACTCAAATGAGTTTAAAGCTAAGTCTTCCAGTGCTTAATAACACACTTTCAGTTTTTTCCAACATTCAGACCAATTCTTTACTAATTTATATATATATATATATATTTTATTTTATTTTTTTTCTGGGGGGGGGTGGGGGGGGTTGTCATTGAGAAATTATCACATTTAAAAAATCAAAAATTTTGCATTTTTAAAATGATACATTAAAATTTCAATAACTTGTATGATATGCAAAACTGTTAACAGTTTTGTAAAATTTGTTGTAATGATTTGACTAGAAATGCCGTTAAGTTGATGGCAGAAAAAAAAAAAAGAGAAAAAAAGTCATATCCATCAACACCAATATCAATTGCAAACATTAATAAAATACATTAAAAAAAAAAAAAAAAAAAACAGAATTTAAAAGAGAAAGTAGTAACATTAAATCAAGTTATTTCCAAAACAAAAGAATTCTCTCTCGAACTCTGTAATGTAGTTATTGAAAAAAAGTAATGATATTTGTCAGATAAGGCATGAGTAACAAAATGTTAAACAAGTGTTCATTTTGTAACCTATTTCAGTACAATGTGCATATAAAATTTCCTTAATCGGTATGGGAAAAATCTCAAGTTCTACTATGTTTTTGAAGAATCTGCAAGTGTCTTCAGAAAGCCATCACTTTTTTCTTCTTTAAATCAACACTAATGAAAAAAAAAATCGTTAACACAAAATCTTTAATGTGTTAAGGTGGTTCTGGAAGTATACATGCATCAGTAGATATTTATTTTTAAATGTTATAGATTTTTAGGGCTTTGACACACATTTGGCATACTGTTTTTTCTTTTTTGATAGAACAAATTCTTGGGGGGGGGGGGGGGGGTTAAGACAAACCATAGTTCACAATTTAGTTAGCTTAAAATTTTGCATGGTAATTTTTGTTTATCTCACGAACGTTTTAAAATATAACACACACATATATATATAGTCATAAATGCAATATTTATCTTAAAATTTTGTATAGACTAGTTTGATGGTAAAATTAAATATGTTTAACTATTATCGTATTTTTTTTTTCCCTTATAGAATAGATATTTAAAAAAAAACTAAATATACGTTGTTTTGTATTAAAAATTGTTATCAAGTCAAATATTTTACAAATTCATTAAATATATTAAAATTCTGAGAGAACATGCTAGTCTTTCAACCTCTCCCCATGTGACAAGACAAAATTAGGTTGTGGGCAGAAAATGGTTGCCCCTCCTTTACTCTGACTGAAAAATATTGTGTATTCCCTCTGAGAAGGCTTATAATATTTTACCACTCCCCCCACTACACACAGATCGAATCCCATAACAACATTTGGGATTATAAAGAAATATAATTTTGTTATCTATGTAATGATTGCCGAATATAAAAGTTGTACATTTTTGCTTTGATTTTTTTTTTTTTTTTTTTTACAGAAAATCAGTGCTTGTTATGACAGGTATTGGGAATACAAAGGTGAAGACAATGTTTTTAGAAAACAAGATTAAAATAATAAACAATCAAACATTCCTCAATACTCAGTTCAAAAGTGTATGATGAACATTTTGGTGTTTCTGTAATTACAGAAAAAATCATTTGTATTCCCAATGCCTTGAAACTATAATACATTCTAAGATAAAAAGCCACTCTAGAAGCATTAACAGAATATGAATTAAAATTTTTCCTTTTAACATTTTTTTTTTTTTTTTTTTAATATGTTAAAAATCTAATACCATTTTTTAAAAAAATTTAACTTTACTCAGCTTTTGCCTGAATAACAGTATAAGAAACTATTTGATCCTTAAAAGTGCTTTTACCCCCCTTATTTTTAATACTCAAATGAGTTTAAAGCTAAGTCTTCCAGTGCTTATAACACACTTTCAGTTTTTTCCAACATTCAGACCAATTCATTACTAATTTATATATATATATATATTTTATTTTTTTTTTCTGGGGGGGGGGGGGGTTGTCATTGAGAAATTATCACATTTAAAAAATCAAAAATTTTGCATTTTTAAAATGATACATTAAAATTTCAATAACTTGTATGATATGCCAAACTGTTAACAGTTTTGTAAAATTTGTTGTAATGATTTGACTAGAAATGTTGTTAAGTTGATGGCAGAAAAAAAAAAAAAAAAAAAGAGAAAAAAAGTCATATCCATCAACACCAATATCAATTGCAAACATTAATAAAATACATAAAAAAAAAAAAAAAAAAAAAAAAAACAGAATTTAAAAGAGAAAGTAGTAACATTAAATCAAGTTATTTCCAAAACAAAAGAATTCTCTCTCGAACTCTGTAATGTAGTTATTGAAAAAAAGTAATGATATTTGTCAGATAAGGCATGAGTAACAAAATGTAAACAAGTGTTCATTTTGTAACCTATTTCAGTACAATGTGCATATAAAATTTCCTTAATCGGTATGGGAAAAATCTCAAAGTTCTACTATGTTTTTGAAGAATCTGCAAGTGTCTTCAGAAAGCCATCACTTTTTCTTCTTTAAATCAACACTAATGAAAAAAAAATCGTTAACACAAAATCTTTAATGTGTTAAGGTGGTTCTGGAAGTATACATGCATCAGTAGATATTTATTTTTAAATGTTATAGATTTTTAGGGCTTTGACACACATTTGGCATACTGTTTTTTCTTTTTTGATAGAACAAATTCTTGGGGGGGGGGGGGGGGGTTAAGACAAACCATAGTTCACAATTTAGTTAGCTTAAAATTTTGCATGGTAATTTTTGTTTATCTCACGAACGTTTTAAAATATAACACACACATATATATATAGTTCATAAATGCAATATTTATCTTAAAATTTTGTATAGACTAGTTTGATGGTAAAATTAAATATGTTTAACTATTATCGTATTTTTTTTTCCCTTATAGAATAGATATTTAAAAAAAAAAAACTAAATATACGTTGTTTTGTATTAAAAATTGTTATCAAGTCAAATATTTTACAAATTCATTAAATATATTAAAATTCTGAGAGAACATGCTAGTCTTTCAACCTCTCCCCATGTGACAAGACAAAATTAGGTTGTGGGCAGAAAATGGTTGCCCCTCCTTTACTCTGACTGAAAAATATTGTGTATTCCCTCTGAGAAGGCTTATAATATTTTACCACTCCCCCCACTACACACAGATCGAATCCCATAACAACATTTGGGATTATAAAGAAATATAATTTTGTTATCTGTGTAATGATTGCCGAATATAAAAGTTGTACATTTTTGCTTTGATTTTTTTTTTTTTTTACAGAAAATCAGTGCTTGTTATGACAGGTATTTGGGAATACAAAGGTGAAGACAATGTTTTTAGGAAAACAAGATTAAAATAATAAACAATCAAACATTCCTCAATACTCAGTTCAAAAGTGTATGATGAACTTTTTGGTGTTTCTGTAATTACAGAAAAAATCATTGTATTCCCAATGCCTTGAAACTATAATACATTCTAAGATAAAAAGCCACTCTAGAAGCATTAACAGAATATGAATTAAAATTTTTCCTTTTAACATTTTTTTTTTTTTTTTTTTAAATATGTTAAAAATCTAATACCATTTTTTTAAAAAAATTAACTTTACTCAGCTTTTGCCTGAATAACAGTATAAGAAACTATTTGATCCTTAAAAGTGCTTTTACCCCCCTTATTTTTAATACTCAAATGAGTTTAAAGCTAAGTCTTCCAGTGCTTAATAACACACTTTCAGTTTTTTCCAACATTCAGACCAATTCTTTACTAATTTATATATATATATATTTTTTTATTTTATTTTTTTTCTGGGGGGGGTGGGGGGGGTTGTCATTGAGAATTATCACATTTAAAAAATCAAAAATTTTGCATTTTTAAAATGATACATTAAAATTTCAATAACTTGTATGATATGCCAAACTGTTAACAGTTTTGTAAAATTTGTTGTAATGATTTGACTAGAAATGTTGTTAAGTTGATGGCAGAAAAAAAAAAAAAAGAGAAAAAAAGTCATATCCATCAACACCAATATCAATTGCAAACATTAATAAAATACATAAAAGAAAAAAAAAAAAAAAAAAAACAGAATTTAAAAGAGAAAGTAGTAACATTAAATCAAGTTATTTCCAAAACAAAAGAATTCTCTCTCGAACTCTGTAATGTAGTTATTGAAAAAAAGTAATGATATTTGTCAGATAAGGCATGAGTAACAAAATGTTAAACAAGTGTTCATTTTGTAACCTATTTCAGTACAATGTGCATATAAAATTTCCTTAATCGGTATGGGAAAAATCTCAAAGTTCTACTATGTTTTTGAAGAATCTGCAAGTGTCTTCAGAAAGCCATCACTTTTTTCTTCTTTAAATCAACACTAATGAAAAAAAAAATCGTTAACACAAAATCTTTAATGTGTTAAGGTGGTTCTGGAAGTATACATGCATCAGTAGATATTTATTTTTAAATGTTATAGATTTTTAGGGCTTTGACACACATTTGGCATACTGTTTTTTCTTTTTTGATAGAACAAATTCTTGGGGGGGGGGGGTTAAGACAAACCATAGTTCACAATTTAGTTAGCTTAAAATTTTGCATGGTAATTTTTGTTTATCTCACGAACGTTTTAAAATATAACACACACATATATATATAGTTCATAAATGCAATATTTATCTTAAAATTTTGTATAGACTAGTTTGATGGTAAAATTAAATATGTTTAACTATTATCGTATTTTTTTTTTCCCTTATAGAATAGATATTTAAAAAAAAACTAAATATACGTTGTTTTGTATTAAAAATTGTTATCAAGTCAAATATTTTACAAATTCATTAAATATATTAAAATTCTGAGAGAACATGCTAGTCTTTCAACCTCTCCCCATGTGACAAGACAAAATTAGGTTGTGGGCAGAAAATGGTTGCCCCTCCTTTACTCTGACTGAAAAATATTGTGTATTCCCTCTGAGAAGGCTTATAATATTTTACCACTCCCCCCCACTACACACAGATCGAATCCCATAACAACATTTGGGATTATAAAGAAATATAATTTTGTTATCTATGTAATGATTGCCGAATATAAAAGTTGTACATTTTTGCTTTGATTTTTTTTTTTTTTTTTTTACAGAAAATCAGTGCTTGTTATGACAGGTATTGGGAATACAAAGGTGAAGACAATGTTTTTAGAAAACAAGATTAAAATAATAAACAATCAAACATTCCTCAATACTCAGTTCAAAAGTGTATGATGAACATTTTGGTGTTTCTGTAATTACAGAAAAAATCATTTGTATTCCCAATGCCTTGAAACTATAATACATTCTAAGATAAAAAGCCACTCTAGAAGCATTAACAGAATATGAATTAAAATTTTTCCTTTTAACATTTTTTTTTTTTTTTTTTTAATATGTTAAAAATCTAATACCATTTTTTAAAAAAATTTAACTTTACTCAGCTTTTGCCTGAATAACAGTATAAGAAACTATTTGATCCTTAAAAGTGCTTTTACCCCCCTTATTTTTAATACTCAAATGAGTTTAAAGCTAAGTCTTCCAGTGCTTAATAACACACTTTCAGTTTTTTCCAACATTCAGACCAATTCATTACTAATTTATATATATATATATATATTTTATTTTTTTTTTCTGGGGGGGGGGGGGTTGTCATTGAGAAATTATCACATTTAAAAAATCAAAAATTTTGCATTTTTAAAATGATACATTAAAATTTCAATAACTTGTATGATATGCCAAACTGTTAACAGTTTTGTAAAATTTGTTGTAATGATTTGACTAGAAATGTTGTTAAGTTGATGGCAGAAAAAAAAAAAAAAAAAAAAGAGAAAAAAAGTCATATCCATCAACACCAATATCAATTGCAAACATTAATAAAATACATAAAAAAAAAAAAAAAAAAAAAAAAAAAAAAACAGAATTTAAAAGAGAAAGTAGTAACATTAAATCAAGTTATTTCCAAAACAAAAGAATTCTCTCTCGAACTCTGTAATGTAGTTATTGAAAAAAAGTAATGATATTTGTCAGATAAGGCATGAGTAACAAAATGTTAAACAAGTGTTCATTTTGTAACCTATTTCAGTACAATGTGCATATAAAATTTCCTTAATCGGTATGGGAAAAATCTCAAAGTTCTACTATGTTTTTGAAGAATCTGCAAGTGTCTTCAGAAAGCCATCACTTTTTTCTTCTTTAAATCAACACTAATGAAAAAAAAATCGTTAACACAAAATCTTTAATGTGTTAAGGTGGTTCTGGAAGTATACATGCATCAGTAGATATTTATTTTTAAATGTTATAGATTTTTAGGGCTTTGACACACATTTGGCATACTGTTTTTTCTTTTTTGATAGAACAAATTCTTGGGGGGGGGGGGGTTAAGACAAACCATAGTTCACAATTTAGTTAGCTTAAAATTTTGCATGGTAATTTTTGTTTATCTCACGAACGTTTTAAAATATAACACACACACATATATATAGTTCATAAATGCAATATTTATCTTAAAATTTTGTATAGACTAGTTTGATGGTAAAATTAAATATGTTTAACTATTATCGTATTTTTTTTCCCCTTATAGAATAGATATTTAAAAAAAAAAACTAAATATACGTTGTTTTGTATTAAAAATTGTTATCAAGTCAAATATTTTACAAATTCATTAAATATATTAAAATTCTGAGAGAACATGCTAGTCTTTCAACCTCTCCCCATGTGACAAGACAAAATTAGGTTGTGGGCAGAAAATGGTTGCCCCTCCTTTACTCTGACTGAAAAATATTGTGTATTCCCTCTGAGAAGGCTTATAATATTTTACCACTCCCCCCACTACACACAGATCGAATCCCATAACAACATTTGGGATTATAAAGAAATATAATTTTGTTATCTGTGTAATGATTGCCGAATATAAAAGTTGTACATTTTTGCTTTGATTTTTTTTTTTTTTTTTACAGAAAATCAGTGCTTGTTATGACAGGTATTGGGAATACAAAGGTGAAGACAATGTTTTTAGAAAACAAGATTAAAATAATAAACAATCAAACATTCCTCAATACTCAGTTCAAAAGTGTATGATGAACTTTTTGGTGTTTCTGTAATTACAGAAAAAATCATTTGTATTCCCAATGCCTTGAAACTATAATACATTCTAAGATAAAAAGCCACTCTAGAAGCATTAACAGAATATGAATTAAAATTTTTCCTTTTAACATTTTTTTTTTTTTTTTTTTTAAAATATGTTAAAAATCTAATACCATTTTTTTAAAAAAATTAACTTTACTCAGCTTTTGCCTGAATAACAGTATAAGAAACTATTT
Source organism: Salticus scenicus (assembly GCA_963930645.1). Classification (NCBI taxonomy): domain Eukaryota; kingdom Metazoa; phylum Arthropoda; class Arachnida; order Araneae; family Salticidae; genus Salticus; species Salticus scenicus. The sequence goes on along the minus strand of OZ005652.1, from coordinate 272,699,819 downwards.
GATCCTTAAAAGTGCTTTTACCCCCCTTATTTTTAATACTCAAATGAGTTTAAAGCTAAGTCTTCCAGTGCTTAATAACACACTTTCAGTTTTTTCCAACATTCAGACCAATTCTTTACTAATTTATATATATATATATATTTTTTATTTTATTTTTTTTCTGGGGGGGGTGGGGGGGGTTGTCATTGAGAAATTATCACATTTAAAAAATCAAAAATTTTGCATTTTTAAAATGATACATTAAAATTTCAATAACTTGTATGATATGCCAAACTGTTAACAGTTTTGTAAAATTTGTTGTAATGATTTGACTAGAAATGTTGTTAAGTTGATGGCAGAAAAAAAAAAAAAAGAGAAAAAATGTCATATCCATCAACACCAATATCAATTGCAAACATTAATAAAATACATAAAAGAAAAAAAAAAAAAAAAAAAAACAGAATTTAAAAGAGAAAGTAGTAACATTAAATCAAGTTATTTCCAAAACAAAAGAATTCTCTCTCGAACTCTGTAATGTAGTTATTGAAAAAAAGTAATGATATTTGTCAGATAAGGCATGAGTAACAAAATGTTAAACAAGTGTTCATTTTGTAACCTATTTCAGTACAATGTGCATATAAAATTTCCTTAATCGGTATGGGAAAAATCTCAAAGTTCTACTATGTTTTTGAAGAATCTGCAAGTGTCTTCAGAAAGCCATCACTTTTTTCTTCTTTAAATCAACACTAATGAAAAAAAAATCGTTAACACAAAATCTTTAATGTGTTAAGGTGGTTCTGGAAGTATACATGCATCAGTAGATATTTATTTTTAAATGTTATAGATTTTTAGGGCTTTGACACACATTTGGCATACTGTTTTTTCTTTTTTGATAGAACAAATTCTTGGGGGGGGGGGGGTTAAGACAAACCATAGTTCACAATTTAGTTAGCTTAAAATTTTGCATGGTAATTTTTGTTTATCTCACGAACGTTTTAAAATATAACACACACACATATATATAGTTCATAAATGCAATATTTATCTTAAAATTTTGTATAGACTAGTTTGATGGTAAAATTAAATATGTTTAACTATTATCGTATTTTTTTTCCCCTTATAGAATAGATATTTAAAAAAAAAAACTAAATATACGTTGTTTTGTATTAAAAATTGTTATCAAGTCAAATATTTTACAAATTCATTAAATATATTAAAATTCTGAGAGAACATGCTAGTCTTTCAACCTCTCCCCATGTGACAAGACAAAATTAGGTTGTGGGCAGAAAATGGTTGCCCCTCCTTTACTCTGACTGAAAAATATTGTGTATTCCCTCTGAGAAGGCTTATAATATTTTACCACTCCCCCCACTACACACAGATCGAATCCCATAACAACATTTGGGATTATAAAGAAATATAATTTTGTTATCTATGTAATGATTGCCGAATATAAAAGTTGTACATTTTTGCTTTGAATTTTTTTTTTTTTTTTTACAGAAAATCAGTGCTTGTTATGACAGGTATTGGGAATACAAAGGTGAAGACATTGTTTTTACAAAACAAGATTAAAATAATTAACAATCAAACATTCCTCAATACTCAGTTCAAAAGTGTATGATGAACACTTTGGTGTTTCTGTAATTACAGAAAAAATCATTTGTATTCCCAATGCCTTGAAACTATAATACATTCTAAGATAAAAAGCCACTCTAGAAGCATTAACAGAATATGAATTAAAATTTTTCCTTTTAACATTTTTTTTTTTTTTTTTTAAATATGTTAAAAATCTAATACCATTTTTTAAAAAAATTTAACTTTACTCAGCTTTTGCCTGAATAACAGTATAAGAAACTATTTGATCCTTAAAAGTGCTTTTACCCCCCTTATTTTTAATACTCAAATGAGTTTAAAGCTAAGTCTTCCAGTGCTTAATAACACACTTTCAGTTTTTTCCAACATTCAGACCAATTCATTACTAATTTATATATATATATATTTATTTTATATTATTTTTTTTCTGGGGGGTGGGGGGGGGGGTTGTCATTGAGAAATTATCACATTTAAAAAATCAAAAATTTTGCATTTTTAAAATGATACATTAAAATTTCAATAACTTGTATGATATGCAAAACTGTTAACAGTTTTGTAAAATTTGTTGTAATGATTTGACTAGAAATGCCGTTAAGTTGATGGCAGAAAAAAAAAAAAGAGAAAAAAAGTCATATCCATCAACACCAATATCAATTGCAAACATTAATAAAATACATTAAAAAAAAAAAAAAAAAAAAAAAAAAAAACAGAATTTAAAAGAGAAAGTAGTAACATTAAATCAAGTTATTGCCAAAACAAAAGAATTCTCTCTCGAACTCTGTAATGTAGTTATTGAAAAAAAGTAATGATATTTGTCAGATAAGGCATGAGTAACAAAATGTTAAACAAGTGTTCATTTTGTAACCTATTTCAGTACAATGTGCATATAAAATTTCCTTAATCGGTATGGGAAAAATCTCAAAGTTCTACTATGTTTTTGAAGAATCTGCAAGTGTCTTCAGAAAGCCATCACTTTTTTCTTCTTTAAATCAACACTAATGAAAAAAAAATCGTTAACACAAAATCTTTAATGTGTTAAGGTGGTTCTGGAAGTATACATGCATCAGTAGATATTTATTTTTAAATGTTATAGATTTTTAGGGCTTTGACACACATTTGGCATACTGTTTTTTCTTTTTTGATAGAACAAATTCTTGGGGGGGGGGGGTTAAGACAAACCATAGTTCACAATTTAGTTAGCTTAAAATTTTGCATGGTAATTTTTGTTTATCTCACGAACGTTTTAAAATATAACACACACATATATATATAGTTCATAAATGCAATATTTATCTTAAAATTTTGTATAGACTAGTTTGATGGTAAAATTAAATATGTTTAACTATTATCGTATTTTTTTTTTCCCTTATAGAATAGATATTTAAAAAAAAAACTAAATATACGTTGTTTTGTATTAAAAATTGTTATCAAGTCAAATATTTTACAAATTCATTAAATATATTAAAATTCTGAGAGAACATGCTAGTCTTTCAACCTCTCCCCATGTGACAAGACAAAATTAGGTTGTGGGCAGAAAATGGTTGCCCCTCCTTTACTCTGACTGAAAAATATTGTGTATTCCCTCTGAGAAGGCTTATAATATTTTACCACTCCCCCCACTACACACAGATCGAATCCCATAACAACATTTGGGATTATAAAGAAATATAATTTTGTTATCTATGTAATGATTGCCGAATATAAAAGTTGTACATTTTTGCTTTGATTTTTTTTTTTTTTTTTTTTTACAGAAAATCAGTGCTTGTTATGACAGGTATTGGGAATACAAAGGTGAAGACAATGTTTTTAGAAAACAAGATTAAAATAATAAACAATCAAACATTCCTCAATACTCAGTTCAAAAGTGTATGATGAACATTTTGGTGTTTCTGTAATTACAGAAAAAATCATTTGTATTCCCAATGCCTTGAAACTATAATACATTCTAAGATAAAAAGCCACTCTAGAAGCATTAACAGAATATGAATTAAAATTTTTCCTTTTAACATTTTTTTTTTTTTTTTTTTTTTTTTTTTTTAAATATGTTAAAAATCTAATACCATTTTTTAAAAAAATTTAACTTTACTCAGCTTTTGCCTGATTAACAGTATAAGAAACTATTTGATCCTTAAAAGTGCTTTTACCCCCCTTATTTTTAATACTCAAATGAGTTTAAAGCTAAGTCTTCCAGTGCTTAATAACACACTTTCAGTTTTTTCCAACATTCACACCAATTCATTACTAATTTATATATATATATATATATATTTTATTTTATTTTTTTTCTGGGGGGGGGGGGGTTGTCATTGAGAAATTATCACATTTAAAAAATCAAAAATTTTGCATTTTTAAAATGATACATTAAAATTTCAATAACTTGTATGATATGCCAAACTGTTAACAGTTTTGTAAAATTTGTTGTAATGATTTGACTAGAAATGTTGTTAAGTTGATGGCAGAAAAAAAAAAAAAAAAGAGAAAAAAAGTCATATCCATCAACACCAATATCAATTGTGCAAACATTAATAAAATACATAAAAAAAAAAAAAAAAAAAAAAAAAAAAAAAAACAGAATTTAAAAGAGAAAGTTGTAACATTAAATCAAGTTATTTCCAAAACAAAAGAATTCTCTCTCGAACTCTGTAATGTAGTTATTGAAAAAAAGTAATGATATTTGTCAGATAAGGCATGAGTAACAAAATGTTAAACAAGTGTTCATTTTGTAACCTATTTCAGTACAATGTGCATATAAAATTTCCTTAATCGGTATGGGAAAAATCTCAAAGTTCTACTATGTTTTTCAAGAATCTGCAAGTGTCTTCAGAAAGCCATCACTTTTTTCTTCTTTAAATCAACACTAATGAAAAAAAAATCGTTAACACAAAATCTTTAATGTGTTAAGGTGGTTCTGGAAGTATACATGCATCAGTAGATATTTATTTTTAAATGTTATAGATTTTTAGGGCTTTGACACACATTTGGCATACTGTTTTTTCTTTTTTGATAGAACAAATTCTTGGGGGGGGGGGGGGGGGTTAAGACAAACCATAGTTCACAATTTAGTTAGCTTAAAATTTTGCATGGTAATTTTTGTTTATCTCACGAACGTTTTAAAATATAACACACACATATATATATAGTTCATAAATGCAATATTTATCTTAAAATTTTGTATAGACTAGTTTGATGGTAAAATTAAATATGTTTAACTATTATCGTATTTTTTTTTCCCTTATAGAATAGATATTTAAAAAAAAAAACTAAATATACGTTGTTTTGTATTAAAAATTGTTATCAAGTCAAATATTTTACAAATTCATTAAATATATTAAAATTCTGAGAGAACATGCTAGTCTTTCAACCTCTCCCCATGTGACAAGACAAAATTAGGTTGTGGGCAGAAAATGGTTGCCCCTCCTTTACTCTGACTGAAAAATATTGTGTATTCCCTCTGAGAAGGCTTATAATATTTTACCACTCCCCCCACTACACACAGATCGAATCCCATAACAACATTTGGGATTATAAAGAAATATAATTTTGTTATCAATGTAATGATTGCCGAATATAAAAGTTGTACATTTTTGCTTTGAATTTTTTTTTTTTTTTTTTTTTTTTGTTTTTTACAGAAAATCAGTGCTTGTTATGACAGGTATTGGGAATACAAAGGTGAAGACATTGTTTTTAGAAAACAAGATTAAAATAATTAACAATCAAACATTCCTCAATACTCAGTTCAAAAGTGTATGATGAACACTTTGGTGTTTCTGTAATTACAGAAAAAATCATTTGTATTCCCAATGCCTTGAAACTATAATACATTCTAAGATAAAAAGCCACTCTAGAAGCATTAACAGAATATGAATTAAAATTTTTCCTTTTAACATTTTTTTTTTTTTTTTTTTTTTTTTTTTAAATATGTTAAAAATCTAATACCATTTTTTAAAAAAATTTAACTTTACTCAGCTTTTGCCTGAATAACAGTATAAGAAACTATTTGATCCTTAAAAGTGCTTTTACCCCCCTTATTTTTAATACTCAAATGAGTTTAAAGCTAAGTCTTCCAGTGCTTAATAACACACTTTCAGTTTTTTCCAACATTCAGACCAATTCATTACTAATTTATATATCTATATATATTTATTTTATTTTATTTTTTTTCTGGGGGGTGGGGGGGGTTGTCATTGAGAAATTATCACATTTAAAAAATCAAAAATTTTGCATTTTTAAAATGATACATTAAAATTTCAATAACTTGTATGATATGCAAAACTGTTAACAGTTTTGTAAAATTTGTTGTAATGATTTGACTAGAAATGCCGTTAAGTTGATGGCAGAAAAAAAAAAAAGAGAAAAAAAGTCATATCCATCAACACCAATATCAATTGCAAACATTAATAAAATACATTTAAAAAAAAAAAAAAAAAAAAAAAAAAAAACAGAATTTAAAAGAGAAAGTAGTAACATTAAATCAAGTTATTTCCAAAACAAAAGAATTCTCTCTCGAACTCTGTAATGTAGTTATTGAAAAAAAGTAATGATATTTGTCAGATAAGGCATGAGTAACAAAATGTTAAACAAGTGTTCATTTTGTAACCTATTTCAGTACAATGTGCATATAAAATTTCCTTAATCGGTATGGGAAAAATCTCAAAGTTCTACTATGTTTTTGAAGAATCTGCAAGTGTCTTCAGAAAGCCATCACTTTTTTCTTCTTTAAATCAACACTAATGAAAAAAAAAATCGTTAACACAAAATCTTTAATGTGTTAAGGTGGTTCTGGAAGTATACATGCATCAGTAGATATTTATTTTTAAATGTTATAGATTTTTAGGGCTTTGACACACATTTGGCATACTGTTTTTTCTTTTTTGATAGAACAAATTCTTGGGGGGGGGGGGGGGGGGTTTAAGACAAACCATAGTTCACAATTTAGTTAGCTTAAAATTTTGCATGGTAATTTTTGTTTATCTCACGAACGTTTTAAAATATAACACACACATATATATATAGTTCATAAATGCAATATTTATCTTAAAATTTTGTATAGACTAGTTTGATGGTAAAATTAAATATGTTTAACTATTATCGTATTTTTTTTTTTCCCTTATAGAATAGATATTTAAAAAAAAAACTAAATATACGTTGTTTTGTATTAAAAATTGTTATCAAGTCAAATATTTTACAAATTCATTAAATATATTAAAATTCTGAGAGAACATGCTAGTCTTTCAACCTCTCCCCATGTGACAAGACAAAATTAGGTTGTGGGCAGAAAATGGTTGCCCCTCCTTTACTCTGACTGAAAAATATTGTGTATTCCCTCTGAGAAGGCTTATAATATTTTACCACTCCCCCCACTACACACAGATCGAATCCCATAACAACATTTGGGATTATAAAGAAATATAATTTTGTTATCTATGTAATGATTGCCGAATATAAAAGTTGTACATTTTTGCTTTGATTTTTTTTTTTTTTTACAGAAAATCAGTGCTTGTTATGACAGGTATTGGGAATACAAAGGTGAAGACAATGTTTTTAGAAAACAAGATTAAAATAATAAACAATCAAACATTCCTCAATACTCAGTTCAAAAGTGTATGATGAACATTTTGGTGTTTCTGTAATTACAGAAAAAATCATTTGTATTCCCAATACCTTGAAACTATAATACATTCTAAGATAAAAAGCCACTCTAGAAGCATTAACAGAATATGAATTAAAATTTTTCCTTTTAACATTTTTTTTTTTTTTTTTTTTTTTTTTTTTTAAATATGTTAAAAATCTAATACCATTTTTTAAAAAAATTTAACTTTACTCAGCTTTTGCCTGAATAACAGTATAAGAAACTATTTGATCCTTAAAAGTGCTTTTACCCCCCTTATTTTTAATACTCAAATGAGTTTAAAGCTAAGTCTTCCAGTGCTTAATAACACACTTTCAGTTTTTTCCAACATTCAGACCAATTCATTACTAATTTATATATATATATATATATTTTATTTTTTTTTTTTTCTGGGGGGGGGGGGTTGTCATTGAGAAATTATCACATTTAAAAAATCAAAAATTTTGCATTTTTAAAATGATACATTAAAATTTCAATAACTTGTATGATATGCCAAACTGTTAACAGTTTTGTAAAATTTGTTGTAATGATTTCACTAGAAATGTTGTTAAGTTGATGGCAGAAAAAAAAAAAAAAAAGAGAAAAAAAGTCATATCCATCAACACCAATATCAATTGTGCAAACATTAATAAAATACATAAAAAAAAAAAAAAAAAAAAAAAAAAAAAAAAAAACAGAATTTAAAAGAGAAAGTTGTAACATTAAATCAAGTTATTTCCAAAACAAAAGAATTCTCTCTCGAACTCTGTAATGTAGTTATTGAAAAAAAGTAATGATATTTGTCAGATAAGGCATGAGTAACAAAATGTTAAACAAGTGTTCATTTTGTAACCTATTTCAGTACAATGTGCATATAAAATTTCCTTAATCGGTATGGGAAAAATCTCAAAGTTCTACTATGTTTTTGAAGAATCTGCAAGTGTCTTCAGAAAGCCATCACTTTTTTCTTCTTTAAATCAACACTAATGAAAAAAAAATCGTTAACACAAAATCTTTAATGTGTTAAGGTGGTTCTGGAAGTATACATGCATCAGTAGATATTTATTTTTAAATGTTATAGATTTTTAGGGCTTTGACACACATTTGGCATACTGTTTTTTCTTTTTTGATAGAACAAATTCTTGGCGGGGGGGTTAAGACAAACCATAGTTCACAATTTAGTTAGCTTAAAATTTTGCATGGTAATTTTTGTTTATCTCACGAACGTTTTAAAATATAACACACACATATATATATAGTTCATAAATGCAATATTTATCTTAAAATTTTGTATAGACTAGTTTGATGGTAAAATTAAATATGTTTAACTATTATCGTATTTTTTTTTCCCTTATAGAATAGATATTTAAAAAAAAAAACTAAATATACGTTGTTTTGTATTAAAAATTGTTATCAAGTCAAATATTTTACAAATTCATTAAATATATTAAAATTCTGAGAGAACATGCTAGTCTTTCAACCTCTCCCCATGTGACAAGACAAAATTAGGTTGTGGGCAGAAAATGGTTGCCCCTCCTTTACTCTGACTGAAAAATATTGTGTATTCCCTCTGAGAAGGCTTATAATATTTTACCACTCCCCCCACTACACACAGATCGAATCCCATAACAACATTTGGGATTATAAAGAAATATAATTTTGTTATCTGTGTAATGATTGCCGAATATAAAAGTTGTATATTTTTGCTCTGATTTTTTTTTTTTTTTTACAGAAAATCAGTGCTTGTTATGACAGGTATTGGGAATACAAAGGTGAAGACAATGTTTTTAGAAAACAAGATTAAAATAATAAACAATCAAACATTCCTCAATACTCAGTTCAAAAGTGTATGATGAACTTTTTGGTGTTTCTGTAATTACAGAAAAAATCATTTGTATTCCCAATGCCTTGAAACTATAATACATTCTAAGATAAAAAGCCACTCTAGAAGCATTAACAGAATATGAATTAAAATTTTTCCTTTTAACATTTTTTTTTTTTTTTTTTAAATATGTTAAAAATCTAATACCATTTTTTAAAAAAAATTAACTTTACTCAGCTTTTGCCTGAATAACAGTATAAGAAACTATTTGATCCTTAAAAGTGCTTTTACCCCCCTTATTTTTAATACTCAAATGAGTTTAAAGCTAAGTCTTCCAGTGCTTAATAACACACTTTCAGTTTTTTCCAACATTCAGACCAATTCTTTACTAATTTATATATATATATATATATATTTTATTTTATTTTTTTTCTGGGGGGGGTGGGGGGGGTTGTCATTGAGAAATTATCACATTTAAAAAATCAAAAATTTTGCATTTTTAAAATGATACATTAAAATTTCAATAACTTGTATGATATGCCAAACTGTTAACAGTTTTGTAAAATTTGTTGTAATGATTTGACTAGAAATGTTGTTAAGTTGATGGCAGAAAAAAAAAAAAGAGAAAAAATGTCATATCCATCAACACCAATATCAATTGCAAACATTAATAAAATACATAAAAAAAAAAAAAAAAAAAAAAAAAAAAAAAACAGAATTTAAAAGAGAAAGTAGTAACATTAAATCAAGTTATTTCCAAAACAAAAGAATTCTCTCTCGAACTCTGTAATGTAGTTATTGAAAAAAAGTAATGATATTTGTCAGATAAGGCATGAGTAACAAAATGTTAAACAAGTGTTCATTTTGTAACCTATTTCAGTACAATGTGCATATAAAATTTCCTTAATCGGTATGGGAAAAATCTCAAAGTTCTACTATGTTTTTGAAGAATCTGCAAGTGTCTTCAGAAAGCCATCACTTTTTTCTTCTTTAAATCAACACTAATGAAAAAAAAATCGTTAACACAAAATCTTTAATGTGTTAAGGTGGTTCTGGAAGTATACATGCATCAGTAGATATTTATTTTTAAATGTTATAGATTTTTAGGGCTTTGACACACATTTGGCATACTGTTTTTTCTTTTTTGATAGAACAAATTCTTGGGGGGGGGGGGGGGTTAAGACAAACCATTAACGCCTAGGGTTAAATTTTTGCAACATTTAAAATGTGCAAAATTTATTATAACTAACAACAGTAGTTTTATTGAAAATTTTATGTTACAGAATAATTTTTAAAGTTGTATTTGAAAAGGAATTCCCCCCAATAAATAATGATGAATAGGCTACTTTTGTACACATCCCTGATTTCATTTAGTTAATAAAAGAAAAAAAAAACTTAATTCTGGTGATGATTTAGTGAAACTTTATTCCACTTAGTTAGGATATTAAGATACAAAGAAAACATTCAAATAATTTTTATTTACAGTTTAAAATAGATAATATGAGCAAGATACCAACATTATTCAGAGCAAAATGCCTATCATCAAATTTATTCATACAATCTTCTTTACAATGATACATGTGTTTATTTTACATACTTGCCAACAAAAATCACAAAAAACATTAAGTTTACAAAATACGATATACAAATATATAAAATAAGTGGATTATATATAAAAATACTGCCAACTCAATAACATTTTTAAAATAATAATCCGATGAGAAACTACCATAGCAGTTCAATCAGGCAAGAAAATATAATGAAATTAAAGACATTCAATTATGTTTTGAACGATATACGAAGATATCAAAATAATGGAAGATGCATAAAATATTGCACATTCTGTAATAAACTAATCACGCACTGATTAATTTTAAGTAAAGCATCTTCTCTAGTATATTATCCAACATTTGTTAATATAAAAATCAAAGCACATGCAACACAAGTGAAAAAATCTGGAGTGACTCCACTCGACTTTCCGAACATTGAGTAACTAACAGTTTTGTAGATAAAATAAAGAAAGAGGAATTGCTAAACAAACAAAAGAGAGAAAACCATAATAGAGTGTTTTTTTCTCCATATATCACACGAGGTTTTATTTAACGCTACTGAACTTTGAGCCCTTAGATCATAATGATAAAGAATTTTTCGTTTTGTCCCTGTAAAAATCTATAGATGCTAGATTCACCAAAATGCTTATAGTTAGTGCAACAGTGATTTATAATATTCATACAAATTTTCAGCTCAATTGAATAAGGCGTTTAGATGCTATCGCACTTTTAAAAATTTGGTCTCATAGGCCATAATGATAAAGAATTTTTCTTTGTGTCCCTGTAAAAAAACTGTAGTGCTAGATTCACCAAAATCTATACAGTTGGTGCAAATGCGACCTATAACATGTGTACAATTTTTTTGCTCAGATTAATAAGGCGTTTAGACGCTATCACACTTTTAAAAATTTGGCCCCATTGGCCTTAATGATAAAGAATTTTTCTTTCTGTCCCTGTAAAAAAACTATAAGTGCTAGATTCTCCAAAATCTATACAGATTGAGTATCTGTGACCTATAATATGGGTATAAAATTTTTGCTCAATTGAATAAGGCGTTTAGATGCAATCGCACTTTTAAGATTTTGGTCCCATAGGCCATAATGATAAAGAATTTTTCTTTGTGTCCCTGTAAAAAAACTATAAGTGCTAGATTCACCAAAATCTATAGGGTTCGTACTATGGTGACTTACAATATACGTACCAACTTTCAGGTTAATCGAACAAAGCCTTTAGACGCTAGCGTGTTCACAAACATACACACATACACACATACATACATCATCGTAAAAATAGTGAAAACGAACTCAGGGGACCTCAAAACGTATAGAAACATCAAAATCTCGAATTCGGATTTTTGACATGATTACAATACTTTCCTCACTATAGTGTTCGGAAAGTAAAAAGTTACGAACGATACGAAGCCAAGATGGCGATCCACCGATATCAAAGATGTTGCCACGCAAAAGAAACACCTACTTACTGAATTCAGGAAATGTTTCGCCCGAAAACTTATTTTTCCCAGGAATCTGAAAAAAACCCGTGAAAACCAGGAACGTTGCTTGAAATAATGCGTAACGTTACGGAATTTTCTTACAGTGTGTTGACCAGTGTAATAAATATAAAAAGTCAAAACTTCCATATGAGCAATATTCGCAGTAATTAATCTATTCTTAAATAAAAAAAATCATTAATAGTATTTTTATTTACATGATGACTCAATGAGAGTGATGTACAGGGTGATTATAATTAAAGTTACGATTTCAAAACGCTATAATTTTAAAACTACCCATCAGAGCGATTTGATATTTTACCAGAGTGATCGTGAGACAATGAAATTTTGTTTGGGGGAGGAAAAAAGCAGTTCCAACATGTTCCTATAGACGGCGCTGTCAGGGTAATGTCAGGGGAAACGCCTAAATGGACTCGTTAAACACAGGAATGTTGTTAGCAACCCAATTTAATAGCAGGAAACAATAGACTTCAAGGGTTTACTACAATTTTTTTTAGCAAAAAAACAATAATACGTGTTTACAGCGGAAACAGTCATAGTGAAAAGAGAAAAAGAGAAGCTTCATGAAACAAATACTTTACGGATAATTAACGGCACGCTTTGGAACTATTTTTTTTTTTTCTTTTGCTAAACAAAATTTCATTGCCTCACGATTCCTCTGGTAAAATATCAAATCGCTCTTCTGGGTAGTTTTAAAATTATAGCGTTTTGAAATCGTAACTTTAATTATAATCACCCTGTATGAATATCACTATCACTTTATTTGCCTCTCAATCCGATTGATCAAAATTCTTCATATAGGCATTTCAGTACCAAAGAACACTGTCTATATCAAAGTAATATGTCAAAAGTTTGAAAAAAAAAAATAATAATGTAATTATACTCACTACGGTTGCCAGACAAATAAAAAGTAAATACGGTAAAATAAAGTCACAAAAATAAACTGAATTACAAAATGTTAATACAAAATGTTACAATTTGAAAATTTGCACATTCGATTCAAGAACTATCTTCTATGGGAATTTTAAATACATGTTTGAAATGAAGAGTGTATAAAAATAACGATATTTTTGTCTTCGTTCTTGGTTTCTTATGTGATTTTCTTTTTTTTTTTTTTTTTTTTTCTGCAATCCACATTAACCGTACCTTTCGAACGATACAATTTTAAGCCCTTTCTCTTATTAAAAATAGGCTATAAACGCACGACAAATTTCATGTTTACATATTAATATATATGTACTGATAAGTATAAAGGATTTAAGTCCAAAAATGTCGATTTTAAGTTAAGTACATAGTCAGACTCAGAAAAAAATTATCTATCGATTGGTATGAAGGATTTAAATCCATGTCATTTAGTCTTTGAGAAAATCCATTGGTAAAAAAATATTCAAGTCAGAAATTTAGCATTAATCTTTGGTATATAATATGTAATTCAATTTTTCCCTTTATTAAATGAAGATTGGCAATCACTGAATGGTATAAAGCGTATAAACCAACATAATCCCTTTTTCTTAATCGATTCTGCTCAATAGTTTTTAGTTAGTTTAACTTTGTTTTTCGTCTCCTGAAAAATCAAGCATATGGACTTAAATCCTTTATACTTATCAGTACAGATATAAGACACTTTTTTTACGAGGAAAATCGTCTGCATTCATCAGATAAATAAGTTGTAGATGTACAATTTGTAATACAAAACATTACGTGTGCGTATAAAAAATAAAGGTACCTTTGTCGGATTTCTTGGCCTCTTATGAGAATGAGAATAACTTATTTTTTCTCAAACTCACATTAACCATACTTTTCAAATAATACCACTTTTAATCTCTTACTCTTATAATTAACATGATAACAACATGCGATAAATTTCCTGTCTGCGTATTAATATATAGGTACTGTAGAAACTTTACTACAAATGATTATTTTACGACGGACCTTTTTAATATTATTTAATATAAACTGAACAATAATATTTACATATTTACAGATATAAAACACTTAAATGAAGTTTGGATTTCGACATATTTTTAGTGATTATCCATTAACATTTGAAGTATTGTGGATTTCTTTATGAGGTTAGTAACTATCCACACTTTTAGATGGTTATATTTCTAGTATAATAGTTCATAATCGTAATTATACAACGCATCTAATTCAAGTCATAGTGCTACCAGCACTTCTTTCGTACCTCTTAAGGGCCCGCTTCACTCACCGCCACAGGAAGCCGAAACTAATGTTATTCTATGGGAAATTTTTCTTTACAAATAACTTATTAACTAATACATATTTTTAAATTCTGTTTTCACATTCTGAAAATTCCCAGCTGTTAAATTGACGGACCTTTTTAAAAAAGTTATTTTTTTAATTTTTTATATTTTATTTTGAAGCTGCAAAATACGAATTTTCAATATGCGAAATTTTTTCATTTTGCAATTTCAAAATAAAATATTAAAAATAAAAAAAAAATACATTTTTAAAAAAGGTCCGTCAATTTAACAGTTGGGAATTTTCTCAGTGTGAAAACAGAATTTAGAAATATGTATTAGTTAATAAGTTATTTGTAAAGAAAATTTCCCCATAGAATAACATTGGCTCGGGCTTCCGGCGACGGTAAGTGAAGAGGGCCGTTAAGAGAGAACACACTTCCTCTCCTCTTATGACAGGTGATCAACGACGGGGTGGAGCGCATGCGTCAACAGGTACTATGGTATAATATATAGATAATATATAGGGATACTATGGTAAATATCACGTTTATATGAATTCCATTTTATGATCATTTTGCATTAAGTTTCGTCTCATGGGTGCCACACTTTGCCAAGATCTTAACGTCATCTGAAAAAATAATAAAAAGGTTATGTCAATGTTGAGATTTTCACGAATTCCTCAACACAAGTATTAGATTAATAAATTGGTATGGGCCATTTGAATTGGTACAGTGTTTAGGAATCGCATCTATAATTGAAGTTCCCCAAATTTCAAACAGTTTTATTAATAATTAAAAACAGCTTTAAAAAGTTTTCAAATATTTGTTTATTTATTTATTTATTTAAAGAAAAGCACACTACAGAAACATCCAATTACAGTGTTGCTTTAATGAAACTATAATACAATACATCAAACATAGACATATTGACTAATTAAGTAACAGGAAGATTTACTTAAGTAATATATATACAGAGAGGACAGATGGACTTTTCCCCTTGCGCCTTCTCACTGGGACTTTCTTTGCGCCCTTAATTGATTAAAGGAATTATAAACCGTTGTGGGTCCATAAAGGAGCTTTTCGGCCTCTGAAATTGAGAAAAATATCAAATTAATCACATGTATGAGATCTTTGCATTTTATTATTTTAAAACATCTACGTATTTGAAGATTCCTGCAATATTATTTATACTATTCCAGTAATTGTTCGTTCCTCAAAGACCCAAAGATTCACAATTTTGCACTTTAAGCAAAAATTTCCCTATTTTTAGAGGCTTGACCTGCATTTTTATATGAGCGTAAAGATGCAACACTTTCTAATTTAAGATACAGTATGAAGTACATTATGACACAAATTATATATGTTACCGCTAAAGTGCAGAAATCAGTTAATCTGCAGATTAGCTAGGTAATCTGCACATTAACTAGAGTGATCCGTTAAAGTGAGGAAAATTGTTTTATTTCTCAAATTACCTAGGTAATCTGCGAATTACCTAGATAATCTGCACATTACCTACTAGGCACTAGTTAAAGTGAAAATAAGATATCTGGTGTTGTAATTTTACAGCACGCTGTGTTGTATTTGTTTTTTCATTCGGAAAAAAAATAGTTTTCTTTTCTTTTTTATTTCTTTCTTTACTTATTTTAATCTGTATGTGTTTTAATTTTTATATCTTTTAAAGTTATATTTGTTTCATTTTTTATTTATTTCATCTTTTTTATTCTGTCAATATAAGTTTGAAGATGTTATGCATTTTTAATATGAAATATAATAGCTTTAATAGCTTTCAATAAATTCTATTTTATAAATGAATGTTAGAATTGTAATACAGTACCGATTTCTTTTCAAAATAAAAATATTTAACAATTTAAAATTAAAAAAAAAAAAGTTTTATTAACAACTTATATTGCTATTACTATTTAAATACTAGAAGTATTAAATTATATAAAATATTACTAGAAATATTAAATTAGACAAATCAGAAGCATTATTTAAGAAATACTTCAAATAATTAAAACTGCTTTAACATTTTTTAGAATGCATGAAAATTAAAATGACAGTTTTCAATGTTTTATTAAACTATATTTTGCAGCATATACATATATCTGTACAAGTTTAGCAAATATATTAATTTTACAAAAAAAACCTTTATTAACACTTTTTACGTGATAAACTACAACGAAATTATCTGAAAAAGCGAACAAAATTTAAAAAATAAATAAATAAAAATATAATCATGATATATAAAATATGTACAGGAAACTTGAAACGGAAAGAAAAAAAATGTAATGAAATGCTAAAAAATGTACAAAAATTTCATATTAAGTATTTATTAAATGCCATAATATTTTTCAAAGTTAATAATTAATACATCTTTTTTTCTTTTTTTTTTTTTTTTCCAGTAAGTAATAGTAATTAAACCAATTTTAAAATAAATTAGTTTTAAAAAGTTATGGTTTAATAGTTTTAGTTCGGAAGGAAATAATTACTGTAATCTAAATCTAATATTCATATTTCAAAATGGAGTTTCACGAGAGACAGCTTTTAATTAAGATTACATTTCATTAATAAAATGCAAACCCTTATGAAACTTATATTGACAGAATTATAAAAGATAGAAATAAAATCAAAATTAAAACAATTATAACTTACTTGTTACTTTAAATTTTGTGTTAGTCATAATAAATCTAATCATGGCTTCCATCCTCCACAATTTCCGTTTGCCGTTTGTTGGTTTATCATCACAGCCACAGCCACAGCCCCACAGCGTAGCGGAAGTGCGGAAGAGAAGGGGTAAAAGTTTTAGTTATGTTTGAAGGTCATTCGCGTATCTGTATCACATGGCTGTTTGACGTCATAGTGAATGTAAAAAAAAACTAAGGCTCGAAACAAACATTTGAACTTTAACGAAACTGAAGCCGTTAATCTGTAGATTACCTAGTTAAAATGCGGAAAACTCTTTATTCCGCACTTTAACGGGTCATTTTAGTTAATCTGCAGATTAGCTAGGTAATCTGCAGATTAACGGATTTCGCGTTTTAACGGTAACATATACATAAAGATAAAAGTGTTGCTCCACTCCGCTCATATATATAAAAAAAATTAAAATTACAACACTGATTACATACATTGTGAACACTACTACTTCTCACTGGTCGGAAAATGATGAAACGAATGAAATCGAATCTATCTAATCAAATTCAATTTAAATTGAAGTTTTATTACATTAATTATTCTTAAAAATATATTTAAGTCTGACAAAAATAATAAGTTCTTTCACTGAAATTCTTTTAAAGAAAATTAATATTCAAATACTAATTGAATTTGAATAAATTATGTTGCTGTTTTCTTGCTGTACTCGTACTTGCATATTTTCGTGTGATAGTGGGTTGTGCTTAATTAGTTAGATTTCAAACAATTGTTCAACGTTTTGTAATTTATTTTATTTAAATACAATTTTTTTAAATTCTTTCTATGGCAACGTTTCAGCTTTTTAGAACAGTATTACTTTTAAGCAGATAAACATATCATTATTGACGAAATATCAGTGAGGGCCTTTCTCTTGAAACTCAAATAGTTTTTGGTTCTATCTGTTTATCTGCGTGTGTGTCTGTGTGCACCACAATTAGTCCAGTCAACAAATACATTGTACCTTGCAAAAGGTGGGGTAGAAGATTTTATTTTTTTAATTTGTACATATTAGTACTAATATGCAAAAAACGAGTTATCCAACATGGTCGGTCCCGGGAGAATTTTTGTCGGCTGAAAAACCTCGAAAATTTACTAGTTTTTTGGCTTTTTTCGAAATATTGCAGAAATGGCTGCATTTAGCGATATTTTTCTATTATAATATTTAAAGAGGATTAAATTTTCTACAATTTACTTCATTACACCTTTTTTGTAGTACTAATAGCAAGCGCGTAACAGCTTCTTGAAAATAAACAGTTTTGTCAACTTCGTAAAAAAAACGCATTACTCCTTATAAATAATGTATAGTAATTATTAGAAGCTTTATTTACAGAAAGCTTAATAACTTTTAATGGTATAGCTCTGACATCTCTCGTCCTTGGGATTTTTGGATTTGGTGATCAAGAACGTAATACGGAAATATACCCGCCAGATGTATTTTTTTACACTATATATTGTAAGAAATACTGTTTTATATTCTTGATTGTTCTCTTAGCAAAACCTTGCTTTTACCTTGTTAAAATAATCGTGATTTTTGAAAGGAATTAAATATGTTCGCCAGATAAATTGGCGATCATTTCTTTTTTTTCACTAAGGCCGACAGATAACAAATCTGCTCACTTTTAATTTTTCCCTTCCCCTTTTCACTAATCCCCCCCCCCTCATCCCCGGCCACGCACTGACAATTCTGGTCTAACAACAGCAGTCATCATCAGACTCCAATAACTGCCGATGTATAGTATTTTATCACTGCAACACATAATTCGCAGTCAAACACATACAAAGAAAAATGAATAAAATAAAAAATATTTGTATATAAATGTAAATTAATAAATATTAGGGTGCTAATAAGCAAAAACTCAATGCATTGATACATAAATATTTTAATTCTACTACTTATTAAATTATAAAACATTAATGATATTTAGATAAAATACATAATGTTGAATAAACATTAATTACTGCTATATTAATATTGATGATAATAACAATGTACAATCTTAATTTTAAATGAACTTCATAAATAGGCAAACTTGTTTGAAGAACAATAGCAAGTAATTAAAAAAGTAAATTGTAGAAATTTTACTTTATATATAAATTATAGGAAGATTCATTTAGCCTTGTAACAAATAAAGAAACATACATTAAGTATAATATACATGTTCATTTTCTTCGTGGTTGTTTTGAAAGTCCGGGTTCTTAAATTTCAATAGTCATCAGAAGTAGAAGGAAGGTGTGTCGTTCTCAAATTGTTCATCTCCGTCTTGTAGTAATTATATAAGCTCTTAGAATAGCTTATCATATTCTTCAGCCTCGTCCAATGATGAAATTAGTACGACATTTTCCAGTTGAGGATCTGAGTCCTTGTTACTAAATTAATTTCACTGAGTATTTTATAGCCAACATTTTGGAAGCAAACTGCTTTCTTGTTGGCAGTTTCGGCTATTAAAACATCTTCACCATATTTTTTGCAGAGGCGTGATGTAACCGTTCTGATGCCAGGACGAAAATCACCCTCTATTTTATTCATCAAATAATTTATGAGACTGGCACTCCTCCGAGTCGTTTTCAGGGTAGGAGTAAATTGATTCCATTGCCTCATCAGTGTTACTTGCAGGGTAGTATCCTCGTTTCATCTCACTTTTAGGCCTCCAGTGCAGTTTTTGATGACAAAACCTGTGATACCCAGCATTTATAGCAACTAAACCTTTTACATTTCCGATGCATTCAAGTACTCTTTTTCTTCTCTCATCCCCACGATTTTTGGCACCATTTACAATTGTTTCTTTCACACCCAGTTTCATAGCATGGTGGATAAAATTTCTTTCATGCTCAGGAAGTCATTCCTGTTTTTTAAAGAAATCTTCAAGTAACCCCTCTCCACACAAGAAACACTGATCTCTAAAACTGAAATCTTCAGTTCTCGATGGAAGATATGGAACCGCACTGTTTGGACCAGCTCCATCACCAATTGTATGACGCCGTACATATGCTGCAATCATTCGCTCATTGATGTATCGTTTGTGACAGGCATTGCTAATTCTTACTTGTTTTAGGTTCTTCAAAAAACACTAATTTTCTTCATTTTGACGTTTTGCATTGCACTTTTACGGATTTTTTACGGATTTCTCCTTCAGAATCTTTATTTCACCTTTATTCAAATTGATTTCGAAAATAAAACAAACACTTCAGTTATCGTAATAGAAAACGCTTACGGGTTGAAACAGTACGTTCGCACGTTCGAACTGAACTGAATAACACAGATAGATGTTCAGCCGAGGTAGTGTACTACAGGATGAGAAGAGGCGGAAGTAAAGGGAGAGCTTTTTAATTAAAGGGGGGGGGGGGAGGGCAGTTTTTTTTTTTTTTTTTAATACCTTCTTTGCTACGAAGCAGATGTCATTTCCTTCGGTCAGACAGCTGAATATGTCCTTTCCTTTCATTCCATTTTCTAATAAACGTTCATGCACCGACTCTCTTTGAGTTGTATTTTATTAGCTTGAGAAAAAATGCCGACTTTCAAAAAACTGTAACACGCTTGCTATTAGTACTACAAAAAAGTTGTAATGAAGAAAATTGTAGGAAATTTAATCTTCTTTAAACTTTATAATAGAAAAATATCGCTAAATTTAGCCATTTCTGAGATATTTCAAAAAAAGCCAAAAAAGTACTAAATTTTCGAGGTTTTTCAGCCGACAAAAGTTCTCCCGGGGTCGATCATGTTGGATAACTCGTTTTTTTCATATTGACACTAATATGTACAAATTAAAAAAGAAAAATCTTCTACCCCACCTTTTGCTAGGTAAGCCCTTTTTTCCATACCTATTGACTGGACTAAATAGCGGCCGTAAAAATCCCCCAGTTCACTTGCACAAAAGAATCAATAAAAAGTTAGCTGTATGTAATATATATATATATTTGTGTGTGTGTTTGTGTATTCTGTTTAAGGTTCGTGTACTGGGATACATCAAAGTATCGTTACATGGATGGAATTTATATCTACCGCGACAGTGTCCTCAAAAATCATCTGACTAACTTGCAAATTGGTACACACGTTCATGAGCCATACAGAATTATCTGTATGTTTTTTGGTGTTTCTACTGTTTAGAGTTCGTATACAAGGACACACAAAAGTACTTCTTAACATTACAGAATGTGGACAGAAATTCGTTTAAATGGATTTTAATGAGCTTGTACTGCATTCAATACTGTTAAATGAACATACATTTTTAAAATGCTTAAAATCATGTTTACTGTAGTAAAAGACTATAATTCAGCTGCAATTGCGCTATCTCATAGTATACTATTCTTTTCTTCTATTATTACTGATTAGTGTTTCGGTACCACATAAAAAAAATTATACTGTAGTAATATGGGTTTTATTATTATTATTTGCATTTTTAACACAATTAATTATAGTCTTATTATCATATTTCTCTGTATATAACTGCAAGTGTATGGGGATGATCTCGATGTTGATTTATTATAGTTTGGTTATCATTAAGTACAGACCCCACCAGTGGCCGAGCGGTTCTGCATTCAAAGCTGGTAGACGGGAAGTGACAGGTTCGATCCCAGCTCCCGTTCGTCGACCTAGCTGTTCATATATTTCGTAGTTTTCTCCAAAACTCGCATAAATACGGGTTTGGACTCCTTAGAAAGATTCCTAAGGAGGGCATTCCATCCAATAGCCCTAGGACCCTAGCGTAGTCACTCAGCCTTATTCCACACAACCACAACCGCATCATTAAGTATAAAAATAGCTACGCAGACTTGATAACATTGTAAAATTATTATACATGGTCGATTTATTTTATATAAATTTTGTTTATAAATATCAATAATTAGAATATAATTTTTTTTAACTAATAGTACAATAATACATAATTAATTATAGTCTAAAATCCTAAATATTATTAAATCGTTTTCACAAATATTTATTATCACAGTAATTATGTACAGTAATTTTAATTTTTACTTGCTCATTCTTTTTTTAATTTAACTTACATTTATTTATTTTCAGAAATTATTACCTTCATTTTAACTTTTTTCTTTGTTATAATATGGTATTGCAAAGGATTTGGGGAAAGTTGGGCGTCCGCCAAACTGATTTAACTTGTTCCATCCGACTTAAGCAGTGGTGGCCTCTGCTTTTTACTTTCCGAACACTATAGTGAGGAAAGTATTGTAATCATGTCAAAAATCCGAATTTCAGATTTTGATGTTTCTATACGTTTCGAGGTCCCCTGAGTCCGTTTTCACTATTTTTACGATGATGTATGTATGTGTGTGTATGTATGTGTATGTCTGTGAGTGAACACGCTAGCGTCTAAACGCTTTGTTCGAATAAGCTGAAAGTTGGTACGTATATTGTAAGTCACCATACTACGAACCCTATAGATTTTGGTGAATCTAGCTCTTTTAGTTTTTTTAAAGGTACACCAGGAAAAATTCTTTATCATTATGGCCTATGGGGCCAAAGTTTTAAAAGTGCGATAGCGTCTAAATGCTTTATTAATCTGAGCAAAAAATTTGTACACATGTTATAGGTCACAGTTGCACCAACTGTATAGATTTTGATGAATTTAGCACGTACAGTTTTTTTACAGGGGCACAAAGAAAAATTCTTTATCATTATGGCGTATGGGGCCAAATTTTTAAAAGTGTTATAGCATCTAAACGCTTTATTAAACTAAGAAAAAAAATTGTACACATATTGTAGGTCACAGTTGCACCAACTGTATAGATTTTGGTGAATTTAGCACTTACAGTTTTTTTACGGGGACACAAAGAAAAATTCTTTATCATTATGGCCTATGTGACCAAATTTTTAAATGTGCGATAGCATCTAAACGCCTTATTCAATTGAGCTGAAAATTTATATGAATATTATAAATCACTGTTGCACTAACTATAAGCATTTTGGTGAATCTAGAATTTATAGGTTTTTACAGGGATACAACGAAAAATTCTTTATCATTATGATCTATGGGTTCAAAGTTCAGTAGCGTTAAAACATCGTGTAATATATGGAAAAAAATACTCAAACACTCTATTATGGTTTTCTCTCTTTTGCTTGTTTAGCAACTCCTCTTTCTTTACTTTATCTACAAAACTGTTAATTACTCAATGTTCGGAAAGTCGAGTGGAGTCACTCCAGATTTTTCTTCTAATTATTAGGGTTTTTTTTTTTTTTTTTTTTTTCTTTCTGTTTTCCTTTTATATTTTTTATATATGATCTCATTATATCAATGTCTCTGAAACAATTTATATTAACTTTTTCAATATCTCTCTATATATATTTAATGCTATTTTGTTTTATTCGTATAATTTTGCCCTTGTTTCACATACTTTTCAGTTCTTATATCAAATATTTATATTAATAATTATCCTCCTTAACATGGAATAAATAAAAATGATCTGTTTAGTCGTATGAAATGCAGATTTGCGTTGAGACTCCTGATTTGCAGAGCAACTTGTCTTAAATTTGAATTTGCATTTATTCCAGATATATAATGTTTAAATTAAGAGAAAGTGGTGAAATCATCTTCATTTTAGCAAAATTATTTTTATTATTATTTAATTTTTTAATAACAACCTATTAATTATTATTATCTTTGTTATTATTATTGTAAGTAGTATTAGTAGTAGCAGGCAGAGTAGTTAATAATTAATAGATAGAGTAAGTTTTTTAAAGCGAAGGAGAAGGAAGAAGTATGTTTTATTTAAATACAGTGCCCGCCGCTTATTAAAATCACATTCGTTCTTAGCCAAAGTGATTTTATAAAGCGGCTGATTTTTATATGCGGCGAACGTTGCTGCATTCAAGAAAAAGGTATTACTTTTCGGAATTTGGACAGAAATTTCAAAAAGGTATTAAATAATGGAATTAATAAACAATATTAACTTTTGTCAGATAATTGATTGCTACTACAAAATAATTAAATTAAACACATCCCAAATTCCTAATATATACTTTTCTTTGAGAAAATCATCATTACTTTTTCACCACAAGTTCGCACTTTTCTTCAAAATTTAAAATCTTTCCGTTTAAAACTTTTGCTTCTTAGTTATCTCAGAATAATAACAAGAAATTCTTTTTTAATAATTAACAATTTAAATATATATATAGCAGATGCGAACCAAACCAAATTTGTAACTTATTACCGCGCTTTGAAGAATACATTCCTTGAAATTGTTACTAAAACAAGTGATGGGGCGTGTTTAATTTACAAAGTATGCTTTAATTGTAAGCTTTTCGACAAAGATTGATAACAGACAGATTGCTGGATTTTCTTTTCTTTTTTATTTCAAAAATAAAAAGTCACCGTGTAAATAAAAATTTGCTTAGCGTGCATAAACGGCATTTTTTGCTGCTGAAGAGATTTTTTTTTAGTTTATTAACCGGAGATGTTGATTTTATTAAGCGGCGGTTTTAAAATTGGTTTGTATTGATTTGATTCCGTTCCTGGCAATTTGATCAGATTAAGCGGCTGATTTTATTAACCAGTGAATTTATTAAGCGGCGGTTACTGTATATATATATATATTAGTAACAATCCACAGGGTAAGTTTTTAAATCGTAAAGTGAAGAAATATTTTCTTTTAAATACAATTTTTATTTATTATAATTATTTTAAATTATTATTAGAAACAATCTACAGACTAAATATTTTAAATCGGCAGAGAGTGAAAAAATCGTTTCTTAAATAAAATTATAGCTATTACTATTATTATTAATGTTATTATTTTCTGTAGAGTAAGTTTTTGAAATCGAAGGAGTGTGAAGAAATATTTTTCTAAGTAAAATTATGATTACTATTATTATTACTATTGTTAATATTAACAACAATCTACAAAGTAAGTTTTTTAATTTAAGGGAAAGTTTCTTTCAAATAAAATTTTTGTTGTTGTTATCTAGAAATCTAGTTACAATCTAGAAAATAAGAACTTTAAATCGAGGAAATATAAAGATTTTTTTTTTTTTTTTTAATAAAATTATTATTATTCTCTTTATTAGGAACAATCTACAGAATAATTTTTTTTAATCGAGGAAATATAAAGATTTTTTTTTTTTTTTTTTTTAATAAAATTATTATTATTCTCTTTATTAGGAACAATCTACAGAATAATTTTTTTAAATCGAGGAAATATAAAGATTTTTTTTTTATATAAAATTATTATTATTCTCTTTATTAGGAACAATCTGCAGAATAATTTTTTTTAATCGAGGAAATACAAAGATTTTTTTTTAATAAAATTATTATTATTCTCTTTATTAGGAACAATCTACAGAATAATTTTATTTAATTGAGGAAATATAAAGATTTTTTTTTTTATATATATAAAATTATTATTATTCTCTTTATTAGGAACAATCTACAGAATAATTTTTTTTAATCGAGCAAATATAAAGATTTTTTTTTTTTTTTAATAAAATTATTATTATTCTCTTTATTAGGAACAATCTACAGAATAATTTTTTTAAATCGAGGAAATATAAAGATTTTTTTTTTTTTTTTTTAAATAAAATTATTATTATTCTCTTTATTAGGAACAATCTACAGAATAATTTTTTTTAATCGAGGAAATATAAAGATTTTTTTTTTTTTTTTTTTTAATAAAATTATTATTATTCTCTTTATTAGGAACAATCTACAGAATAATTTTTTTTAATCGAGGAAATATAAAGATTTTTTTTTTTTTTTAATAAAATTATTACTATTCTCTTTATTAGGAACAATCTACAGAATAATTTTTTTTAATCGAGGAAATATAAAGATTTTTTTTTTTTTTTTTATTTTTTTAAATAAAATTATTATTATTCTCTTTATTAGGAACAATCTACAGAATAATTTTTTTTAATCGAGCAAATATAAAGATTTTTTTTTTTTTTTAATAAAATTATTATTATTCTCTTTATTAGGAACAATCTACAGAATAATTTTTTTTAATCGAGGAAATATAAAGATTTTTTTTTTTTTTTTTAAATAAAATTATTATTATTCTCTTTATTAGGAACAATCTACAGAATAATTTATATTAATCGAGGAAATATAAAGATTTTTTTTTTAATAAAATTATTATTATTCTCTTTATTAGGAACAATCTACAGAATAATTTTTTTTAATCGAGAAAAAAGAAAAAAAAACTTTATAAAAGGCACCGTATAATGCCATTTACACCCCTGTAAAATTACAAGTCCGTTTTGATCCCCTTTATGTTTCTCCGTTTCTCCTACGCTTTTCCCCCCTTTCCTTCCAGTTCATACAAAATGTATCATTAGGATTAGGAATCGATTCTTAGCTCTCGTATTCCGAACTCGTGGTTATGATGTCATAGCGGAGCTTCAGCGCTTGCGCATCTCAAGGTCAGAAGTCGTGTTACGTAACTCACCGGAAAGTTTGACACATGTAGAAGAAAGTGATGCTGTAATTTGGCGACTAAGCGCCCTTTCGTGATTATTCAAAAAATTATTATGTAACAAAAGTTTATTCAGCGTGTTCAACAATTTTGAAAAGAAACATGGAGAGGGAGAGGTAAAGAAAGAATTTTCTTGGAAATTCCTCGAAATTATTTCGAAATTATTACTTATTATATTTTTCTGTGAAAGAAATTTCGATTGCCTCATGAAATTAATTTATTTTTCAGCGAGAAAATATTCGTCATTTATGTTACGAAATTAAAATTTGAAGTGATTAGAAAAATTAAGAAATTAAATATTTTTTTAATTTAATAAAAATTGTGATTTGCCAATACATAAAGCTGAAAAATATTAATTACGGCTGTCAACAACTGAATCTGATTTAGTAGGGTACAATGCGGCTTTACCCAATTAATTCCTGGAGAAAAGCACATCAATAATAATAATAATAAATCGCACAATTACAAATGTGAAAAAACGGCATCGATCTGAAAATTCGGGAAAAATAGTGATGAAAATAGACAGACAACAGAGAGAGGAAAGGATGAACTCTGACATCTTCAGTTGTCGACGGAGCTTCTTTGACTTATGTTTTCCCCGGAAATTAGAGTCATGCGCAGAAAGCGTAAACTTGACCCGCATCCAACCCTCTAAATAGTTCACAGCCAGTGTTGGGCATAACTGATTAAAAAGTAATTGAATTACAATTGAAATACAATTAAATTACAATTACAATTATTTTACTGTCAATCAATTAACAAGTAATTGGTTACAAATAAATTGAATTGCATATTCAATTTATTTGTAATAATTCAATTTATTTGTAATCAATTACTTGTTAATCGATCGCCAGTAAAATAATTATAATTATAATTTAATTGTATTTCAATTGTAATTCAATTACCCTTTAATCAATTATGCCCAACACTGTTCACAGCCTGCAATCCGACATGAAACTGCCTCTTCTGACCCGTAATAAATTTATAATTTATTTAAATTTATATTATGAGATATTGAGTTAAATTTTCTATTACACAAAATAAATTTGATTATTAAAAAAAAAAAAAAAAAAAAAAAACTTTCAGAGAATTAAATATATTATAAAAAATTACAAATATATTAGTTTAACTACAGTAGAACTTGGATAATTCGAAGTTGAAGGGACCAGAAAAAAATTCGAAATATCCAAAAATTCGAATTACATATACAGTAGAACCTCGATTATCCGAAGCAATTGGGAGCGAACTTACTTCGGATAATCGAAATTTTCGGATAATCGAGAATTCATCAATAATCATCTAAAATATTTATCAGCACTCGTAGTTTGGAAAGGATGGCTTGCATACAAAAGGAATGTGGGAAAAAAAAAAAAAAAAAAAAAAAAAAAAACTTGAAAAATTCATGTTTGTTAAGAGAAAATTTTGGATGATAGTAGAAAGTGAAAAAAAAAAGTGAAGAAGAAACAGACTTCGGTTAACGGAGAGTTTCGGTTAATCGAGGTTCGGATAATCGAGGTTCTACTGTACTATTTTGTCAAAAAAAGAGATAAATTGAAAAATTAAAACTCTACGATCAAAGATTTAACACGTAAACTTTATATCTAAGAATACTGCTACATCCCTCCCCCCCCATTAAATCAATATTTTTTACGAGCTTAATTAATCAACACTTTTTAAAAATTAGTCAGATATTTTTTATTTCTTCTTTAACTACAATCTTTGTGTCATAGCATATAACTTGATACAAAAATAGAATCTTCTTCATTAGACATGACTTTCAATAAAAAAAAAAAAAAAAAAAAAAAAAAAAACATCAAAGTTCATGTATATGCACCATACCTTCAGATGCACAAGTTAGAGGCTTCTCTTGCATTTCCCTATCCTTCTTTTGAAAGACTGTTAAAATATATTAGCTGAGAAAAATCTCGAGAACAAATTTTACAGTAATATTTTAAAGGTAATCCTAGGAAAAATTCGAATTATCCAAAATAGAATTAGAATTATCCACAATTTTTTAACATTATTTTAATACAAAATTCAATGGACCGAGTAAAAAGTTCGAATTATCCAGAATTTCGAATTAAACAAGTTCGAATTATTCAAGTTTCACTGTATAAACAAAACTTCAGTGTAAAACACATCAAAATTTCAAACGCATTAAATCTTACTTTTGAAAAATACACTGTTCCAAATATTTTGCTTAAAAAAAAAAAAAAAAAAGAGTAAATAAATAAATTAAATATGGATGCACATCTCCATTCGAAGACAAATAATTTTACATATAAATTAAACGTTAACTATTAATATTTACGTAAAAGTAAATAAATTCATGACAATGAATCATGTTGAATTACATTATTATGGAAGAAGAGACTGCCACCGTCTGTATTCAAAAAGTTAAATTTATTAAAGCAAACCCAACCTGCAAAATGCGTAACCATGCATTCGCGACTCCAAGCAGGACTCTAGAGGCACTATATAATATTTACTTTCATCTGAAAGGAAGTATGTAATAACCATTCATCCCGTGAGACCTGCAAATGGGGCAAATGTTATGAATAGAGAGCGTTTATTTATTTATTTATTTATTACTTTCTTCTATATTCAATAAAAGAAAGTAATGGATTCGTAAAAATTTTCGACCTCGTGTTTTTGATAGATTTACACGTTTTGAGTGCTGTAGAATACGATTTGACCATTTTTAGAAAATATCTGTCTGTCTGTGTGTGTGACAAAATTCTGTGGCAACCGTATCTCAGGAACTACAGCACAGAATTTCATACAAATTGGTATGTAGTTACACCTTGACATAAATTAGTGCCTATCAACTTTTGGTGAAAATTGTCTTGCAGGTTGCCTTGCCATCACGCTTTTTCTAAATTTTTAACATGGTGGTATAGGACAAAATTTCGTATAAATGTGCATAAAGAGAATTATTTTTTAATAATCATTGGGAAATTTACAAGAATTATTTATAATAGAGATAGTCAACTGGGAAAAATTGTTTGTATATGTAGGAGCAGGGGGGGGGGAAGTCCCCCCTCGAGGGAAATAAATTTTCATGATGGGTGTCTTTCAAAAGAGTTCGCCAATACCTTTAAAATGAATGGTTGAACGATCGGTCTGTGATAATTTAAAATATAAAATTATCGTTTTTTTTTTTTTTTTTTTCATTTTCATCAAAATGTTTTTTTTTTAAATGTAATATCGAGAATAAAATTAACTTATATATATAGTGTAATCGTACTGCATTATCATGGAAGATAATTTTATTAAATAATTATTTTAATAAATTATTTTAACTGAGTGAATTTGCATAGATTCATTAAGCAAAAAATCATTTGAAACAGAATGTTAAAAAATTATTTTTTATTTACTCTTCAAAACTCTAAAAAAAAAAAAAACTATACTCTTTTGCGATATGTTCATAATCATGCGATTTTATTGAATAGCCCTGTGCACAAGCTATAGATGCACACACTTAATCTGTAGAAAGGAAATAATTTTGCTAGCTGAGGTTAATAGAACACCTGATAAATTTTTAAGCGATTTAATAAAAACATAAACTTTTTTTTTTCCTTTGAGAGAGAGAGCAGGATTTAAAAATGTGATAAAATTTGGATATTCTAATTAGCTTTGTGATTAAAAGTAGCAGTAAGTGTTTTGTGACAAAGAAGGATTTTTTATAAAGGGAAAGTCTGGAACGTACAGTCGGTAACAAAAGTGTCCGATCACTAGAAAAAATTGCTATGTAAAAAAAGTACACTTCATACGGTTTTGTTAAATAAATCCTTATCGAATCATGTTCTTACACTGACTAAGAATAGGATTCGACAAGGATTTATATAACAAAACCGTGTGAAGTGTATTATTTTTACATAGGAATTTTTGCTAGTGTTCGGACACTTTTGTTACCGACTGTATATATATATATATATATAGAGAGAGAGAGAGTAAGGGAGAGAGAGAGAGTGCGAAAAAATGAGCAATTAGTTATAAAATTATGAGAAAAAAGAAGTTTATTGAAATTTTCCGATTACGAACTAATCTAACAGTCTTCGGTGTTCTTCCAATCGATAATTCTTCCTTTATTTTTTCATGCTTTATTTAATAAAAGAAAAAATACTTTTAATTGCACTTTACTTTATAAACAGAAAATAGCGATATAACAACTCCAATACATACTTATTAAAACATCAATAGATAAATCTTTTAGTATAGGACAAAATAAAGTTTGTCTGTTTATTTTTTAAAAAATAAATAGAACATTTATTCAAACGATTTTCGAAAAAAATCTGATACATTACGGACTATCCGATAAATGTCATTAAAGTATATTTCAATAAATACATTCTATACAATGCATAACAAAATTAGCATAAATTATTCAGATGTATAAAAGGATGTTTCCTATAGAATGTGGTATGATTAACAGTATAAATGATTTACAAGGCAACTCCAAAAAATTAGGTATATTACGAATTATAAAGAGTAATTGCTGGAAGTACTAGTTGCTGTACAAGTGTATTTTTTCTCTTTGTTGTTAATAAATTACTAGCTGGAACCCGTCGAATTCGACGATCATTTTATTGACCATAATGTTTCAAAAAACGTCGCATCATTATTTAAATGTATTTCAAGTTAAAACATCTAATATAATTTACGACATTTCAATTTTAAAAAAGAAAGTCAGAAAAATGCTTGTAAATAGAAATACTATATATGACGTTTCTACAAAGTACAGTCAATGTGACGTCAAACTGACTCCAAATAAACAGTTCCTATCTTTCATTTTCTATTTCGTTTAATACTAAGACCACATGTTAGCTGACTCGTCCGGCGTTTCCCGGGCCCATGGTAATAACCTTAAATGAACCTTAAATTTGTATGGTTTTACATCTTTAACTCAATTTTGTTTGAATTTCTATTTTTAAATAAAAGCATCGTGAAAAAATAATCAGCTGTAACCAAAAAAATTACCTCGAACCGAACGAAACTCTGCCTTGTGACCTTGGTGCCTTCGGTAGCGCATTCGCCGGCCGCTGATAATATAAAAATATTCCCAAAAATTAACATGGAACCCAACGAACCCGCTCGGTGTTGCCCGGACCCATGATACCTTAAATGAACCTTAAATTTGTATGATTTCATACCTTTAATTCGATTTAGTTTGAATTTCTGTTTTTAAATGAAAGCATCACGAAAAAAATAATCAGCTGTAACAAAAAAAATTACCTCGAACCGAACGAAACTCTGCCTTGTGACCCCGGTGCCTGCGGCCAGCGCATACGCCGGCCGCTAATAACATAAAAATATTCCCAAAAATTAACCTAGAACCGAACGAACCCGCCAGGTGTTGCCCGGGCCCATGATACGTTAAATGAACCTTAAATTTGTATGATTTTATACATTTAATTCGATTTAGTTTGAATTTCTGTTTTTAAATGAAAGCATCACGAAAAAAATAATCAGCTGTAACAAAAAAAAAAACTACCTCGAACCGAACGAAACTCTGCCTTGTGACCCCGGTGCCTGCGGCAGCGCATACGCGGGCCGCTAATAACATAAAAAAATTTCAAAAAATTAACCTGGAACCAAACGAACTCGCCCACGCGTTGCAAAATCCACTTTCCTCCCCCAGGGGTGCATTTTGTTGTATACGAACATCACCAATCGCCTTGAATTTCCAAGACTTTTCAAATAAGGTGTCACTGGTGGTGTCAACTGCAAAACCCTTTAGTTGCACTTTCCACCGCCAGGGGTCACAGCGTGTTCTATACGAACAACACCAACGGTAAGGAAATACCAAGACCTTTAAAATAAGGTGTAACATGATAAGGTCGACTGCAAAATCACCTAGTTCCATTTTTAACCACCAGGGTGTGCAGTATATTGTATACGAACATCCCCAATCAACATGAAATTTCAAGACCTCTATCACCAATCGCCTTGGATTTCCAAGACCTTTTAAATAAGGTGTCACATGGTGGTGTCAACTGCAAAATCCCTTAGTTGCACTTTCCACCGCCAGGGGGCGCAGTGTGTTCTGTACGAACATCACCAACGGTCAGGAAATACCAAGACCTTTAAAATAAGATGTAACATGATAGGGTCTACAGCAAAATCACCTAGTTCCATTTTTCACCACCAGGGGTCGCACTATATTGTATACAAACATCCCCAATCGACATGAAATTTCAAGACCTTTAAAATGAGGTGCTACATGTGTGGGTCTAGAACGGATTTCCCTCTCAAACTAATCCCCCCCCCCTCCAAATCTACTTGTTAAAATCGAAAATTCCAAATTCGCAGAAAGTGATTTTTTAGTATTCAACTCTTGTCCCCATATATACAATTTCTTCATCGTGAAGTAATTTGGAGCTTAGTTAAGCTCGTAAACGTGTTTTTAACCCGAAACGGGTGGGAAACGGTTTCCCACCCGTTTCCCCCGGGGGGGAAACCATTCGAATTTTTTTTATTTTTCTCTTCTCATAGCACATCTACAGACCAAGACCTTTCTTTTGACACCTCAACCAAATTTTTACACCAAGTAGTTCTCTCAATATAGTGGAGACAGACAAAAACATGTTTCAAATTAATATATAGATATTTATAGTACGTACACTATAAGTTGTATATGCAAATATTATACCATTTACAGGGTTACACAAAAACAAACTATTTTATGCTTTATTAAAAAAAAAAAAAAAAAAAAAAAAAAAAAAAAGCTATATTTATTTGAGATTTTTTTTCCCATAATTAAAATGTGATCCCATAATCAAAGATTCTAATGTGCCTTTATAGAAGTAAAATGGAGTATAATTGAGTAGCACGGATGCCACGGATTGTGTAAATCGCGGATAAACCAGAAAAAGGTAGGAAGTAAGAAGTAAATGAAATAAATATTCTAGCTGAAAAACGCGGTTGCATTTCATATAAAACATATTACAAGCAGTAAAAATATTCCTAATGTAGTAAAAAATATTCTTAATGTAGTAAAAAATATTCCTATTTCATATACTAACAGATGTAAAAGCAATAAACAAATAATAAGATTTTATAAGATAAAAAACTTTTTATAAACCATGTTTTTAAATTTCCTGTTGAATCATAGCTATAGAACTAACTACATTAGCACTTTATGAATACGTATTGTGACGAAAATGTAAATAATTGTATTTATTTTTGTATAAATTCTTTCAAAGAGGCTTAGTAAGTTGATAAAATGTCAATTTTCTGCATTTCCAGCTCTTTTTCGCGTTAAAATAGCTTAATCTTCCCTTTAAAACGCATTAAAAAGCTCCAATAGGCAGGTAATTGATTTGGCGCCAAATTTGGGGACTTTTTGCCCTTGGCAACTTTTTTGGCGACTTTTGGCGAGAAAATCCTTGTTGTCGATATTCCAAAGATGGACGTTCTAATGTGATTGGTTAAAGAGTTACGGGAAATTTGATTTAAAAAATAAAGTTGGTTTTAAAAATAAAATATTAATCTTTTCCGAACAACATATATTTGCATCATGAACTACATTTAGACCGTGGGCCATAAGCTAAAAATGTCATTTAAAAACAAGTTCGTTTCAACTTTTCGGGGGCAATCTGAAAATGTTGGTAATATATTCTTGTTAAGATAGGTAATGAAAATATCGAATGTTCTGGAAGTAAACTTTGCACATAAATTTGGAAAATTCATTCCAATTTGAAGGAATTGAGTTTACATTCTTGATGCTTGTTTAAAGATGTGTGCAATCTATTTCTGATAATATTGCGATTCGTTGAATAAATTTTAAAATATCTTGAACTCAAGTGCTAAAATCATACTCCTGAGAAAAAGTGCTAAAATAAAGGTAAAATATTAATAACTAGGGGATCTGCAGATCAGGAGCCTTAACGTCCTATATTCATCACTCATTATTCATTAGATCATTGATACTTTTTATTAATTCCATATTATATATATCATTATCATCATCAATTTCAACCTTTATCAATCCATAGCAGGATGAAGGTGATTCCAATCTGCCCTGTTTTCTGCAATTCTTCTCCATTCTCTCTTCTAAACTTCACAATTCTTCAACGACACACTGGTCTCTTTCTCGGTCTTTTGTTACCAAGATAATGGTATCCAAAATAAGACTGGTGGTCCATCTATCATAATTTCTTCTGGAAGTGCTCAGCCCATCTCCATTTTAACTTAATCCTAGAAATAACACCAGTAACATTGGTTTTGTTCCCTAATTTAATACAAGTGTTTCGTTTTCTGTCTGTCTCGGGTGACAGACAGAACAATAACACCAGTAACATATATATGACGACTCGCTACATAAACAGACATTTCTGACGGGAGCTAGCACCTCCCCCCCCCCCCTTCAACTTTTAATTGTATATCTATGTCTATATATATCTCTCTACATATGCACATTTATATCTTTTCCTAGAAACAGCCTTCTATTAATTCCTTCTAAATAATAAAAACTTGTACTAAATTTCATGCAAAAAGACTACATAACATATCGGAATTATTTTGTGTAACCCTGTAAACTTATTATCGATTCTATCCCAAAATTTTCCATGGAAAAACATGCTTTTAAAAATTCTAATAACATTTCATTATTTTGAGTGTAACCATGTTAAAATACAATTTTAATACATACCGTCTATAGACCATAATGGTACGATATTCTTTTGTGTGTTCCTCAAATGGAGCCACCGTTATTATACACACCACTAAAAATGACACACCTAATTAACTATAACTCACTTATATTTCAACCTAATTTGACATCATTTGAATCATTACGGAATATCATCGGAATTCTTTTGTGTGGTCCTGTAAATAAATTTAGCTTATACATACCTTTTTTTTCCTCCTTTTTTTAGAGCAAGAAAACATGCTTTTATAAATATGTTTATAATATATGTTAATTCCACTAAATGCAGCATAAACACGTTAAAATACGCTTAGAGAAAAATTTGCCCATACATTCTAATGTTATGAAATTATTTTGCGT
Source organism: Salticus scenicus (assembly GCA_963930645.1). NCBI lineage: Eukaryota > Metazoa > Arthropoda > Arachnida > Araneae > Salticidae > Salticus > Salticus scenicus. Next base: position 272,664,433 of record OZ005652.1, on the reverse strand, counting down.
TTCTCGGTAAAAGAACACCAGTAAAAATATTTTAACTTATTCTATGTTTTTTCAAGAATAATTGTTCGAAATTTAACAAAATTTGGATGATTAGGTACATGACATTGTCGGAATAGTTTTGTAAGGTCCTGTATATTAATTATGAAACACACATACCTAAGCACACATATTTTCTACAGAAAACATAAATTTAAGCATCTCAATAATGTACGATAATTTCATTTCGTTGAATGCTGATTAACGAAGTTAAAATTCGCTTAAACAAAATTCACCCCATAGGCCGTAATGATAAGAAAACTTTGGTGTGTCCCTGTACACGATCCATGAATAATCTAGACATAAAATTTTTATACACAGACATTTTTATACACAGTCTGAACATGTATACCAATTTGCAAGTCCATCGGGAATTTTGCCGCCGCTATCGCGGTACATACAAATTGTGTCCATAGGCCATAATGATAAGAAAAACTTTGGTGTGTCACTGTACACGAGCTACAAATGGAATACACATCTAAAAGTATACTATTTCTGTAAGGTTCATGAGCATGTGTACCAAATTGCAAGCCAATAGTGTGATTTTTGCGGCCGCAATCATGCGAGAAACATACACACAAACAGAACCCAAAATCTTTTTGAGTCGCCATATGGAGGCCTCCAGTGACGTTTCCGTAATAATTTAGCTACATTTCAGAGTAAAACTTACTGTGTAACACTTTCTGTGGTAACCTATGCTGTTGTCTAAAGGCAGTTTGGACAGTTCATTAATTTGAAGACGAAGCAAATCGGTAGATATTTTTCTTTCAGGAACATTTAAAACTTTCCACTGATCAGCAAACAATCTCACTTCAGCCCAGCTTATTTGAGAAAAACACGTCACCTTTGAATGTATCGTATCTTCGAAGCACAAACAATAAGTAATTTCTTCTGATATTATATTACTTGTAATAATTCTACTTAAAAATAAAAGAAAAAATGAGTGATAACAGAATTCGATCAAAATGTTAATAATACGCAAGATAACGATGTCGAGAGATACTTTACATCTTATTTGAGAAAAATACTACATTTTTTTAATTTATCTCATTCCCGATATACAAACAATATGTCATTTTTTCTCACATTATATGAAATGTAAAGATAACTTAAAAATACACGAAAAGAAAGCAATAGTAGAATTGGATCAAAATGTCAACAATACTCAAGTTCGGTTCGGTTCGGTTCGATGAGTACTGAGATTTATTGCTTGCCTCTAGGGCCGCTTATATCTCGAAAAATCCACACCACAAGGGTTTACAAGTTTTATTACAAGAAACAGACAAATACAATATTTTTGAAGACATAAGACATCACAAACATCCATGCCCGCACCAGGATTCGAACCTGGGACCATTAGATTCGGAAGGCAGCGTAAAATACTCAAGATAATGTAAACATAAATAAACGTAAACAAAACATATCAAATGCTAGCGCGCGCACTAACACCAGCCGTCATTGGGCTAAAAATATCAGCGGAAAGGAAATTACTATTTTGATTGGAGGATAAGCGAATGAATGAGTAGAGAGTGTGCCTATCTCTAAGTGTAAGTAGAATAGCAGGACCGCATAAATGTCAAATTTGTAGAATTAATTTAATCAATTTTAAAATAATGTGCACATCTTCGGACCAGAACATTGCAAATTTGTAGATAATAGAATATTCTTTTAATTTTAACATTAATTTGAAATTGCCCCTCGATGATTGAAACGGACTTGAACGATAACAAGCTATGGCCCACGGCCTAATTAGCCCTTTATCAATGTGTAGAAAATCTTTAAAATGATAATGACGTCAATTTTTTCCAGATGCATAATTTAACTTTTTATTGAATGAAGTCCCCCCAAGGCACAACTTTGACATGAGTCCCCCCCAAGGTACCCCTATTTCAGTCGGTACAGCGTTGTTGAATTTTTATAGGTCACTCTTAATTAGTGCTAGAGGCCTATTTCAGTCGGTTTATTGAATGGGGATTTATTGAATGAAGTCCCCCCCAGGCCCAACTTTGATATGAGTCCCCCCCAAGGTACCCCTATTTCAGTCGGTACAGCGTTGTCGAATTTTTATAGGTCACTCTTAATATCGCTAAGGGCCTATTTCAGTCGGTTTATTGAATGGGGATTTATTGAATGAAGTCCCCCCAAGGCACAACTTTGACATGAGTCCCCCCCCAGGCCCAACTTTGACATGAGTCCCCCCCAAGGTACAACTTTGACATGAGTCCCCCCAAAGCCCAACTTTGACATGAGTCCCCCCCAAGGTACAACTTTGACATGAGTCTCCCCACAAGGCACACCTTTGACATGAGTCCCCCCCCAAGGCACACCTCCCCCTCATTGGGAAAAAGAGAAAAAACGTTGTTTTGCGGCTATAAGACAGTTTGGACTTCCAACGTTATTTGTTACAGTATCTGCAGCTGAAACACATTGGTTTGATTTAATGAAAACTTTATCATGGAATTTAGATCGTCACGAATTAACTAAAGAAGAATTTGTCGATATTAACAAGTTTAGCAGTAGGCCTCTGGCACTAAATTAAAATCTGTCAATGTCATATTTTCATGTTTTTTGTTTTATTTATTATCCTTTTTTCCTTTCCTTTATTTCGCTTTTCTTTCTTTTTCTTTTTTAAGCTTAGTGTTAAAAGAAGCCATACATTACTTCCAAACATATTTTGTCTGGTTTATAATTTTATGATTACAATCATCATCGATTATATAACTACTGATTTTCATGAACTTTCTTACTTGCGTGAACCTGCTTTTTATTGCTTTTCTTAGACTTAATTTAGGCACTATTTGCATTCAGTGTCAAATTTTATGTCTTTTTACGCATGCAAGCATGATATTAAAGTGGATACAAATGTTATCACGTAATTTTTATAACATGCCAGTCTATTCAACAGTTTTTCTACATTATCTATGTTCGTATTTGTCCTTTTTTTTTTTTTTTTTTTTTTCTTTTTTCACAGACGCACGTTTATAATGCTGGTATTTTATAAATGAAATATTTATCTTTATATCTTGAAATTTCGTATTTAAATAGATTTCTCAAACATTATGTATATTTAAGTTATTAATTACATAAAAAGAAAATTTGAGAAAAAGATGAATATTCTTTGTTTTGAAATTAACACACCAAAGGGATAGTAAGGAAAGTTAAGCGATTATTCGCACATCAATTTCATGAGGAAACCTTTTTTTTTTTTTTTTTTCCACCATTTTCGTTTTTTTTTTCACCATTTTCATTTTTTCTTTTTTCTTCTTTCAAAAATTTCACCTTTTCATGAGGAAAGCCATATCTGAAAATAACATTTTTAAATATAATTCCTTACAAATTCTAATACTTATTTAAAATTACAAATAGTTTAGTTTACTAACTGGAAGACAATGCATCTAAATAAAACAAAACAAGCAAACAAAAACAAATAAATCTATAAACTTAAAACAGCAAATTTTACTATAGTTAAAACTTAACCCTATTAGCTTATCACTTGATCGACGATATAAGCGAATTGTCGATTATTCGCCAGCGGATTATGCGCGGTCGCAGAAAGAGGTTTGAATCAACAGAAAAGGTTGAATTAAAAAAAAATATATATATATAATAATAATAAAGAAAGAAAGAAAAGAAAAGAAAAAGAAAAGACAGAAAGGTGTCTCTTTTGAAGAAAAAATGTAAGAAGTTGCTTTTTTGAAGAAAAAATGTAAGAAAAAATAAAGAAGTATGTTGCTTTTGTTTTATTTTTTGTACAGCACAGTATCAGACATGTCAACTTTTTATTTTATTTCGTAGCATTGTAGGTACTCACCATTTTTTCCCCACACCACTTTTTTTGAAGGGTATTTTTTTTCTTTAATCGTAATTATATGTTGGGGGAAATTCTACTACAAATTAAGTGGTGTGAAAAAAAGGCGGGTGTTTACAGATGTTCCTTGGCTTCGTCGTAAGTACACTTTTTACCATGTTTTTATTAACTTCTATTCTTGTTTGTTTGTGTGTTTGTTTGTCCAGTTCAAATCTTGCAATCTACTTTTAACTAACTTCCCTACTAGCTAGACATTTGAAACTTTCACAGTAGCTCAGAACCCGGTGACAACACAATACATCGAAGTCAGATTTTCGAATTTTCGAATAGTTTTCTTTTAATTAATTAAAATATGAAAATGATAAGCTCCTAATAGCAATAAAAATAGTCATTAAAATATTAGCTATAATTTAATTGTTGCCAAATAAAAATTTACGAGTTCATTTTCTTTCGACATAAAAATAAACACATTTAATTAAACGTGAGAGTTAAAAAATTGTAAATCCCCATTCAATAAACCGACTGAAATAGGCCTCTAGCACTAATTAAGAGTGACCTATAAAAATTCGACAACGCTGTACCGACTGAAATAGGGGTACCTTGGGGAGGGACTCATGTCAAAGTTGTGCCTTGGGGGGACTTCATTCAATAAATCCCCATTCAATAAACCGACTGAAATAGGCCTCTAGCACTAATTAAGAGTGACCTATAAAAATTCGACAACTGTACCGACTGAAATAGGCCTCTAGCACTAAAAAGAAAAGAGCTGAATTGAGTTTAGTTAGTTTTACGTCGCACCATCGTCGACGGATCCACCACTAAGAGTTGTCCGCAGATATGCCATCACAATTTGTATAATCCGCAGTGGGGATGGCTCCCCTGCTTCTGTAAAACCCAGAGGTATTACTTTTATGAAACTTGGAGGACATAATTCTAGCCACTGTTTTCACTTTAGCCAGAGCGTGTCCACTGTTTTTACTTTATCTTACCCATGTAAGTGTTGTTTTAGGGTTGAATTTCCAAAACTGAGATTTTACTATAAGTACATGTTTTCAAATTGCCTGAATGCAAAAATTAGATTTCCAAAATTTATTCGATTTTTTTTTCTTTTATTTTTTTTAAGCGACCAAGGCGAAAATTTTATAAATAATTTAAAATATTTTTTTTTTTTTCTGTAGAAGATTAGAAGCACATAATGAAACTTTTGGGAATTGTCAGTTATGCCAAGCAAAGTATGAAACTTCCTTCGTGTCATTTGGACAAAAGATTTTTTTTTGACGTTTACATTGCAGCGTCTCGATCAAAAAAAAAAAAAAAAAAAAAAAAATCAAGAAGTTTAAAAAGCCTCAATATTTTCCTTGTATATAATTTTATTCATTTATTTTTAAACGTTAAATGTTAAATCTTTATTTATTTATTTTATTTTATTTTATTTTTTGCCGAAACGTCAGTGGAGGCCCTCTGTTGAGACTCAAAACGGTTTTGGGCTGTGTCTGTCTGTCGCGCGATAGCGGCCGCAAAAATAGCGCTATTGACTTGAAATTTGGCACACGTGTCCATGAGCCCCACGAAATCAGCTGTATAGTTTTTGGTATGTACTCCATTTGTAGTTCGTATACAGGGACACGCCAAAGTTTTTCTTATCATTACGGCCTATGGGAGGAATTTGTATGTATCGCGATAGCGGCCACAAAAATCACACTATTGACTTGCAATTTGGTACACGTGTTCATATGCCCCACGAAATCTGCTGTGTACTTTTGGGTGTGTATTCCATTTGTAATTCGTATACAGGGACACGCTAAAGTTTTTCTTATCATTACGGCCTATGGGAGGAATTTGTATGTACCGCGATAGCAGCCACAAAAATCACGCTTTCGACTTGCAATTTGGTACACATGTTCATAAGCCCAACGGAATCTGCTGTATAGTTTTAGGTGTATATTCCATTTGTAGTTCGTGTACAGGGACATGACAAAGATTTTCTATCATTACGGCCTATGGGAAGAATCTGTATGTACCGCGATAGCCGCCGCAAAAATCAAGCTATTGACTTCAATTTTTGCCGAAACGTCAGTGGAGGCCCTCTGTTGAGACTCAAAAGGATTTTGGGTTCCGTCGGTCCGTCCGTCTGTCTGTCTGTCTGTCTGTCGTGCGATAGCGGCCGTAAAAACCACGCTATTGACTTCAAACTTTGTACACATGTTCATGATCCCCACGAAATTAGCTGTATAGTTTTGGGTGTGCATTCCATTTGTTGTTCGTGTACAGGGACACGCCAAAGTTTTTTTTATCATTACGGCCTATGGGAAGAATTTGTATGTACCGCGATAGCGGCCCCAAAAATAACGCTATAGACTTGCAATTTGGTACACATATTCACGAGCCCAACGGAATTAGCTGTATAGTGTTAGGTGTGTATTCCCTTTGTTGTTCGTGTACAGGGACACGCCAAAATTTTTCTTATCCTTACGGCCTATGGGAAGAATTTGTATGTACCGCAATAGCGGCCGCAAAAATCCTTCGATTGACTTGCAAATTGGCGCACACATTCCCGCTTTCCATATAAGTAGCTGTATAATTTTCATTGCTATATTTTTTATAAACTGTGTACAGGGACACGCCAAAATTCTTAACATTACGGCGTATGGGGTAAACTTCGTTTAAACGCATTTTAATATCATTACTTTGGAATGAAGAAAATGAAACTAGAGTACGTGAGTAAGATGCTTAAAGATATGTTGCTTGAAGAAAATATGTGCTCTTAAGCTTTCTAATTAACGTACAGGACCTTACAAAAGTGTTCTGACAATGTCACTTAGTCATCCAAACGATGTTAAATTTGGAACAATTATTAATTTTAAACGCAAAATAAGCTGAATAGTTTTTACTGGTGTATACAATGTTTATGGTTCGTTTACAAAGACACACGAAAGAATTTCGTAACATTAGAGCCTATGGACGAATTTTTAATTTAAGCGCGCACTTTAATGCGTTTATGCTGAATTGAACTTAATAAAATTAACATACATTATAAAGATGCTTAAAATCATGTTTACTCTAAAAAGAGGTTATGTATAGACTAAATAATTTATGGGACCACACAAAATAATTCCGAGTATGTACTGTAATCATCCAAATGATGTCAAATTAGTTTGAAAGATTAATGAGTTATAATTAATTAGATTTATTCTTATTATTGGCGTTTATAATGACTGTGGTTACTTTTCCGGGATACATAAAGGAATTTCGTACTTTTATGGTGTATAGTCGGTATTTCTTAAAAGTGTATTTTAACATGGTTACACCCCATCAAATATAATGAAATTTTATTAGAATTTTAAAAGCCTGTTTTCATGTTGAAAATTGTGGGCATAGAATTGATAATTAGTTTAAAGGTTACGCAAAATATTTCCGATATGCTATGTAATTTTTTTTGTATGAAATTCGGTATTTATGAATTTCCGGGAAATAATACAAGACCGTCGTTTAATAATAATGCATATTATTGCGTACTTGGGGGTTTGTAAGTTGTCCGAGAATGAAAGGCGAAACTTGCAAAAATTCAGTGATTTATTCACAGAAAGTTCCAGAAGAATACAGGTCTATAAACCAAGTATCAGCTTCAATTCAACCAGTAAACATAGCTTAAACAACAGTCGTTAACAGCAGAACAACAGTACAAACTGTTTAGCAATAACACATAAAGCAAGCCTCATTCAAAGAGGCTCAAAGCAAAGCAAGCATTTGACGAAACCGACACAGATCTGAAATTGGAAGCCTTGGCTAAAAAAATGCTCCTTTTATACTATTCTATCGAACACAGACTGTTCTAGAAAATTATCGTATGCCATCAGCCAATGAGATTAAAGCTTCCATATTTGGTATATCCCTAATAAGGATTTTCTCGCCAAGATCGCCAAAAAAATCGTCAAGGAGGGAAACAGTCGCAAAATTTGGCGCCAAATCCATTTCTTCCCTTATTGGAGCTTTTCAATTCGTTTTTAAAGGGAAATTAGGCTATTTTAACGCTAAAACGACTAGAAATGCACAAAATTAGCATTTTATCGACTTACTAAGCCTCTTTGAAAAAATTTATACAAAAATAAATGCAATTATTTACAATTCCGTAACACTTTATATGATATACAAATAGGTATAGAAAGAGAGATACAGCGGGGGTTGAGGGGGCGGCAGCCCCCCTCAGGAATGTATCTGATTATGGTAATAAGTCGATCGAATCAATATATACTATTATATAATAAGAAATAAATAAAAATGACCTATTGAAAAATGTCTGATGCAAATAGGACGTTGAGGCTCCTGATCTGCAGATCCACTAGTTTAAGTTTAGTTTAAATTATTCTAAACCAACTTGAATGAAATTCGGTACAATCACAAAAGTTAGATTTCGTGAAATTTTCAGAAAATTTTTGTGACAATAAACTAATTTAAAAATAAAGAAACTGCAAGTTTCAATAATTTAAATGTAAAATAAAAGAAATTTTTATATCGTAGTTGGAAGAGTAAATTGATTTTTTCCCTCTTAAATACATATAAGAAACAAGATACCGGATCAAAGTTGACACCTACCAAGTTTCATATGCATATCGGTTCATAAATATATTTATGTGAATTTGAAAATTTCAAGTGGCCGTTACGTTACAAAAAAAAAAAAAAAAAAAAAAAATGACAAATCAAATTTATTAATAAAATTAGTTGAGAATTTGATATGGTTTGAAGTTTATGTTATGGTTATGAAGTTTTCAATTGGCCGCCATTTGGAAACAAAAAGGTGGATGGAGTAAACAACGAATTCATCCAAGATATATATTTGTAATGTAAGTCAACTGACCTGTTCGAATAAATTCAGCATTTCAGAAGTTATCAGGATTACAGATTTTACATAGACACAGAGATAAAACAAAATATTCCAGTTTGTCGATTACTAAAGAAATACACCTGAAATTAACATGGCTATTTTTGAGGCCTTTAACGGCGCCTTTACTTGTTGGGCTTTTCGAGATTTTTCCACTTTCTTTTTAACAATTTCCAACAAAGTTGAAAAGTGTTTAAGATTTCGGTTTGTCTGTCTGCTCGTCTGTCCGTCTGTCTGGACTCTAACTTCCGTACATATTCATGGAATTCCTTAAAATTGATATATGTTATTCAGGTTCACTGTGGAATGTCCCCTTATGAAAATGGGGCCAAATACCACCAGTTGTTTGTATACAGGGATACCCGAAACAATTCCAAAGCATTGCGTTTTATGAGAGGTATTTTAATAAATCACATTTGTATGCCTTTATTTTGCACAAAACAAAATGAAATTGAAATCTGTTATTCGTATGCACAAAAGAAGAAAAAAAAATTGTTTTCTATAGAATACAGTATGATTAGCATTAACATTTAAAGGGCCACATAAAGACATTCAGATACATTAAAGGCTATAACCAGAAATTGATGGAATTGCATTTTCGATTTCATTAAAGTTTTTAACACCTTTTAATAATATTTAAAAGTGATTATGACTTGAATTAGCTCACCTGTTTCTCTTCTTGTCCACCATGTCACAATAGCTGTATGCCTATATAAGTTTTGAATTCAGAATTCTTTCTAAATAGGGAAAAATTGTTAAATGCACATACTTAATTTATTTTTCAGAAGGAAGAATTGTGTTATATATTGATGTATATTGTCCAATTTATGATAAAATACTGAAATTTTCCGCATCATATTCTTAGTGTGTGTATATAAAGTATATTTTATTCATTGGAGCATTCTTTTTCTCGCATGAGGGACATATAAAAATTAAATTTAGTAATACAGAAAATCAACTCACCAAAAATTTCAGTTAGTTTTAAAAAACTCTTTGCATTTCTTAAGCAACTTAACAGCTTCTTTTATATGTCTAATAACAGTATTTAAGGAAATAAGTTTTTGAATGCCCATAATTTTGTAACGAATGAATATTTACATTTAATAAAATTCCTCATTAATCTTTTTTCAAAAGTTAATTTTACTTAATTTTTCCGAAAGTTTGTACATTCTCTCCGCAATATCTCGTGAGAATTCATGTAAACCGTGTTGTTATTACCACAAAATAACTGAAATTATAAATACATTATGGATTTATTTCATATTCAGTCGACGCTCAAATTCAATAAATATTTTCAGTTAATAGGATTAACGATGTATTATATCACATTACATTTTGAAACTTTCAACATTTGGACTGCAATAATGCTGTCAATTGCGTCATGATAAATTTGCATCCGGGATATCTCATTTGACAAATAAACTGATTACAAAATAATTCAATTTACGAAATCATTTAATTATTTACATGGCTTGAATATTTATATCATATTAATATTGCTAAATGTTTCTAACATTTAATATCATTGTAACACTCAAATATGCAAGTATAACATCTCTGAAGTTAATTCCCTTAATATATATATATATTTAATTATAAATCAGTTAAGAACGTTATGGAACTTCACTAATTACCAGAATTATTTTTTGATTATACAAATGAGTGCTTAGAAATATCTTCGTATAGTAAGGAGAGGAGAAGAAAATATGGTTTCATGAGCTTTAAAGATTTCTGATCCGAATAAAAAACAAGTAGAAATTCTGGATTCGAGTGTTATCTGTAATGAAATTTAAATTTATATAATGTATACTGGGTATCCCATAAATCTGTAGATATTTCAAAAATTCATAAAAATTGAAGGCATTGGTAGAATTGAACGCGCTTTACGAAAAAGTTATTTCCATGAAAGGAGTTTTTTTTTTTTTTTAAGAAAAAAAAAGTAGTTAAAATTTTCGTCAATAGAGGGCGCTGTACGTGAGCAAATCACACATTTCCGCGAAAAACTATATGTATTTCCATGAAAATGTTTCCCAGCATATAAGTCCTTTTCGATGTGTCCGGCGGCATAACCATAAATTACAGTTTCCAAACGAGTTATAACATTGCTAACTGCAGCATTAGTCGGCGGTTATTACCTGAGGGAAACATCTCCATCAGTAACGCTTTATCCACCAAGTCAGCATCGCATTTAAAACTTCATGTATGTGCACATAGAAACAAAATACAAAATAATCTGTTAGTTGTAAAACCCTGCAATTTACATGATTCTGATTAAAATATTCCTCGTTAAGTGTTAGTACAACGCCCTCTGTCGACAAAAAATTAACTACTTTTTGATTCTTTACCCAAAAAAAAAAAAAAAAAAATCCCCTTTACGAGAACTACTTTTACGCAAACCGCGTTCAATTCTACCAATTCCCTCAATTCTTATGAATTTTTAAAAAGTCAACAGACTTATGGGACACCCGGTATATAGTTTTATAAGGTTTGTTTCTAAAATGCCTATTTGTATATTTAAAAAACTGAATAACGGCTATAATCTGTTGATTGAATTAAATTAATTTGTTTAATAAATATAGGTGCGATATATATGTGCCACAGACGAAAGTGGGATACTTAGCAAGGGAGGTTTTCTTAGGAAATTCAAATAGCACATATGCTAGGTCAAAATGGCAATAAACGTAGAATGATTACGACCTAGATTAATGCGAACGTCACCTAGCAGCTGTGGCAAAAAGTAAAGTTACTAAGAATCTCACGCCAGAAAAAAAAAAAAAATAGTCGGCGTAAGTATTTTAAGTTAATATGGTAACTCATTGGTTCATCATCGCAACTTTTTGTGTCATTCTTTCCTCTATGTTAAATTCAGTTCTATATTTTAGTGTTCTGTTATTGTTTTAGTTCTATTAATTGCTAAATTTTAAGATTAAATTTTATTACGTTATCTATTATTTATATATATATATATATATATGTAGTAGCAAGTTCTTCTTTTGTTCTAACCTTGCTTGCCGCAGCTGCTGAATCTAAGGCTACATAGTTTAGTTTTTGTTTCCCGTACACAGAATATTAAAGGAAATGCGTGCTTATGACGTGAATGACGCTACTTCCTGAACAGGCTGCTGCTAAGAGCGTTGGAGGAATGAGATTCAGTTTCGACGGAGCTTGTATACTTGACGGATGCAATGCTTTTATTTGATAAATTTGTTTTTCGAGTTTCGACGGAAAGTTTGACGAAGCTGCACACGAGATGGGTGCAAGGCTTGTTTATAAAAACTTCGGTTTTCACGTTCGACGTATTTAGTGAAGTACCAAGTGATTTATCTATGTGACGAGATATGAATAATTTGACGTACTATAAAAATAACTTTTGATAAGCAATTTTAATGCTCATTAGCATTTATGTAAATATTTGTATATATTAATTCTTTATTAAATTTTAAGTAATTATTAAGTAATATAATTAGTATTTAATTGTTCTCAAGCGCCCACAACCCACTGGAAACCACATCAGAAGCGGGATAAAGAATGTGGGATAAAGAAAGTGGGATTAGGATAAAAGATAAATCGATTATTTTAATTTAACTTAAATTTCGGATTGAACGCACTACAAACTTTTATTGGACTGAACTGTTTATTTTTTTTTAAACTGTTCTTAAAATATGAACTGAACTTTTAAATGGATAAACTGCATAAACTTGGAATTTCTTCATATGCTAATTCATACTGGATGAATGGTTTTTAAAGTGCGTAGTAATGCTTTATAATGAACAGAAATGCACGCACCGATGAAATTTGCTTAAACTAAAGCAACGAAGTGTGAAAAAAATTCTTCAAGATTCTCAAGGATTAAAAACGGCAAGTTGACTGAATGGAAATTTAAATAAAAATATAGAACAACAGCAGTTTCTGCTCTACAAAGGTACGTACATTTTATTTTGTTGTTACAATGGTTTCGTTAGGGGATATTTCCAAAATTGGCGCTGCACTGAGGACTGAGAGCTATAGTAAAATTAAAATTCTGCATCGCTTTTTATTCAATGATGAAGGTGACAGAAAAAACCGATGCAGAATAAGAAAATTTATAGGATTTAATTTTGCCGTAGATGATGAAAATTATATAAAAAAGCAAAAATTCATCGCCGAAAATTTTTCGTTGAATGAATTAATTATTATAAGTAATTTATTAAGTGTTTCATTTACCGGCACGAAAGAAGAAATTCGTGACAGGTTATTATTAAAATTAAATGATATCGAATTACTAAAAGAAGAAAACTCCGAAAATGAATCGGAAGATGATGATTCTGAAAACGAAAGTAGTGATAATAACGTCGAGAAAACTGACTCCTCTGTGCAATGCCATATGAATGTTAATAAGTGCTATGAAAATAATTGTGATTATGATGATGGCAAAATTTTAAAAAATGGAAATTGTAATAATGGATCACTTGGTGCAACTGTTTCTTTCAATGATTTTGAAAATTCCATGTCTAAATTTAGCGGCGAACCGCATGAAAATATTATTGAATTTTTTTCCGAATTTGAAGAATTGTCAATAATGTTTAATCTAAGTGAACTACAAAAAATCGTTTTCTGTAAGAGATCGTTGAGCGGAAACGCTCTTCTCTTCATTAAATCCGAAAAAGGATTATTGACTTATAAAAAACTAAAAAAAGCACTAATTAATGAGTTTAAAATGGAGGTAAATTCCGCCTCTTTACACGAAATGCTGAGTAAAAAGAAAATGAAAACTAATGAATCAGTTACGGAATATTATTTTAAAATGCGTGAATTCTCAAAAAACGGGCACATTGAAGATGCCGCGTTAATGCATTACGTGATCCAAGGAATAAATGATAAAAGTGAAAATAAACTAATTTTATATGGTGCCAAAAATATTCGTGAATTCAAAGAAAAAATAAAATTATATGAAATGTATAAAAGAGACAATGAAAAAAATAAATTTAAATTTGATAGAATTGAAAAAGTAGAATACAGTGCAAAATTGAAACCCATCAAACATAATGTATATGAAAAATTTAGTCCTAGAAATGAAGTTAATAAAATATGCTACAATTGTGGTGATAAAAACCATGTGTCTAGGAACTGCCCCCACAAAGCTAAAGGTTTTAAGTGTTTTACATGTAAGCAATTCGGGCATAAAAGTTCGGAGTGCCCAGGTTCGAAACAAGAAGTTGAGACATTGTGTATTGGTGTAAATCAAAATATGAGTAAAATTATACAAGTAAATGATATAAATTTCATAGGTATAATAGACACAGGAAGTGAAGCAACATTGTTGCGAAAAAATGCTTTCGATAAATTAAATGTGAAAAACTAAATTTTATGAGTACTACTTTGAAGGGGATCGGGAAAAGTTCAATAAAGCCGTTAGGCTCATTTAAAGTGAATCTTAAAATTGATGAATTGCAATGTGAAACTGACATTTATGTTGTAGAAAATGACGCAATACCCTATGATATAATAATCGGTATGAATGTATTAATGCTGGGTGAAACAACAATTAATGAAAAAGGTATCTTTGTGAAAAATAAGTCTAATTCTCTCGAGGTAAATTTAGTAACAGTACTTCCAGTAAATACATATCAAAGTGAAATTAAATCGAATGTTGTTATTGATACCCCAATTAACTTTAAGAACAAAATTTTTGAAAAATCCCCAGAAATAAATGAAACAGTGAATAGTATTAAAAAATGTGAAAATGTAACCCCTCAACCAATTATGCTGTCAAAAAAATCATTAGAATCCTCCGAAAAAGCCGTAAGTGAAAATGACGATGAAGACGAAAATGACGAAAGTGATGACGATAAGATGCTTTTAGAGGACGATAATAGTGTAGACGATGACAGTGAGGAAGAAGAGGAGCCTCGACGACAGAAACAAAATCAGACGAGTATTTTCCAGATAGATGATGATAGTGATGATGAGGAGGAGCCGCGCCGAAAGGGACGAAGTCAGACAAATGTTTCCCGAATGAAGTCGCCAAATCAAGAAAACACTTATTTGAAGAAAGATGAAAAACAATTCCTACTTAGAAAAATTTCACAGTTAGCCGAAGAGTTGAAAGAGTTGAAGGAAAAAGTTGACGATAATTCCAAACTTCTTAAAAGAAAGAAATCGAGAAAAAGGCCATCGAGAATAGATTCCACTGAGTGTAAAAGACAGAATTTGCCAAAAGAAGAGACTGCCAGTGTAACTTCGAGAAAGTTGTTCATCCCATCACTTCCTTTGACGACTACAATTAGCGAAATAGCTACATTATTTCCCAAAGCCGTGCAAATAAAATTAGAAGTTTTCCCTACATATAAGACTGCCATTATAGACTTTTCGACTGAACATGATGCAACAGAGGCCTTAAAAGGCATTAAAACTGAAAATGATCAATTAGAGGGTCTCGAGTTCGAGTCCCAAAATAACTCCGAGTCCCAAAATAAAGATTTGAGTACACATATCAATAAACAATTTTCTAGAGTTAAAAAGAAAAATAAAACAAAATGCAAGTTGAGTAGACATCCACCAAAAATCGTTACCATAGGCAACCAAGTTGCCGTAAACCCAAAATTGACTTTTTCCTGTAACTATGCAACAGTAAAAAATAAAAATGATGATATTGATAAGAAAGTTAGAAAGGGATGCCATGAAGGCTCCCATTGCACATCTACTCAAGCTAAGATCCTCAGACATAGGATCACTTAGCTGAAGAGCAAAAAAAAAAAATTTGAAGATTTGTAAAAAAAAAAAAAAAAAAACTGTAAATAAGTATGTTATTATTTTGTGTTGCTTTTTTTTTTTTTTTTTTTTTGTATTTTTCAGTGTGACCACCTGGAGGACCAGCCGGATGCAGGACGGCCGATCCTGTAGTAGCAAGTTCTTCTTTTGTTCTAACCTTGCTTGCCGCAGCTGCTGAATCCAAGGCTACATAGTTTAGTTTTTGTTTCCCGTACTCAGAATATTAAAGTAAATGCGTGCTTATGACGTGAATGACGCTACTTCCTGATTAGGCTGCTGCTAAGAGCGTTGGATGAATGAGATTCAGTTTCGACGGAGCTTGTATACTTCACGGATGCAATGCTTTTATTTGATAACTTTGTTTTTCGAGTTTCGACGGAAAGTTTGACGAAGCTGCACACGAGATGGGTGCAAGGCTTGTTTATAAAAACTTCGGTTTTCACGTTCGACGTATTTAGTGAAGTACCAAGTGATTTATCTATGTGACGAGATATGAATAATTTGACATACTATTAAAATAACTTTTGATAAGCAATTTTAATGCTCATTAGCATTTATGTAAATATTTGTATATATTAATTCTTTATTAAATTTTAAGTAATTAGTAAGTAATATAATTAGCATTTAATTGTTCTCAAACGCCCACAACCCACTGGAAGCCACATATATATATATATATATATATATATATATATATATATACATATATACATAGAGAGAGAGAGAGAGAGAGAAATTAATTCGTAGCTACATTTATATTTGCATTATGAGGTTTATTACTAATATATATTACTAGATTTCAGTGATATTAATACTCTGTGATTTAAAATCCCCCGGAAAAAGTTGGAAGAAATTTATGTATAATTTTCAAAAGCTTTAGCTATTTTTATATGGTTTTATAATTTTAATTAGTTGTCGGCATCGCTGCTGTGGGGTTTAGTTGGCAACCTGTTATAATGTTCCATGACGAAGCTTATTCTCGGCAGCCTTGATTCTTCATTACCAAAAACAAAAATGAAGAAGAAGGAAAAGGAAAGAGAATAATAGGTATTGACATACTATGTGATATTTGTTATAGTTATTTGTCCTGAAATAGGGCATGTAGAAACGTAGTCGTGTTTTATTAAAAATCTTTGCATATAAATAAAAAGGCAATAAGGTCGATGAAAGAAACTATTTGCTTTTAACAACTTAATATATATGTATATATAAATTTGATTAACTGTTAACACATAACATGCAAGTTATGTCCCAGTCATTAAGACTTTTTTTTTTTCTCTCGAGGCGAAACTTTAAAACAGAGGAAGTTTTCAGCACAAAAAAAAAAAAAAAAAAAAAAAAAAAACTTTATGTTTAAAACGGAAAATTTATTTTCAAAACATTTTATCTAAAGCTTTACTGCCAAAGTACCAATTTCATTTTAAATTGCATTAGGCGATAGTAATTTTAAGTTAGTTATTGATGTGAATTTATTATTTTAAGTAAACATAGATTTTTTTCACCGATTAGAACTGTTTGAGATAACTTATTCTTTTAAGGTTTCCTTGGAGATTACTTCACTAAAACGATTTATTAACCTTTTAACGTTCATTGGTTTAACACTGAAACCAAATGTTATATATATTTATCACAGTCAGTATCGGTTATATGGTCAGCTCAGCGGTACTGAAAAATCTGACCATATAAGCGAGGTGACCAAATATGCGGAACAATACTACACTATTTAATTATATCATGATTATATTAACCTATTAGAATGTATTGCTCATAAACATATAGTTACTTTTAAGACCATTTTAAAAATTAATTCACAAAGTAAAAACCACATTAAGAAATATGCAATATTTTAATGAAATTTAATTAGCTTACCTTATTATACTTACCTTATTAGCTTATCTAAGTATAGTATGCATACGTACGTGCATCCATATTCGATGTACTTATTTAAAGTATTCAGAAATACAAGACTGCCTCTTTTATTAGTTGTTAAGTGTTAACACAACTATTTCTAAGTTCCTAATAGTTTTTAAATGTTCCTCTGCTGCTTCGGATTTTTTTTAAAAACACCTAAGGTCATATATTTCTTTAAAAGCATCTGATGTTTATACAGATTTCTTTTCACATTCACTGTTATATGTTATCCTCATCATTGCTTTCTTCGACATTCAAATTTAACACATCAGAAATAGTATCTTGTACTGAAGCTTCACTGTCAGTAGCAAGATCATCATCAATCTTTGCATATAGATTTTCATATGGACACAATAACAGATTTTCATCGGCATCTTCCAATAATTCTTCAGACTCCGAAGAACTGTGAAATCCAGCATGTCGGAATCAATTTGCAATTGGTTTCTGTAGCACCATATTCCAACTTTAGTCGATATAAAAGATTGCCTTTAACACAGATACTTGCAATTGTTCTTTTTGGTCAATAACAGAGATCATATCTTACAGAAGAAGCTTTCTATAGTTTGTCTTGAAATGTTGTATTATGCCTTGATCTAAAGGCCGCGATACACACGGGTTGTTTGGAAGCAAGGAAACGAGTTCAACTGATTTTAAGCCATCAACAGTGCAGTTGTCTACAATTAATGCAACTTTCCTGTTCTGTTTTGAAAATTTTAATCCCATCTCCTAAACGTTTTTTTTTTCAGATATCCACTGTCATCCATGCTTTTGAATTAACATCGTAGAAAAGAGGCAAAAATTTGCTATGTTTCGTACACAGAGGCTTAAGAAAATTTCCTATCCCCAAAGGAATCATTTTCTTCGATCCATCGATATTTGCAGCTAAGAATACAGAATACGGTTAAACGTTCCTTACCCCCCCTCCCCTACACATTTATCCCCTTCGAAAGAAAGAATTCTGGCTGGCATATCCGATAAAAAAGTCCACATTCATCAATGCTAAAGATGTTGGCAGATTCATATCTTGCGAGAACGTTTCGCAAAACTTCATCTTTCCATTCTTTTAAGGAACTACTGCCAAAATTAGCAGCTTCTCTTCACAATTTTTTAAAGGATAGGTTATTCCTTGAATTAAATGCTACAACGATTTAATTCAAGGAGTAACCTAAGACTAAATGCTGTGAATGGCCTGTGAATCACATTAGCAATTTCTAAGACGATTGCTAGCATCTGAACTTGACTCACCAAGTTTATTAGGAATTTCTAAGAACTTCTCTTTTAAAAAATTCCAGGATATAGGAGCATTTTGTGATCGTGCATATCTAATCCATGGCAATAAAGCCTTTTCCCCATTCTCATAAGGTGACAAGCGCTGGCGTTTTCTTTTTTAATAACAGATTTGAACATTTCATGTGCAAATTTCGGCAGCTAAAATGTTATTTAATGTTCGTCCGGGGTATCAAATTTGCTTTGGCGGAAGCAGCTCTTGAAAGATTGGAATTTTTTGTATTTTTAATCAATTCGCTTTTTTCAGTGAATGATAAATTCTTTCATTTGGAAGCCATAGTGAAAAAAAGAACGTTCTTATTCGTCACGTATAATCCAAATGAAACAAAATTTTCCTTTACTTTTTTTTTCTCTCAATTTTAACATTCTTTTCAAACAGGAAGAGATAACATCATCCAATAAACAGACAGGTGTCCGTCTGTTGCCCTTGGAACAGCGCCTAGAATAATTCTAGGCGCTGTATCTTGGGGAGAAAGAAAATTG
This sequence comes from Salticus scenicus, assembly GCA_963930645.1. Lineage (NCBI taxonomy): Eukaryota > Metazoa > Arthropoda > Arachnida > Araneae > Salticidae > Salticus > Salticus scenicus. Next base: position 272,645,279 of record OZ005652.1, on the reverse strand, counting down.
TGCGGGTGGGTAACGCCGACTATGTTTCAACGCATGAGAAGTTGGGGGATGGTAAAAGAAGTAAAGCCGACATTTCCTATGTTGTTACTTGTTTCCTGCGTCAAGAAATGTTACAACAATTTCCAATGAAAAAAATCTGATGTGGACACCACATGACTTCCTTATACACTTTTAGAAATATACATAATGTTAAAAAACATTGACATTGGACCCGAAACAGTTGGGTAAAAATATTTAAAAAAATGAATTATCACCGTGATCTGAGCTTTTCTGAAAGTTAGTTTGAAACCGATTGCAAGATTTGTACTGGTAACGCTGACGAAGGCAGCAGGGACCCGAAAAAATTGGCTAAAAGTATTAAAAAAAGGCATTTTCACCGTGTTCTGAACTATTCTGAAAGTTTCAAATGTCTACCTAGTCCGGAAGTTAGTTAAATAATTTTTTTGTTGAACCATATAAACGCTGCCGAAGGCAGCAGGGACCTGAAACAGTTGGCTAAAAGTATTAAAAAGATGCATATTCACCGTGTTCTGAACTATTCTGAAAGTTTCAAATGTCTAGCTAGTCGGGAAGTTAGTTAAATAAATTTTCTGTTGAACCATGTAAACGCTGCCGAAGGCAGCAGTGACTCCAAACAATTGGCCAAAAATATTTAAAAAATGCATTGTTACTGTGTTCTGAGCTTTTCCAGAAGTTTTAAATGTCTAGCTAGTCGGGAAGTTAGTTAAAAATCGATTCCAAGATTTGAACTGGTAACGCTACCGAAGGCAGCAGGGACCCTACACAGTTGGCTAAAAGTATTTAAAAAATGCCTTTTCACCGTATTCTGATCTAGTCTGAAAGTTTCAAATGTCGAGCTAGTCGAGAAGTTAGTTAAATAAATTTTCTGTTGAATCACATAAACGCTGCTGAAGGCAGCAGGTATTAGAAACAGTTGGCTAAAATATTTTTTAAATGCTTTGTCAACGTGTTCTGAACTTTTCTGAAAGTTTCAAATGTCTAGTTAGTTGGGAAGTCAGTTAAATTGCAAGATTTGTCCAAACCGTTTTTTAGTTATTACCGTTTTTTGATACATTTTGGCCATTATGAACCTAATTTTCCTATATATCTCTAAAACGGAAAATCATACAAAGTCCAAAAAGGGTGGTGCACAACTAGATGTTATAACAAACATATGTACCAATTCGCAACATTCTACGTCCAACCGTTTTTGAGTTATGCGACATACACACACACAGACAGACACACACACACATACAGACGTCACGAAAAATTGTGTAAAGTCCCTTATATCTGTAAAACGAGATCTCCTGTTAAGACGACACTTGCAGGTGTGCAACTAGACATCATGACAGTCACACGTATAAATTGGCAATATTCAGGGATCATTTGTTTTCGAGCAATGTGAAATACAAAATCCATTTCGCAAATCGGGATTACTATACTTCCTTATACTTTGTATAAGGAAGTAAAAAAAAAAAAGAAAAGAAAAGAAAAACTGATAATGTCACTGAAATGATAAAACTAACCTTATAACCGATAACCAGGGAAATAAAATGACTATATAACCGGTACGCTTTAATACACGTTCCTTATTAAATTAGATGGGACTTTAGCATAAAAACTGAGCATATAGGCGGGGTGACATTATTAGCGGGTGGCAATATAGCCGGTACTGACTGTATTACTATTATTATTATGAAACAATTTTTCAATATTTTTTCCTTGCTTAAATTAGGTTAATTTTGACAGTTTTCTGTTTCAGATATTATTCCCCTCGAAATTTAAAAAATGATGTTTTATGGGAAGCCATAAATGTCATTTTAAATTTCTTTGTTGCCATGAATGCAACTAGCTGTTTGGATGATACACTCGTGACTAATCTTTTCGCTTGATGAAGGGATGTGATTTTATATTAATTTGAAACAGTGTTGGGAATTTTTTCATTTCACAGTGTTTATTTACAAACCTATTAATCAATTACATTAATTATTACTTGAATTTTATTTGGTTAATACACAGATGTGTTTCAAACAAAAGGTTTCTCGAAAATTAAATATGCTAATTTTTTCTTTTTACATATGATCATCATTGTGTAATAGCCCTTTTTCAAATTACAAGAAAATGTGAAGTAAACGTTAAAGGGTTAAAACAACGACAATTTTTGAGAAAGTTGATGACTAAATTTCATTCATATGGTACTTGAAAAATGTACGCATATTTTACATTTTTGTACAGAAAAGGAATTAACAATCAAAAAATAAAGTGTAAGGAGAAATTAGCATTTTACAGTTCTAAAATGAAAAGAACAAAATTCTATATATATATATATATATATATACATAATAATAATTTTTAAAAAAGATCTTCATTTAAAAAACTACGTCATTTAAAAAACTACGTCATTTCATTATCATATGACATCTATCAGAATTTCACAGGTGCACCTATCACGGGTTCTGTCAGAAGCTGAAATAGAAACTTTCTGATGCAACTAAGACTGAAAACTTAAGTCACGTGGTAGCCTCAATATCACGCTTTCCATATATAGAAATTTAATGGCCAATTTTAAAAAAGATATTGAGCCGAAACGTTTTAAGATTATAACTATCGGATTTTTTTCCAAGCAAAATAAATATAGGAACTCCGATAAAGAGTGTCATTTTTCAGGATATTAAACTGCAAAATTAGAAGCTGTGATTTAAATTTGCGAAATACAATTATATTTCATTTTTATTGATTTATTCTCTTATCATGGCTTGAACTACGATTATAATGCCATTATTCTAAAATAATTACGGACTAAAATTGATTAAATTATTGAGAACTTTTCAATAAAACACTAGATTTACAATTCTACTAAATTTACAATTTAATTTTATATAAACTGAATCAAGCATTTATATTATATTTTAAAATATTATCCACTTGCTACGACTTTACTTTATGATGACAGATCATAATCATAAAATACTGCAAAGATATTTGAAATAAATAAGCATAGAATCATCTGCAACCAAGGAGCACAATAACAGCATGAAAAGAAAATGAAACAAACTGCAAATGCAATTTTCCTTAACCCGCCCAACCAACCAGACTAAACAACTAAACAACGCCACCTATCCTCCGTAATCATTCAACTACCCATCTATCCTACAACATTTTTATTTGATTTTTATTGACTTGTTTATTTAATTTCAATAGATATTTATATGCATACATACACACACACATACAAAATATAAATAAAAGTAAACAAATAAATGTAAATAAATAAATAAATAAATAAATAAATATGTGTGTGAACATATCATAGAAAATTAAAGATAGATTAGGGAATAAACAATTGTTTGGGGAAAACCACTATACAGCAGCATCGTATATAACTTTTTTAATATTTTTGTTTCTGAACTTCATTGAACATGAATTATTAATTCTAAAAAGAAAGATGGGGATAATGTTTCAAAATACCGCTATGTGTAATCAGGATTTGAAATGAGTAAATATGCCTTAAATCAACAATCACTGCATTTATATATATATGTGTGTGTGTGTGTGTGCCATGTTTAATTAGTTCAAAATTAAGGAAAAAAAAGCTTTTTTCTTTATATATATATATATATATATATATATATATATATATATATATATTTCTTTCTTTCTTTTCAAGACATACGTAGCTTTTGAACTACGATTATACTATAATTTTCGTGAAATATTCACAGACCTAAGAAGATGCATCACAGCGAGTCAAAATCAACTAAACCCTATGTTAATTTATTTGGAAATAATCCTACTAATCCCCATTATTATTCATTACGCAATATATTTTAGATTCCGTTTTCACATTAAGAAAATTCAGCATATCAGTCTTTATTTTCCGAAAAACACTTTTTTTTTTTTAAACTTGTAAAATGCAAAATTCCATTTAGTGAAGTTTTGCATTTTACAGTGTTAAAAAATAAAAATTTTAATTTTCGGAAAACGAGAACTCGTTTAACTTTCATAGAGTTTCTGTATGTGTAAATGGAATTTAAAATTACGTGTTACATAATAAATTACTATACGGATTATTTGGGATTACTTTTCCTTAGTTTAACATGAGGTTTGACTTGACGCACTGAGGGTGTGCCCCAAAAAATTTTCGGGCGTTCCTTGTGATGCTTTCGAGAAATATGTGTCTAGATATACAAAACAACTAGTATGTTGTGGCCACCACAAGACTTTCTTCTATATTTTCCTATATACATATTCAATCAGTAACAATATTTAAAAAAAAAAAAAAAAAAAAAAAAAAATTACGATTTTTTTCTAATTTTTTTTTTGTTAAAAGTAATACATATTCAACCAGTAACAATATTTAAAAAAAAAAAAAAAAAAAAAAAAAAAAAAACGATTTTTTTTCTAAGTTTTTTTTTTTTTGTTAAAAGTAAAAAAATCGATAACTTTGTTTCAAATTGTCACAGATTTATAGTTCAACCATTCGTTTTAAAGCTATTGACGAGATCTTTCGAAAGATACCCATCTTGAAAATTTACCCCCCCCCCCGGGGGGGTACTTCCCCCCCAGGGGGGGAACCGGTGCCCCCACATGCACAAAATTTTTTTCGTAGTTAACTACTACTATTATCAATAATTCATATTAATTTTACAATCACAAGTTTAAAATAACGCTCATTATGTACATTTATACGAAATTTTGTCCTATGCTGCCATGTTAAAAGTTTACATAAAATGCGATCACAGCGCCATCTGCCGGGCGATTGATCCCAAAATCTAATCAGACCCTTTCCATGTCAGGGTCCAACTATACACCAAGTTTGGTTCAATTTCATTCATCGGTTCGTGAGATACGGTGTGACATACGAAATTTTGCGATCACAGCGCCACCTGCTGGACGATTGATCCCCAAATCTAATCAGCACCATGCCCCGTCAGGTTCCAACTATATACCAAGTTTGGTTGAATTTCATTCATTAGTTCGTGAGATACGGTGAAAAATACGAAAATTTGTCCTATACTGCCATGTTAAAAATTTACATAAAATGCGATCACAGCGCCACCTGATGGGCTATTGATCCCAAAATCTAATCAGCACAATGCCCCGCCAGGGTCCAACTATATACCAAGTTTGGTTGAATTTCATTCATTGGTTCGTGAGATACGGTGAAAACACTAAACCACAGACAGACAGACAGACAGACACACAGACACACAGACAGACATTTTTTAAAAACTATCAATTCGTGTTCAGGACATCCCAAAACGTGTAGATCCGTCAAAAAACGGAGGTCGAAAATTTTCGCGAATCCAATACTTTCTCTATATTACATATAGAAGAAAGTAAAAATAGTTACTCTGTTATACTATTTCATTACGGATATGGGTTAATTTTGTCATTTTTTCGTATGTATTATTTATTTAGAAAGTGATAGAAATTGTTGTTATGGATATAATACTTAACATAAATACATTTCAACAAAATACTTAGATTTTTTAAGGATGTGTTATGTTATTCCAGAAGTTAATAAAATTTAATGCAAGTTAGAGAAAGAAAAAAATGCAGCGTATTCGAAAATGCGATGAAATTTATTTTCAATGTTATCTATGTGTGAGTTGAGATTTTTTATCTTCACTACAATTAAGTATAAAAAGAGAAGAATTTTCCTATATATTGGCATATTGATTAAGAAATAATAATCTCCCTTTCAAATATTTAACTTTATAACAGCATTTATACGAAATTTGTATACAGTGTGCCTGCATTCATTTGTAGAGGTATTTAAATGTGCCTCTACGGAAAAAAAGTTTGAGAATCACGACCGTTAAATGATTAACTTAATGAAAACATGGAATTTTCGTTAAGATAAATCCTTGGCGAATCAGGTTCTTAGTCAGTCTAAGAACATGATTCGACAAGGATTTATTTAACAAAACAGTATTAAGTGTACTTTATATATATATAGGAAGTACTGCTAGCACTCGAATAATTTTGCTGCCGACTGTATTTTTAAAATGTGAAGTTATCATTCATAATTAAAAAACAATGAAAGTTTATGATGAATTTTGATTCATTTTATAAATTTAATATTGTATTAGAAAAATATATAGTTATGGAGAAAATATTCAATATCCTTCTCTCATAGTGCTGCAGCACATCGCTTAAAAAATTATATGTAAATTAACTTTCAATAATTTGGACCATTAAACAATGTAAATAGATTAAGCTTTAGATTCATTATGCATTAATACATGAAAATTACTTTTTAATAGATACAATCAGCGTCCGCCAATCAATGGCGTTTTAGAGGCAATATAAACATCTAGAAAAATAAAAAAAAAAAAACATTTTAGAATGGAATATTTATTTCTTATTAGTTATTCGCGTGTTTCGAGAAACGACGAAGATATGATCACATTTCAGCAATCTAATAAAAGAATGAATTCTGTATGACAACGGACTTTTTCTAGTCACCTCGGAGTCTGTTATCATTAAAAGCTCATTCGTCTGATTGATTGCTGAAACGCCATCATATTTACAGCCTTTCACGAAATAAGCAAATCAACGAATAAGAAATAAATATTCCATTCTAAAATATTTTTTTATGTGTTTAGATCCTTAAAAAGTCCACGAGCCGCCGCTGGATGCAATTAATTCTGATAGATTATTGTTCTTTTGAATTTAAATTTATAAATCAAATACCGATGTTTTTCCATACCGTTTGCAGAAACACTTTCAAAATTAAAATTATGTACATAGTTTTTTCTTTATAATATTTAATTTTCTTTGTATAGAAATATTATTTTAATTGTTTATTATTTCAAGTAATATAGTAATAATATTTAATTTTCTTTGTTTATAACTGCTAAAATAATATTCTTAAAATGATAAATTTACATGAAGATAACCACCATTGGAACCCGATTTAGAAGTATTTGGATTATAGACACAATTCAGATTCTAGGGCACCTTAACACAGGTGTCGTTAAATTTGAGTTTCAGCAAGATATGCACCACACACACACACACACAAAAAAAAAAAAAAAAAGTACTGTATATTGTTAATAAAAAAAAAAAAAAAAAAAAAAAAAAAAAAAATTGAAAGAGAGCTTCACCAGTTTTTTAAAATCCACTTTGGTAAGGTATCATATAAAGCAATACTAAATTTACCCTGCTCAATCCTTAAAAAGACTCTCTAAATATCGTCGCCGGAAGCCAAAATCAGTATTATTCTATGGGGAAATAATCCTCTTTATAAATCATTAATTAATGCATATTTTTTAATTCAGTCTTCTGATTCAGGACATTCATGACCGTTAAATCAGTACTTGTTTTCCAAAAATTGATTCTTTTTTTTTTTTTTTCTTTTTTTTTTTCTTTTTTTTTTTTTTTTTTTCAAATTTACTTTAAATCCTTAAAATGACAGTTACAAAATAATTCATTAAAACTTTTAAAAAAATATTTTCCAGAAAAAAAAAAAAAAAAAAAAAAAAAAAAAAAAACTAATTTAACAGTTGTGAATTTCCTGAATGCAAAAAAAGTTTATTTCCCTATAGAATAGTGTTAGTTTTGGCTTTTGGTGACGATACGTCAAGAGGCGCCTTAAAACATAATATAGATATTTGTTTAGGACAATTTTTATGTACTTCAAAAAATTTCGACCCTTTTTTCTAAACTTTCTCATTTGCCCTACTTTTTAAAATTATTTTAAATTAAAACCAACTAAACCACAAAAATGGCTGAAAAGAGTATGCACTAGTTACATCAACTGATTTATGCAGACTACAAATATATAAGTTTGCAAGATTGCAATTTTAAAGTTGTTTCAGAAAGTTTGAAGTGGAAAAAATCTGCTATTAAAATGTTAAGGTGAAATTTTACAAAATCTATACTTTTAAATTTAATTTACAAAATCTATACTTTTAAATTTAATTTACTTTTAAACTTTTCAATTCTACAAAAACTATTTTTTTTTTATTTACAAAATCTATACTTTTAAATTTAATTTACTTTTAAACTTTTCAATTCTACAAAAGAAAAACTATATTTTTCTATATTTTTAAATTTTTACAGGAACGGTTTAATTTTTATTCAAAACTTTTAGATTTCTTTAAGTTTTTTTTTTTTTTTTTTTTTTTTTTTTGTGTAATTGCACTTAAGAATTTTTCTTTGGATTTGACATTCGGAGCAAGATATTTTTTTAGACTGACTTTATTTTTTTTCTTTCGCTTCAGTAGAGAAAGAGAGAGTCGTTATCACCAAGCAGGTGTTGTCGAAAGAAGACTCGCAGAGATTTCTAGTTTTCGGGGAAAATCAAGCAGTTGGAATATTTCGTGGGAGGTCATTCTCTCTTTTCCGTCTCTTTCGCATGGAATATGCGTGTTTGGGGATGCTGAAAAATGCTATAATTGCTCGTGAAATGGCTGGGTTCAGATGGGAGTGAGGTAACTTTAGATTTTATGGTATCTGTGATTACATAAATTCGCGATTTTGTGACACAAGGATTTGACTTAAGCCGTGTCGAGGTCAAAAAAGTTAAAACTGGAATTTTGTGGGGTTGACGGAGAATTCCCAGATGTTTTTCTGTCACAAACAGGGCGTCCGGCGGGAACTTTTTTTGTTATTTTTACTTCATCATGTTGGGGTGAATTAACCACGCCTTGACAGGGTCCCCGTGGCCAATGTTCACGTTACTAGGAGGAGTGTTTTCGGAATGGGTGAATTTCCATTGGATAGAAAAAATTTTTGAGAGGGGTCGTTGGCAACACTGGGCGGAATATTCTTCTCTTTTGGGGGAAAAATGGGGCATTCGACGTTAAGCCTCTATCGAGGATGGACATGTAGCGGTTTTCTCTTTAAAAGGAGAGGGGGCTTTCGAGCTCCCTCAGATTAGGCATTCAGCTAGTGAACTTTCATCGAGATGGTTCGTTTTCTTTCTGCGCTCCCGTAACCCCTCAGCGGAAAGTTTTTGGTTGTCAAGCCGAGAGAAGAACTCATTTTGTCACTCTCTCCGGTCTACTGGCGGTAGGAACGACTTGACCCGGTAAAGTGGTCGGGATGCGGCTATGAATTGTTTAATCTTACGACGGCGATGTCAGCACTGCCATTTCTAGAGAATAAATAAAGACTTGAGTCAACTTGCCTGGACTTAATGTACGGAAGAGGCCTATTTAGTGCCTAGCACCCAGGTCAGAGAAGCTCCAAATTTGTTTGGAGGGGAGACATGGAAGGCACGGGATAACAATATAGGCCACCGCCTCGGTCAGCACTAGTTCTATCGTTGAAAAGAAACAAATTATTATTCGCCTGGAATATGTATAATGAAGTACTATCTGCTTATCCCTTTCGTTTCGTAAAGAAAGGTAAACGTCAACTTTCCCTCGAGGATCCGATTAGATAAGAACCATCGCTTTGCCACGTCCGTGTATCCTTAGTTCCAGAAGTGCCAGGAAATATTGTGCCATGTCCGACTATTTCTCTATAGGGTCCGAACTCAAGCCCCTGCTTAAGGTCCTGAAAGCCCCTGTATTTGACAATCCCGAACAATAGTCTGCTATGGACAGGAACTTCAACTGGAGAGGTCTTCATTGTTGTAAGTGTTAAAACCTTTTTTTGAGTTATTTATTGTTTGCTTTTTAACTTAAAAATTATTATATTAATACTCATGAATTTTCAAAGTAATTCAATGTATTTATTATTGTTTTAAAGGGCAGCGATTAAGTCAAGCTGTATAAATCTCTAGTATTTTAAAATGTGTAATAAAAAATCCATACTTATTAACTTATAACTTGGTGGTTTTATGTGTCATTAAATAAGAGTTTATTTCTTAGAAAATGTGTAATAAATTTTATAGATATAATTATTTTTTATTTATGGATATGAAGAGATCCTATAATTAATTAAAGAATTCTTGGGGTAGAACAATTATATTATATATATTAGTTTTTTTTTTTTTTTCTATAGTGAAGAAAAAAAAAATGAAAAGGGGAATAAAAAGAGTGGAATAAAAAAAAAAAAATAAATAAATAAATAAATAAATAAATATATTTTTTTTTTTTTTTTTTGTATTTATTCATCACAGTGATGGCAGTGCCACCTGATTATTTTGGAGTATAATTAATGAATAGTTAAACAGATGGGTATTCATTTAGTTATTGAGCAGGTTATAGATGCTATAAATAGTTTGTAGGAAAACTTTAATATAGTAAGGGTAATTAGTAATGAGTACCTAATAAGAATAGATAAAAGAGTTAGCAAGTAAAAATCCATGTGTCTTTTGAATCTAACATTGAACAGGATTAAGTCAGTGAGTTAGTTTAGTCCTCTATTTGGAATTGTATGTTGACTGCTAATAGTTAGAAGAAAGAAAAAAAAAAAAAAAAAAAAAACTGTATAAGGAAAATTTTTGAATGGATGATGATAAAAGAATATAGGAATTTTAGTTTTGTTAGCAATTCCAGAGGAGGACTAGATTAATAGTTTTCTTTTCAGGTCCAGATTTGTTGCAGAAATAAAAATTATTTTTCCTTTTTTTTTGTTTTTATTTGATTTAAGAACTGACTATTCCTGTTGGTAATTTAAGTACTTGAATGACAGTTAGAAAATATTGAGGATTTTTAAGAGAAAAGATGGAAAAATTTGATTACCTGAAAATACTAAAGAATTAAATTTAATAGACAGATGTAGTTTTTCTTCAAGAAAATTAATAGTAGAATAAGACACTGCTATCACTGTTTTTTACCTGGGTATAAATTTGCAGTTACACAACGCAGGTCTTTTGTTTGATTGAGTAGGAAAAATTATATTTTTTTAATTCAATCTGAAGAGAGGTAAAGAGTTAAAATGTTATTTAATACACTATATGAAAATGGCTTAAAAATTTTTGGTGCTTTCCTTTTTTAAATGCATTTGACTTTGCCTGGAAATAGACCTGTATTATGAAAATTGTTATTTGGCAGTAGAAAACCAGGGAAAATTCTGTGTTTCTGAACTGTAAAATTTTCTACCAAAAAAAAGAAAAAAAAATATTTATATAGACAATAATTATTTGTAATCTATAGAATCTAAATATTTATTAATTTAATAAATTTTATTTGAAGGGAGATTTATTATTAATAGAGATAAAAATTCAGGCAGAGTTTAATTTAATAATTTAGAAGGAAATGATAAGTTAAAGAAAGCACCAGAACAAAAAAAAATGGTAAATTTTTAACAAAATTTTAAATAAAATAACCTGGTGTGTCACTCACACGACTTTCTCTTACCCTGAAATTCAATACTATAAATACAGGTTGGAGATTAAGAGGTAAGATAACGATGTTATGTAAACCTATGTTAAACAATTCAAATTAGGCTTCGGAAGAGTTTTATATGATAATTAATTCTGTGTGAGGGGGGCTACCGCTCTCCTCAACCCCCCGTTTCATTAATGCACCTAGATTTATATAAAATTTAATTCGGTTATTAAAAAATAATTCTGCTTTTAAAAAATGATTTATTAAAATTATTATCTTAAAAAAATTATCTTTTATGATAATGCAGACGATTTCCATATTAGAGAAGTAGTATAACACTAAATATCCAAAAAAAGTCCATTTTATTCTCAATACTTAAAAAAAAAAAATACGATTTTTTTTTCTAAGATTTTTTTCGTTAAAAGTAAAAAAAAAAAAAAAAAATCGATAACTTTGTTTCAAATTATCGCAGATCGATGGTTCAACCATTCGTTTTAAAGGTATTGGCGAGCTCTTTTGGAAGATACCCATCATGAAAATTTACTCCCCTCGAGGGGGGACTTCCCCCCAGGGGGGGAGGCGAGGCTCCTACATACACAAAATTGTTTTCCCAGTTGACTGCCTCTATTACAAAATATATATATTCGTTTCATTTGGTTTAGTGCCGTCTATAAACGTTAAACTCTACTTACCTGCAATTTCCCCCATAGACGTAATGTATTAGAATTCTCTTGATTGTCCCTGTACACGAACCATTTGCTTGGTCTCAACGAAAAGCTTACTGTAGCATCTATATATGATGCACATTTAGAATACCAAGTTTGGAATGTCTGCTACTATTTGTTCTTGAGATATGCTGATAACAGACAGACACAGACACACACACAGACATACACATAGACACACACACAGGCCATTTGCTAAAAACATGATTTTCGTATTCAGGGCACCTCAAAACGTGTAAATATGACAAAATCTCGCGTTCGAAAATTTGACCCAAAAACAATACTTTCTCTACCTTATGGGTAAGAGAAAGTAAATAATCTTTAAAAATAATTTTAAAGGGCTCTTAAAAGTTGCCGGCATCTAGAGTAACCACAATGATCCCAAACACAAATATTTTATTTTTGTAATTTTCTCAAGTATTTAAAATGAAATATGAAATTTATGTTTAAAAGTTTAAAAATATTACTTATTTAAAAATTTACTGCCTCTTTATTTTTATTTCCTATAATTCCTTTTTCATAGTATTTCTTTTACCTTTAATATTATTTCTTATTTTCGTATGTTAAATTGTAGTTCTTTAAAATAATTTTCAGCTGCTCGTAGGCAAAAATATCATAACTCTGACTATAAAAATACTATAAGAAATCAAAAACGTAATTTTATTTGCATTTATCTATACATTGAAAAAATCATTCTGTGACTGACATTTAGAAAATAAATTATGGCTCTGGTAAAAATAGTTCCATATCATAATTATAAATTGTAGTTCCTTTTAATAACGAGTTCTAAAAACCTCTATTAGAATTCTAGAGCGTTTTCTATATTATTGTGGTCAAACTTATTTAAAAACCTTTTCAAATAAATTCAAACACAAGAGGCGAGATTTAGTATCTAAAATTTTTTAATTAAGACCCAATTCTATGAAATTATACGAGAATTTCTCTTAACACAAAAGATTCATAATATACATAATATTCATAATATTGTTTCCCCATCTAGAAAAATATAGATTAGAAATTCTTGATCCTTTCGTCTATTCACTTTATATTTTACCTTATATGCATTGCACGGAAATATACATTTCTAGTTTAAGGATTCAGAAAATGACTATTTAATCGTTGTAGATGAAAGAGGTATAGTTTTTTTTTTTTTTTTTTTTTTCCTGCGTGTGCTGTGCATATATATATAATATTGCATTTTGTTTTATTTTGTATTTTCAAAATTTTCTATGAAAATTCGTCTGTATTTGAACAGAACAATTTTATTTTAATAATTCCCATATTATTAAAAACACTGGATTCCAGTATGTCAGCTTTTATCTTGAAAACGCGTTTTTTTTTTTTTTTTTTTTTTTTTTGTTATTCTTCATATGCCTTAATTTACTCCAAATTCTTTGAATTGAGAAAATGAAATAAATTTGCAAAAAATTTAGTGAGACTAATATTCATTACAGATTAATTACGGATAATAGACAGTAACGACTTTAAGATTTATAGTTACTTTTTTAGACGGTACACACAAAAATATTAATTTTTGTTATTATGAATGGATTGTTTGCACATGAATATGAACAAATTATGATTCCTGTCGTCATTTCTTAAAGCAAAATTATATGGTATGCCATTTATTTCAATTTATAAAAATCGTATTTTATTGCATATAATCTGCAAGACAAATTCAAATGTTTTACGTCAGAAATTTTATGTTATGAAATGTATTGTTTCAGTGCTTCGGTCTGTTACATAAATTTCTGATATCAAAGTGATTTATCTGGTGTAAGAATCATTTGTAGGAAAATGCGGGAGTTATAGGTTTTGCATTGTGCCATTCTTCGCGCAGGTGTATTTTTAAAAATACACAAATCTTATCAAAATTTTTTGATTTTAATAAGGTTTAACTATTTTATCTGTTTAACTTATCAAAATTACACTTGTTTTTTAAAGCATCTACGATATACGCTTGTATTTTTCTATACACATAACTAAATAAACATAAAATACAGCACAATTCTCTTAATGCTAAAAATTGTTTCATAATTTATGAGAGGGGTATAATATATTTTTCTTATTTTTTTTTGTAAACTACTGATCGTCAGCAGTGTTGCCAGATTTGGCGGACTTTTTATTCAATAACCACCAATAATTTTTAATTGTAACGTTTGCCTAATCACTTCCAAGACTGATAGTCTATTATGTATATCAAATATCACTTTTCAAAATTATTGGTGATTATTGAATAAAATATCCACCAGATCTGGCAACAGTCGGCCTTCGCATGCCTAGCGATTGATATTTCCAAATGAACCTATTTTGAATTTGCTGCTTGTTTATTATTCCGGCAAACCATATTCGCCAAATCCAAAAGAGTGGCCAAGTAGTCAATAATTATAAAAAGATTATTTAAGATTTAACTATTTTATTATATTATTATTATTATTAAAATAATGAAATTCGAGTAACGAAATGTAATTTAAATTTAATTATTTATAAAATAGCTTTCAGAGCTAATTCATTTAAATCGTTTCTAGTTTATTCGTCGGCAGGCTAATTGTACCTAAATACTGCAAATTTATTACTTTTTTTTTCTCTCATGCCCATTTAAATTATCATCGTTACAAGATATATTTGTTTAATAATTACATTTTCTTTTATATTATAACTAATCTGTTTAATCGTCTTTCTTTCTTTTTTAATTATCTTTCTTTTTATTTTATGTATTTAAAATTTAGGAATTTTTTTTTTTTTTTTTTAAGAACATTGTTGTAGTTGCGACCTCTATAGCAATTATTTCCAAAAATAAATTACACTATTTATTCTCCAGATAATTTTTTAAATGATTCTGGATGGAAATGGGTCATCCGGATATTAAATTAAATTATGAATTGTCATTAAATATTCATATCTGCCTGTAACATGCGTTTTACTTTAATTGTATGATATTTGCTCAAGAACGACTTCTAATATTTACAACAATATAGAATGACTACAACAATATAAGGTTATAAATGACAACAATATAAAGTGACAAGATTATGTATATGACTTTTACAACAATACAGACTGATTCAACAATATAAAATTATAAATTGCAAAAATATAAAGTAAAAACAATATAAATATGACAACAACAATATAAATTACGACAATATAAATTGATAACAATATAAATATGACTACATAATGCTAAAAATTCAGTCAGTAAAGAAATCTCTATAACAATTATTTCCGAAAACAAATCATTCTATTTACCCTGCAAATAACTTTTTAAATGATTTCGAGTGAAACTCGATTATCCAGATACTAAATTAAATTATGAGTTGTGAATTAATTATTCACAATTGTCTGTAAAACGTGTTTTACAACAATCGAGTGATATTTGCTCAAAAGCAATTTTTGAGATTTACAACAATATGGAGTGTGCTTTAGAAGAAACCTTGTAGAAAATTTTTCGATTTTTATTTTTTTATTGTGTTAAATTGTAGAGTTTTCTGTACATTCCGATATCATGTTCACCTTGAAATTTCTGCTAGAACACAAAATATGATAAAATAAATGAATGCTTTCCAGCAATTAATTTTGGTTAGGTTTTATCTTTAACAATAATTGTCGCGGTATTGCTATTTTTACCTTGCCAGTACAGAATATTTGAAAATCTGTATAGAATATTTCCATGAAAATTTATAAATATGTTTAACTTGTTGTATATAGTAACTTATATTTCAAATTTAGCTACCGAGTTATTATTGTTATTATTTTTTACCGTTTGACTTAAAGGTTTTTATAAGCGACGCTGCTTCAACTGATCACAAGTTTTTAAGTTCTTGCTAAAATTTCATAAAAATTGGTATGGTTTAGCTTAAAATTTTGCACAAATTTTTGAAAAATTATGAAATTCTTAGAATTGTGAAAAAAATTTTATTCTTCATCATTTAGGCCAGATTTCAGAGCTTTTTACCACAATATAAATTCCGACAATGGCCTGGATAGCTCAATTGGTAGAGCCTTGACCTTGTAAGTCAAAGATCCGGGGTTCGACTCCCGTTCCAGGCATTATTTTCACTCAGTCGGAAAAATAAAATTTCAATAAATTCGAGAACTACGCCCATATCTGGATTTTATTGTTAAAAAATAACCAAAAACATCCGCTTCTTAAAGGGTTAAAATGACGTTTGCGGTCATGAATTCCTATACAATTCTGAATCCTTGTGATGTTCTCTACCGTCCCTGCAAGTTTATTCTATGACCTTGGAATCACCCTGTATACATATTTAGTTAAGTTTTTAACCTGCATTATAACTTCTGAAAATCGAAACGTATTCAGTGTTGCCAGATTTTGCGATGACTTTTTTATTCAGTATCCATCACTTGATTTTAAATGTAACTGTTGCCTAATCACTTCGGAGATTAATCGTCCATTTTGTATATCAAATATCACTTCTTAAAATTATTGGGAAATATTGAATAGAAATGTAGCCAAATCTGGCAACACTAATCGTACTGCACTCGTAAAAGAGAGAGAGAGAATAAAAAAAAAAAAAAGAAACAGAGCATGTTTTCTTTAGAGCTATAAAAATTTCCTTTTCAGCCAGAATTTTACTACAGACAATTTCCGTTTTTATAAATTCTACTGTAATTCGGAAATACTTTCAGCATCTCTTCGAATTATTCCGATTCTAAAACATTGAAATACTAGGAACGAAAGAAATATATAACAAGAGTTTTTTTTTTTTTTTTCCGATTCTTACAGTTTGTGTGGTCTGAATATGTTTTTTTAAAACATATAGAAAGTATTACAATCTTAAGTAATGCAAAGTATACAAGAGCAAACATTTAAGTTCAGTTTTTTCTAAAAGACATAAATTAATCTTCGTTAATTAAAGTTTTTAATTAATCGCCTCTTTTTTTTTCATTTAAAACTAACGATAAAAATGGTAACTTGAAGTCAGAAATAAATTACAGCAACATTTTTTTTTAATTTAACTTGCATTTTCCATAGCAATAATTTATAAACTTGTAACAACAGCAAGATTTTTTTTTTTTTTTTTTTTTTTTGAACGCATTCTACTGTATTTAATTTTCAGGATATTATACTAATATTTTTTAATAATCGTGAAAACCTTAAATAATTTTTACTTAAGTCTCTTTAAATTTTCGTATAGAAAGAAAAATTAGTTTAAACCTCTTTTCGGAAAGTAATCTTCTTAATTTTGAAATTTTTGTAAATTTCTTGGAGAAGGATTCTTAAAAAAAAAAAAAAAAAAAAAAAAATGTAATTATAACTACCATATAACTAATCGCAACACAAATACGATCATAACAATTTTTTTCCTTGCTTAGAAATTATCCAATTAGCTGTATAAATGTTAATCTGATTAATGAAATTTTCCTTAATTACCTGCTTTTGTTGAGACCGCAAATAAAAGATCATGTGCTATGAAAAATTAAACATAGAAAGTTATGAAGAAAAAAAAATAATTCTTACTTGATACATAACAAACTATGCTGTTAAAATATCCAATTAAAATGCTAAACAACACGTTTGTATTACAAGGGAACAGTGGTTTGATTAATTCATTGACCGTATTTTTTTTTTTTTTCGTGCATCACGGTTGAAGGTTTACATCTCCCATTAACATAAAAAATAAAATAATATGCTTTTTGATTTAATCCGATGTAAATGGGATATGATATTAAATCTTTTACAAGTTGCGGAAAGATTAAAGAAGGAAAAAAGTTCTAATCTTTCTATTAAGCATAGATTGCAGATTTTTGTAACAAATGGTAACAATTATTGAAGTACTTCATGCGGATGGAAATATTATGGTTTTTCTTTGAATAATTGTTCAGAAATATTAGTTCTAAATTAGTTCTACTTAATGATGAGCATTTCTAGTATGAAATGTATTATTTCTTTAGTTTTCATTCGTATTTTCAACATCAGAAAAAAATATATATAATTAATCTTTTAATTCTCTAATTGCTAAACAGTGTTCGCTGAAGAAATTTAATTAGAAAAAAAAAATGTTTTATAAAGTTTTGAAGTTTTGAATAAAAAAGATGTAATGAGATTAAGACACCTTATAGAGTTGTAAGATGATTTTTGAGAAAAATTCACCAATTAACAATTTCTGTAAGAAATTTCTGTAGGATGAATATTCAATGAAGAAGAATAAATGAGGGAAATAGTTAAAGAGTTATCGAACTTTTAAATAGAAAGTAAAAATTCAATTGAACACTTGCTTTTTTCTTTTTTTTCATTCATTTATAGTGTACAGAACTGCAATTAGTTCATTTGTTCTATGAAGTGTGAAAACAAACTCTGAAAAAGTATGTTAAGTTCCGAAAAACAAACTTTGGAATTTCTTTTACATATATAGAAAAGAATATATACTATATATATGTGCGTGTGTGCAAAAGAAGTTTTAATACATGTATTAATGAAAAGATTACAAATATTTCCTCATGTTAAAAAAACTTATTTTCTATCTTAATACTTTTCTAATTATTAACATTACTATTTTTTATTGGATTAAGACAATTAATAGTATGTTCAGTTTGTTGAAGCAGTTTCACATTTCCTAAAAGTTCCATAAGACTTTTATTTTTTATATTCATAATATTGCTTGTAGTATATAATTGTCCCCAAAGAAAATTTTCAAAATAAAAGTTTTGTAAAGCATGTAGGATTAGAACAAAAATGTATGATGGTGTATTTTTACCAAAAATTTCTTTAGCATATTATCTGTTTAAAATTGCTACTATCACTGGTGAACATTTATTATTAAGAAAAATATTAAAAGTTCATTTGTGTTCGTTAAAGTTTTTGATATAACAAGAAAAAGAAAAGTTTCGATAAGTTTTAATTCCTTTACAGTTTTCCTCGAACAGTGCTGCAAGACTATTTCTGGAACAGTTTGTGTTTATTAGCACCAGTATTTTAAATATATATATATATATATATATATATATATATATATATATATTATTATTATTATTATTTCTAAGAATTTTTGACTATTAAAAAACATGAATATTACCATGCAGAAATAGTGGTACGGATTACAATATGAAGATTAAAAAAAAAAAAGAAAAAAGAAAAAGAAAAACAAATTGATAGGGTTAATGTAGCATACAAAATTTGAAAACTTACGATTTAAATATTATAAGACGTTATAAGACATGCGCAAACAGTGTTGCCAGACTTTGCAACTTTCTTATTCAATAGTCACCAATGATTTTGAGAAGTGATATTCGATATACATAATCGACGAATCGAATCGAAGAATCATCGATTATGTATATCAAATATCACTTCTCAAAATCGTTGGTGACAGTTGAATAAAAAAGTCGCAAAGCCTGGCAACACTGTGTACAAAATTAAAATTATCTTCTTTAAAAAAAAAAAAAAAAAAAAAAAAAAAAAAAACTTTCTCGAAACTAACATTGCAAATGATGTGATAGTTAAAACAATGTATTGAATAAAGGAAAGTACAATTTTATTCATTATATCCGTGCATGCATTTCAAATGCATAAAATAACGATAAAGGATAATTTAACAGAAAGACTTACATCATAATCGCAACAATGTATTTAGAAAAAGAAAATAGAATTTTATCAATGGTTTGCATGGTTTTGGAAGATTCGTTCGTTAATAATTCTCAATAAGTAAAACAAAATAATTTCTATTTTTGGAACAGTATTTTTTCATTGTTATGCGAAATTTTACCACGCCATTTTACCACAATAATAATATGTGGAATTCAACTACATGATGAGATATTAATAATGTAAATAAATTAATATAGATGCGTAATTAAAAAGTTTAAATTAATGGATTATAATAAAAATCAGCTTCGCTTTTATTTTATTTTATTTTATTTATTATTTATTTTTACTTTCCGAACACTATAGTGACGAAAGTATTGTAATCATGTGAAAAATCCGAATTTGAGATTTTGGTGTTTCGATACGTTTCGAGGTCCCATGAGTCCGTTTCCACCACTTTTACGATGATGCATGTATGTATGTGTGTATGTCTGTGAGTGAACACGCTAGCGGCTAAACGCTTTGTTCAAATAAGCTGAAAGTTGGTACGTATATTGTAAGTCACCATAGTACGAACTCTATAGATTTTGGTGATCTAGCACTTATAGTTTTTTTACTGGGACATCAGGAAAAATTCTTTATCATTATGGCCTATGGGGCCAAATTTTTAAAAGTGCGATAGCATCTAAACGCTTTATTAATCTGAGCAAAAAAATTGTACACATGTTATAGGTCACAGTTGCACGAACTGTATAGATTTTGGTGAATTTAGCACTTACAGTTTTTTTCAAGGACACAAAGAAATATTCTTTATCATTATGGCCTATGGCACCAAATTTTTAAAAGTGCGATGGCATCTAAACGCCTTATTCAATTGAGCTGAAAATTTATATGAATATTATAAATCACTGTTGCAATAACTATAAGCATTTTGGTGAATCAAGCATTTATAGGTTTTTACAGGGACACAACGAAAAATTCTTTATCATTATGATCTATGGACTCAAAGTTCAGTAGCGTTAAATAAAAAATCGTGTAATATATGCATATGGAGAAAAATACTCAAACACTCTATTATGGTTTTCTCTCTTTTGTTTGTTTAACAACTCCTCTTTCTTTACTTTATCTACAAAACTGTGAATTACTCAATGTTCAGAAAGTCAAGTGGAGTCAAGTGAAGTTTTTTTTTATTTTTTGTTTAAGCTAATTTGGACAGAAATATATTTTATGTATATTTAGTTTTAGTTTTATCCAAAATAAAAGAGAACTTTGCATTTCATTTGATGTCTATTAATAAAGCTTTGTTTTGAATAATTTTGTGTTATTTTCGTAAAATGTGTTCATTTGTGAAATAATATACAATTCACAAAAGATTATACTTTGAATGATGCCTCTAATGGGTGATAATTTATTTTGTAAGCGATTTTTAAGATTAATTGCCATAATACATATTTGGTATTTTATTTTTCTTATGTCTTAAAACAGCAATTTATAAAAGATAATTCTTTATGTAAATTTACTTCTTAATGTGAAAATTAACGCTTCTTTTAACTTGCAAAGAAATATATAATATTGTAACATTAGGTTGAAGAATTTTGAAAATTGTAAAAAAAAAAAAAAAAAAAAATTATTCATTTATTTATTTATTTATTATTATAATTATTATTATTATTAGCATTTTGTCATATTTTCACAACGATATTTAATATGGCTTTCAAAACTGACAAACACTTAATTTTATTCTCTATTATATTAATTATGAATATTATATGAATTTATTTTACACTCAAAACGGTTTGTTATTTAAAATTTTGAAATATTTATTGATGTTCCAAATTAATGAATGGAATGAGATTTCAAAGGATTTTGTTTTAATAATGCACTAAATCGTTAATAGGGATGGAACACGGGCGCAGAATTCATACCTCTATTAATGTAGCAAAATTTTCTACTTCTTAAATTAACGATATTATAGGTAGAGAAATTTCTTCAACAAATACTGGTATGAGTTGTGCGCTCGTGTTTAATACCTCCATTAATTTAAGTTGCGATGTGTTCCCCCTCTCCCCCCTTTTCCGAAATTTCTCTTGTAGGAGATTAAGTTCATCATTTTAGAAGATTCCAAATTCTCCATTGTATTAACTGATTTGAACAGGAGAATAACCCCCTCCCCACTTCTCAGAGTATTACGCCGCAGCAATATGGATGGAGGGAAGATTTGTCAGTAAACATTTTAAACAAATAAATTAATTTTCCTCTTTTAATGAAAATAAACCTTTAAAACGCTGAAAAATAATCGAATTATATAGGCATAGGCTATGGGGTTATAAATAAAGTTCAATAACCTCTACTTTATATTTAATGTTTTACGCATAACAAATCAATTCTATCCAAGGTTATATTTTTTTCACGATCGTTTTTCTCTAAGTACTATTAAGATACTACTGCCCCTTATCGCATTCGATTGGATAAAATTCATTTGAAGATAAAAAGAGAAATATCAGTAATAATTCAGATTCAAATTGGCACATCTTTTCTTCCAAAATCACTCTCCTGGGACCGTCGAGAATGTAATTTTACTTTCCTGCTGGAGAGCTTTAGCACGTGTCAAGGTCAAGCATTACAGAAAATTTGTTTGGATTATTGCTTTACTCTTACGACTGGAGACGTTAGTTCTGCAAGTTATGTGCAAATAAATTTCTCCCGTTGCGTAACTGACCATATATATATATATATTTTTTTTTTCATATTTAGATCAGTACTGAATGTAAAAAGGGATCTAAATGTTTTTCTCTTTCATTTTTTTTTTTTTTTTTTAATAGCAACTGACTATTATTTCTCTAGATTTTGAAGTTTTTCTGATCTGTAACATATGCACTCCCGGAAATAATTGAGGAATATTGATTTTATTAATTCGTGAAAGAATTATTATTATTATTATTATATTTTCTTTTTCTGGTGTGAATTGCCATATTGTTAACAGCGGTAAAATGCGACGAAAAAATTTAGATAATGAAGAATAGTAACAGTACAATCAAGAACAATAAATTGAATTACACATAATTGTAGTTGTTTCAGGTGAAAATAATAAAGCACAGCTGTTAAGGAGGTAAATAAGCACGGGTGCAGCATATAAGCAGCAATTCACGCATTTTATTTTGTCACTTATTAAGTTTTTATTCTTCATTATTTTATTAATAAATATTCTTGTGAGTCATCTTGAGATTTTTTTTCAATGTTCTATTATAAACAATCTTTTTCAAACCTTTATAAAAATACTAAATTAAAGAACTGGTGTACAATCATTATTTAAACTTAAAAACTTCTTCACACACCATAAAAACTATTAAAGCACTACCAGTTTCGAAAGGGTGCAAAACACGGGCACACCTTGAAGGCAAAAGCAAGACTGGCAACTTGCTTTTCCTCCTAGGTAGTAGCATGTGTTTTGAACCTAAAGAAGAAAGGCCGCGTCCTTTCGAAACGGTAGTGCTTTCATTAATGTTATGGTGTGCGAAGAAGTTTTTATGTTTAAATACTTTACAAAAATAATTTAAATCTTACTAAAATTAAAATTTAATGTTTAAAAGATAAAATCAGGTAATGCCAAGAGGACTTTATCATTTCATATATATCAGCCAATAATTTGTAAAGCATACAATCATAAATTTCCTAAATATTTCCATTCCCTCTACTAATCTTTTTTCAAATAATTAAAATTTCTTAAATGACCATTAGTAGAAGAACATATAAATTCAACAAACTCTTTGATATAATAAATGAAAAACTTTCAAGGAGCTACAAAATATTTTTACCAGTGTATATGCTGATAAGTCAGCGAATCATTTGCTAAATCATACAATCATAAATGGTTGAATAAATCTTTCTAATCTTTTTTTTTTTTTTTTTTTTTTGAATACATATGGTGATAAGTTAATCAATTATTTCCTAAATTATACTATCAAAAATGGCTGCAAAACTTTATTAATTTTAACAGTCTTTTTGAAATAGCTAAAGATTTTTTAACAGCTTTTGGTAAAGAACATATACATTTCAAAAAGCTATTTGATTTACAGGAAAAACTAAACAAACAGCACGTGCTTGCACCTGATGAAGAAAGGCTACGTCCTTTCGAAACCGGTTGTGCTGACTTAAAATTTATGGTGTGTGAAGAAATTTTAATTACTTTCTAAACAGCCTCAATTTACTTTTATCAGACCATTTACCCCAGGAAAAAAAAAAAAAAAAAAAAAAAAAAAAAAAATGGCACAACTCAAAAGTGCAGTATTTAAGAAAAATTATATGAAAAATAACGATAATGCCTACACAAAAAAAAAAAAAAAAACTGACACAACTGTCTCTTAGGTGAGAAAGAGAGAAAGAGGTGAGAATTTCGAGAAAGAGGTGAGACGCTTTTCCCGCTTGTTGGGGCACTTCATACACATTTTTCAATGACATAAACTTAGAATATCCTTTTTTGACCTGTGCACTTTTCTTGCGGGGGTGTAATATGATGATTAGTCAGCCAATCATTTGTTAAAACATGCTATAAAAATTGTTAAATAATTTTATCTTTTTATTACGATTTTTTTTTTTTTTTTTTTTTTTTTTTAATGATGCAATAATTATTCTAAGCATTAAATACAATTTAATTACTTATTACTACAACCTTTTTACGCATTTGACACTCAGAATATAAACGATTTAAAGAAATTTTTTTCCCTTCAGGAATAGTACTGCTATCATGTCCAAGATATGGAGATGTCATATTTTAATTTTTATCACGAACAAAACAAATTACAAATACACAATGTGCTCCACTCCACGAAACTCTATCTTCGAATCTTTCGAATTCTCATCGTTAAGCTTCCTCTTTTTGTTTTCCCTAATATATTATTATATTCTTTCCTCTATTTACCTTTTCCAACCATGCCACTTTTTTTAATCCTTCTAATTTTAATGATCTACTGTGTATAATGACATTAGAACTATTAGTTTTTTCGTAAACCCTTTTATTATTTACTAGCTGGCTTTGCCCGCTTCGCTAGTCACTACTAAACGAGTGCTTTTTCATAATAAAAAGTATATTTTTAACACTTTCCAACAAGGTTGAAAAGTGTTAATGACTTCGGTTTGTCTGCTTGTCTATTTGCCTGTCTGTCCGTCTGTCTATCTGTCCACGCTCTAACTCCCGTAAATATTCATAGAATTTCTTGAAACTGATATATGTTATTCAGGTTCACTACTGGATGTTCCCTATTAAAAATAGAGTGAATACCACCATTGGTTGGTGTTACAGGGTTCCCCAAAAGTATTCCAAAGCATTGTGTTCTATGACAGTTATTTTTATAAACCATATTTTCATACCTTTACTTTACACAAATCTTAATGAAACTGATTTATGTTACTCAAGTTCACTATCGGATGTTTTCTGTTGAAAATGGATTAAATATTACCACTGGTTTGTGTAAGGGGAGGAACACACGAAAGTATTCCAAAGCATTGCGTTCTATGAGAGGTATTTGTATAGACCAAATTTTAATGACTTTAAATTGCTCGAATCTTAATGAAATTAAAATAGGTGATGGTGATTGGGTTTTACGTCGCACTAATGCTGCGCAGATGGGCAATTGGCGACGGTCTGGGACACACCACTAGAGGTGTTCCGGAGACATGCCATCACAATTTTGATCCTCCACGGAAGGGATGGCTCTCCCGCTTCGGTAACCCCCAGAGATTGATGAACACGGACGATGGGAACATGGAGGACATTGTGGCCACGACAGATTTTACGTGCACCAGCCACCATTAGTGTACACGACGGTCTTTGGCCGGCTCGAGTACCGAACCCGCAATCTTCCAATTACGAGGCCGGCGCTCTACCTACTGGGCTACCGCGGCCCCAAATTAAAATAGGTTATTCATATGCACAAAAGAATGCTTTCTATAGAATATAGTATGATTAGCATTTGATTTACAGGGTCCCACAATAATATTCAGTTACATTAAGGGTTATTATTGGAAATTTTCTGGAATAGCATTTTCGTTTACATTAAGCGTTTTTAACACTTTCTAACAATTTTTAAGTGTGAATATGATTTCAATTTGTATATCTGTCTGTCCGCCCGCCCCCAGGGCCCGTAAATGTTTTCAGAATTTTTTAAAAATGATATAAGTTTTTCAAGTTCACTATAGAATGTTTCCTATTTGAAATGACATGACTAGGTCCTTTACAACTGGTCTGTGTACATAGACTCCCAAACAAATGCCAATGTATTGTATTTAGAACAGATATTTATGTAAATCACAATTAAATAACTTTCTACTGCAAATTCCTTCAGTCCTTCAGTCTGTCCATTGTGTGATGGCGTAGGCAAAGAACATTGAAAGTTATACGATACAAGAATGTACAGTTGGAAAGTCTTACTAATCAATGCGTACCGAATTATTATTTTTTTTTTTTTAATTCCTATATTTATTAATAAGTCTCAAAAATTTGAGTAGTCATCGTTTGTTACAAAGGAATTATTTCAAAAATAATTTATTTCTAAAACATAACACTCGAATGGCAACAGTCTTAAAAAAAAAAAAATTGTTGTTCTAAGAAAAGAGCTTTTATTTGTTATTCAGATAAATAAAATATTTATATATAACGTGGAAAAACCGTCTCGTATTTCTGGATATAATGGCAAAATATCACTGATTCACTCACTCATCTATCAATGCCGAATCCATATCGCTAAAGTTAAAAACATGCCGTTTGGACAGTTGATTTTTATCATAACGTAGGGTCCTCACTATAAGCAGATTTAACAAAATTTAACCCTTAAGGGGTTGAAAGGGTAGGTCGACTTTTTTTAACCTTTTTTTTTTTTTTTTTTTTTAAACCTTTTCACCATATCTATGCAGAGGTTTTCATTAGGGACTTGAAGTTTTTCTTTTTTTTTCTTTTTATGTTTTCTTTTAGACCCTTATTAAAATACAGATAAGAGTTTTGTAAACTTTAATCCTTAAGTGAAGGAAAAGCGTCCTTTAATAATTCTATCCGTCACGTGGAAAATTGCAATGGTTTCCAATAAAAATTTCATAATTATTTCATTCAAATAATAATTTCATTGAAAGAGATTTAATCAGAATATAAAATGTTAATTTTCGGCATTTTTAACTTGTTTTTGTGTCTAAATAGCGCATTTTCCTTTAAAAACCCGTTAAAAAGCTTCATCATGGTAGCCTTGGCGACAAATTTGACGACTTTTTTCCTTCTTTGCGAAAAAAATCCTTTTTATCGATATCGAAAATATCTAATCTCTAACTCGATTATTTCAGAAGTTACTAGAAAATTCTGGGTTTATAGGAGGCTATAAAAGGCATCCCGTTATGACCATTGTGAGTCAGTTTGACGCCAAGCGGCCTGCTGGTAATAGCTCCCCGACTGAGTCTCTTGCTATTGACTGATTACAGCCTATTGCGGTGTGTTAATGCTATGGTATAGTTTATTCTGTGATTTTTAGGTTTTCTGGTGAATCTGAAGTTGATGTTGATACTTGGTTTACAGACCTGTAATCTTTCGGATTATTCTGTAAATAAACTTTTAAACCTCTGCAAGATTTGTCATTTATTCACAGGCAATTCACGAACACCGAGTATGCAACATTATTTGCTAAAAATACACATATCTGAGCGAAAGTTTTAAACGCGTGCATTTTATGTTTCAGAATAATGTTTCGCTAATGTTTTATCAATTTTTCTTTAAGTTTTGTACAATTTTGTTGAAATCCATTCTCGTTATAATCAAAACATTTGTTGAAGAAATAAATAAATTTACGAAGATAAATTAAAGAACTGGTGTACAAAATAAATTAAAGAACTGGTGTATTTAAAAAACTTCTTCACACACCATAAATGGTATGAGAAGGAGTTTTTAAGTTTAAAGAAATAAATTTAGAAATATATATCTATATGTATATCTTCTAAATAATCATACGATTCTCACAAAAAAACATACAAATATCATGAGTGAAATCATGTGTTAAAGTTACAAGTAGCTTTTTATGATATAGGGTAAGCCACACTATTTGTGTTTTCTTCAATTTTTGGTTGGTCCTCAAATTTCATTCGTTGCTAAATCGATACTGAAATATGTGAGTTTATGAATGTTGCATGTCTGAAATTTAAGGCTATTTCGTCCAGTGTTTTTTTTTTTTTTTCTTTTCTTAACTGGAAAAAAAAAAAATAATAATGTGTACATTTTTTTTTTTTTTTTTTTTTTTTTTTTTGTGTGTGTGTGTGTGTGCACATTTTTGGAAAAGCAAAAGTATTAAGTGCAATCAGGTATTTTTCATTAACAACCTGCTGTAGCAAAATTTTAAAACGCATGACGTTTTTAAATATTCACTTTCTTTTAAATAATTTAATCCATTTCAGACATACCATAGGACAAAACAAGGGGAAATTATTTTATATTTCCCTGTAGAAAATTTATAACTGCTGTGCACGCCATTTTCCATAATGATGAAATCTTACGAACAGCGCACTCGCTCTAATTAAACGATTCTTGATTTAGATTTGCTGCAATGTGCTGCTCAGTAACAGTTTTGTTTCCTGTTGCAATTCGATTAGATAATAGATTATTCGTTCTGCCCGATATTTCAGGACTCGGTGTTAATCAAAACTCATCCGTTCAGACCCAATCTTTTTCTTCTCAGTTCAATTTTAATGCACTTTCACTAGTCGCTTGTGCATATTTCATAAATTTCGATAATACGTGCCTTATGCATACGCGTTCTTACCACCCCTACGTTTGAAGTTTCTCAGATCACGGTTGCTCCCATATTTTCTCAAGCAGTTCATGCATGCCAAATAATTATTAAACCCATATGAGCCCATATTTTTACGAGTTATACTTGAGTGATTGTTACTGCTTTGCTGGTATTACTCGATTACGCAAATTGACTACGCAAAGTTCCTAAGCCTGAGTACAGTGTCCACCGTGGTATATTTATCTAAGTGGTTATATCCCGTATTTACGGGAGATTTGTAGGAAACCACGGAAAACTAGGAATAGCTAGGCCGACAAGCGCGACACCACCCGTCTATCAGCTTCAAGCGTAAAACCTCTCGGTCGTTGGTAGTGGTGTCGTGCCCTTAGCGACCGTGCCCTTAGCGGAACGTGCCCTTAGCGGAATGGGGTCAAACGGAAGAAGGAGGAATAGAGGAAGCCGTGCCCTTAGCGGAAATAAGACGGTATGTTCATTCTCGAACTGATATATGTTCATTATGGAGTGTTTGTTCTCTATGGAAAATGGAGTAAATATTGTTATTGGTTTATGTACAGGAATAGCCGAAAGTATTCCAAAGCATTTCGTTCTATGAGAGGTATTTCTACAAACCAAATTTTAATAACTTAGCACTTGTGTGTGTGTGGGGGGGGATTTTGTGGCAACTGTATCTCCGGAACTATTGCTTAGAATTGCATAAAAATTTACGTGTAGATGTACCTTGAGCTATATTAGTGCCTGTCAACTTTTGATGCGAACCGCTCAACAGGTGGCTCTGATGTCTGATATACAGCAATTTCCACAATTTAAGGGGAAGCTACATCTCAGGTTCTATTGTGTATAATCAATCAAAACTTGATATAAGTGAAGGCCATTGTGAGACATTATGCTGATTCAATTTGAATGCTTATGGACTGACAGGTGGCGCTGCTATACAGATATTTCTGCAATTTAAGGGAAAGCTATATCTCAGGAACTACTGCATAGAATTGCATATAAGTTTATATATTGATGCACTCTATTCTAAATGAGTGTCTATAAACTTTTAGTGTCAACCGCTCAACAGGTGGCGCTGCTATACAGCGATTTCCGTAATTTAAGGGGTGGCTATATCTCAGGTTCTATTGCTTATAATCGAACAAAACGTGGTATATGTGAAGGCCATTATGAGACATTATGCTGATTCAATTTGGATGCTTATCGGCCAATAGATGGCTCTGCTATACTGCAAATTTCCTCGATAACGAGAAAGTTATATCTCAACTTCAATGGCATATAAATGTACGAAACTTGATATGTGAGATAACTATTATAAACATGCATTTTTTAAGATGTCATTTATAGACAATAAATCTGTCTTTCTTTGGATATTTAGTGTTAGTTTTCTCTAAGTTAAAAATCGATTATTTGCACTTAGTGAATTTGTATACGAAAATATAGAAGAAAATCTTGTTGTGGCCACAGCATACTAGTTTTTATTTTTTTTATTTTTATTTATTTATTTATTTTATTTATTTTTTTAATGATATGTGTTATTCAGATTCATTATTGATTATTCCCTACTTAAAATGGTTCTAATAGAACCTATGCCAATGGTTTGTGTACAGGGACATCCAAAAAATATCAATGCCCTGTGCTTTAGGGGAGACATTTTAAATAAGTTCATCAAAAAATCAAAGAATTTCGCATTTATTGTTTATATGCTAAGAAAATGTTTTGTATAAACTATGATATGCTTAACCTCCAGATTTACAGGACTACGCAAAAATGTTTCGATGCATTAAGGGATGCAAATAGGAAATTAAGAGCAGCATATCTGTTTGTGTTAGGCATTTTTAACACTTTCCTACAATGTTTCAGAGTGATTATGTATTCAATTAGTCTATAAGTCTGTCTTTCTGTTTGTCCATTGTGTGATAATATAGACAAAGAACATAGAATGTTATACGATACAACGAATACGTACAGTTGGAAAGTGTTGATAATCAATGTATACCTCATGATTTTTCATTTTTGTTTTAGTTTTAAAAGGTGTAATGTTTTCGTATGGAGTACTGTGATTCATTAAACTTTATATGGTTATAGATCACCATTCTCTCAAATAACGGATATTCTACAGCACGCATACCTATTTTTGCGACGGGTTACTTCTGAAGCAAAATATAGCCTGTGCTAAATGTGGATAAAGTGTAGAGGAAAATTGAAGATCTCATTTTTTGTTTATTAATATATTTTTAAATTTATTATACATTTCCGCTAAAGGCACGTATGCTGAAAGCACGCCACCGAGGGGAGATAACATTTCCGCTAAGGACACGGGTTTATAGATTTCCGCTAAGGGCACGGTCGCTAAGGGCACGGCCCCGTTGGTAGTACGCCGTCAATGTATAAAAATTTCATCTATTTTTGTAACCTACACACTTGGAAAGTTATACAGTTCGCTCGACGATCACCTATACAATGCCTATCGAATTCGAACTTAATCGATAGCTAGCTTAAACACAATCGTGTTCATTGGCATATACAGATATCTTATATTCATACATACATATATTCATGTATTACCGTTAATAGGACAAAATAAAATTCAGGAAACCTCAAAACGAATAACTATACTACAATGTCATAACAGGCTTTTTTTTTTTTTTTTTTTCTTTTTTTGTACACGAGTCTCTTTCTAGGAGGTAAATTATAATTCTGCTTACGCGTGGCACTTTTTTGTATGCAATATGAATTTACGCAGCTAGCGTTTGTAAAGTACATTTGTAAAGTACACCATTTAGTAAATGTCATATTTTTTTACTCGAGTGTCTTTCTATGCGGTAAATTATAACTCTATTTGTGTGATTTTTGTTTGAGTAAAACGAATTTACGTAGAGCGGATATTCTTGTTAAAGGAGGAACGGGTATATGTGTTCGGAAAGTAATTAGTAATTTTGATTGTGAATCTTATGAATTTTATATTTGCTCAGAATTTTTTTATCGCCAGTCAGTCTCTAAAAAGCCATATCTGGCAACAGCACTTTTGCCACTTCTATCGGATAGTCAAGATATCAAAAACTCTTAAATCCGTGAAGTAACAAACTAGTTGTTGACTCTTGATAGGAAATTGGTTCAAGGTCTCTGGGTCATAAGACCATTAGCTGAAAAATGAAATCGAGAGAACTCTCTAATTTACTTATTTATTTATTATTTTCAAGAACATACGACAATAGTGAAGCAATTGGAAAAATATTTAAAATAATATATAATTTAAAGGAAAAAAAAAAAAAAAAGCTTACGGAATTAGGAAGGTCAGTGAGAAAGAAGTGATTTTTTAGAGAATAAAGTATTATTATTACTTTTACGCAAACTATGGCCCAGTAATAAGTGTCAATTATGCGTGCGAAAATTAGACACCGAATTTGTCAATATTTAATATTTTAAAGGTATTTCAGAAATTTTTGCTCATTTAGAAAGCTTCTGAGTATAGTAATAAAAAGAGCCATATTAAAGTGAAAGATTATGCTTAAATGAAATCTATTTCAAAAAGAAAAGCTTTCTTACATTTTTAGAAATATTTAAAAGAAGATTTTATAAAGCGTGAATAATCTGAAATGCGAAATCTGTAATTTAGATGGAGAATATCATAAAAATATGTTTCATTTGTAGTTTCAGAAAAGGCTGACGATTTCACGCTGAAAGAAATATTTATCTAAAATAATATGCGTAAATAAACTTCAAACTCTTTTTAAATTTATTTTACTCATATGTGGTAGGGAAAGTATTTTTTTTTTTTTTAAGTCAAATTTTCTAAATTCAGTTTTTGCTAAACTTACACGTTTTGAGATTCCTGAATTCGAAAATTAAGTTTTTAGCAGTTAATCTGTGTGTCTGTGAGTCTGTTACAGTGCAATTCAAAACAAATATTAGCAGGAAGGCCGCACTCGGTATTCGAAATGGGTACTATATGGATATGTTACTTGATATTATTTACTAAAATCACACAAATGGTTCGTACATAGCAGTAGCTCTCAAAGGGCGTGCCAAGGCACACTGGCCCGTCCTAGAAGATTTACGGGGATGCCCTTTGGTATTCCAAGGAAATATGTGTCCACATATAATAATAGATGTTGTTATTCTATTGTACCATTTTATTATAGATTACTGCTGTTTTAGTTCACGCATAATTATTACGTTATTTTCACAGCGTTTTTCCTTGTAAAAAGAGACATTAATTCTTGTTTCTATATCATTTATTTTCAATATTTCAGAAGTGGATTATGGTTATTTGTTATTATGTGTATCATATTTGTTTTGAGATAAATACTCCCAAACAGAAAGTATCAGATTTCTTAAAGAGAAGTGTTTCACTGAATTATCTGATTCTCAGGTTGAACAAAAGTCACTAAAAAAGTAAATTCGTAGCGTGTCCTACTTAGAAATATAATGAAAGATATTTTCATCAACTTATTTACGCGGATTGGAATATTCTTCTCTAACCATAATTAAATGTAAAAGGAGAAGAATTTTTTTAATGCATTCACGTATTGATGAGAATTTAAAATTTTTAAAATTTTAAATTAATTATTGTAATACATATTGTAATACATTGTAATACATATTGTAATACTTTATTGTAATACATATATCTGAAATTTGATTATAGTGCGCCAACACTTATCAGTAGAATTTTTAATGCGCCGTGACTAATGTATAGGGAGATACATGTGCATTCATTAATGTTTTTAAGGGCAAAATAATTTTGCTTATTTAAAATGAACTGCCACCAGATTTTACCAACAATGTTAAAAGAGAAGAAATGAAGTTTTTCCTCTGAGTTATAAAAGTAAAATTCTATTAAAAAAAAAAAAAAAAAAAAATCCGGTGCGAGTTTTTGCATTTGGAAATTCACCGCCCCTAAAAGGGTTAAATTTACTAACGAGATATTGCGTCAGTGGACGATATATTTCGTATTTTCGCAATTTCACATATTTAAACAATGAACAAAATTAAGTTAACGCATACTTTTTACACGTACGAAGCATGTTTTAGTGGTATGAAAAGCATTTATATTTCATTTACAGAAGCTCACAAAATAGTTCTGATGTTATAGTTGGATATGTCTCGAAGTGCATTTCATATTGTGTTTTGAATTTTTTACTGTGCTAAATTGAAGCATAGTATTTGGCTGCTAATTTATAGAGAATGTACAAGGCTACTCAAAGTTAGTTGAACAAGTTTCAATGAGTATGTAGTAGTTTTTTTTTTTTTTTTTTTTTTTTTTTTATATATATATATAGTATACAATAAATTTTAGAATTTAATAACAATCTTAAATACTTCATAAATGTAAATATACTATTCAAGACATTAGCTCTTCTTCACACAGAAATGTATGTTAAAAAAACTGTTTCTTAATCTAATTTCAGCTGCTTTTAACATACGTCAGAAATGCTTAAATGCAGCATATCACTCATCTCCCACCTTAAATTGCAACGGTATGTCTATAGTAATGTAAGGTAAGAGAAATTAGTGTGAGTGCCAGAGCAATTATTTATGATTAATTCTGTAATCAAACTCGTGGTTCAGCATGGAGTTAAATAACTACATAAAAAAAAAATATATACTGTGATTATTCAAGAAGATCGTCCGCAAATTTAAATTTTAGCTGATTCCAAGCTGATTCTAAACATTTCTTTCTCACTTTTGTTAAAACTCTAAACTTTTTAGAAAGCTTTAACAACCATAGTCATCAGAATCTTACCAAGATTTGATATTCTTGAATAACTTTAGTTAGGTTTGGTAATATACTTCCTCAAAAAACTTTTTTTTTTCTGTAAATCAGTCTTAAAAATTCTCCATTACGTATGATCAGAAATATAACAATATTAGGTACATTAAAATTTCTTAAAATTATTTAAATAAAAATAATAATAATTATTCAAAATTTATTTATTTTATTTATTTATTTATTTATTTATTTTAAATTTGCTTCCTGCTGACTAAATATTTAATTTTCTTTCTCAGTTTTACATTATTGTATTTTTATATTGTGGATTTATTGATAAATTTTATTAAAAAATATTTTTATGCTTGAATTTTAGCATTCGTACGTAAACCTATTTTATTAGAATTAGGCTTTATTACATAAAATTTAAATAGCATTCTAGAAATTTTAATATACTTTATATTAACATTATACTTTAATTACATTAATGCAAATTTCATAATTTTAAAACAGAAATTAACAAAAAAGAACCATATAACGTTTACAATTCCCTAAATATCCATCAGATTATTTCGACCTGACAAAAAAAATTAATCCTTTTAAACATATTAGGATTTTTCTTTATTTAGTTTTTGTGGTATGTATTACAGATTTTTGCATTAATACACACGTTTAATTTCCTTTTTGTTTATATTTATGTGTTATTTTTATTATTATTATTATTAAAGGTTATTGCAGTTTTTCGGAAATGAAAATTAAATTAGAATTATTACATCTTTATTTAAAAAAAAAATTCTCGAGTGACTCCACTCGACTTTCCGAACATTGAGTAATTAACAGTTTTGTAGATAAAGTAAAGAAAGAGGAGTTCTTAAACAAACAAAAAAGAGAAAACCATAATAGAGTGTTTGAGTTGTTTTCTCCATATATTACACGATGTTTTATTTAACACTACTGAACTTTGAGCCCATAGATCCTAATGATAAAGAATTTTTCGTTGTGTCCCTGTAAAAACCTATAAATGCTAGTTTCACCAAAATGCTTATAGTTAGTGCAACAGTGATTTATAATATTCATATAAATTTTCAGCTCAATTGAATAAGGCGTTTAGATGCTATCGCACTTTTAAAAATTTCGTCCCATAGGCCATAATGATAAAGAATTTTTTTTTTGTGTCCCTGTAAAAAAAACTGAAAGTGCTAAATTCACCAAAATCTATACAGTTGGTGCAACTGTGGCCTTTAACATGTGTACAATTTTTTGCTCAGATTAATAAGGCGTTTAGACGCTATCACACTTTTAAAAATTTGGTCCCATAGGCCATAATCATAAAGAATTTTTCTTTGTGCCCCAGTAAAAAAACAATAAGTGCTAAATTCACCAAAATCTATACAGTTCGTGCAACTGTGACCTATAACATGTGTACAAATTTTTTACTCAGATTAGTAAAGCGATTAGACGCTATCGCACTTTTAAAAATTTGGCCCCATAGGCCATAATGATAAAGAATTTTTCCTGGTGTCCCTGTAAAAAAACTATAAGTGCTAGATTCACCAAAATCTATAAGGTTCGTACTATGGTGACTTAAAATATACGTATACCAACTTTCAGATTATTCGAACAAAGCGTTTAGACGATAGCGTGTTCACTCACATACATACACACACACATACACACACACACACACACATACATGCATCATCGTAAAAATAGTGGAAACGGACTCAAGGGACCTCGAAACGTATAGAAACATCAAAATCTCAAATTCGGATTTTCGACATGATTACAATTCTTTCCTCACTATAGTGTTCGGAAAGTAAAAATATGTTGACGAAAAAATTATTATTTTAATAAATTTTAATGTCTTTCCAATGAAAATATTATTATTATTTTATTCAGTTTGTTTCTCCTTATTCAGTTTTTTTTTTTTTTTTTTTTTTTTTTTTTTTTTTAATTCTCAAAGAACACTTCAATTAACGGTAAAATACGATAATTTAATTGGTCTCGATAAACAGATACAAAATCTCAGGAAAAGTGAAGACGGTTTAGAGTCGGAATTTGAAACTGCAGAGATCTACGCAGAAAAAATTATTTCAGTTAAATCAAAAATCACGTCCGTTATACAGGGTGATAAGAAATAACTTGGACGAAGTTTCAAACCAAATATCTGTAACTACCACTATTACAAACTCATTTTCGAAAATGCTGTCTTACCTTGGTCGCAAAAATCCTTTGGAAACAAAAGATAGACCTTCCAACAGGATTCCGCACCTGCACACAGAGCTAAAGTTACTCAAGATTGGTGCAAGACAAATTTTCCTGACTTCATTGGAGCTCAAGAATGGCCACCGTATTCCCCAGAATTGAACCCAATGGATTATTCTATTTGTTCCATCTTGGAGACAAGGGTGTGTGCTAAACCTCATAAAACTTTGGCATCCCTAAAGGAATTTATATGCAAGGAATGGGATAAAATATCAGTAAGTGAGTTGCAGCCCATAACCGAAAGTTTTGTGACATGTTTAAAGCTCTGTATTAAGGCTAAAGGTAACCACTTTGAAAATTTTTAAATACAATAGACAAAATAATGTATTCATATTTATTGAAGTTTGGTCGTAAGATTTTCATTGGCATTAAAGTTATAATGTATCATGTGTGTCCAAGTTATTTCTTGTCACCCTGTAAAAAAGAAAGAACAGTCCTAATGCACACATAATAAGAAAAATGATATCCTAAGTGATCAACTATCTACGGACACATTGATTTCTTGTCCACATTCTAAAATAAAACAACCACGTCTAATAATTGACCAATTTAGAGGAAATTCCACTAATTGGCTCTCATTTTGGAGCCAATATGAAAATGTAATTCATAATAACAATGATCTGACAGATATTGATAAGTTTAATCATTTACATTCTTTGTTAACGGAAAATCTGCTGCTGATGCCGTTAGGTGCTTTTCATTATCCAGCGATAATTGTGAAGCCGCTATTGAAGTGCTAAAAAATAGATTTGGTCGTAATGGTCTAATAATTAATGCGCACATCGGAAAATTATTGAATTTGAAACCGGTAAAAAATCCAAATAACATATATGTGTGCTGCATGATAGTATTACGATTCAAATAAGAAATTTAAAATATTTAAATGTAACTTCTGGAACATACGACATTCTGCTTACACCAATTTTACTTAAATTGATTCCGACTGAAATTAATTCAGCCTATCAAAGAAAAAGAAAAAGTCTTGAGAATTTTCATGTAGATAAATTGTTAGAATTTTTAAGATCCGAAACTGACTGTCGTGAAACAGCAATACAAATTCAAGAAGTTTCTTCTCAAAATCCAACTGCTGTAAAAGAAAAACGAAAAAAAAAATTCCGAAATCTAAAACTTTACCCCCTACAGCGTGTACATTTATGAACACTAACGAAAATAATGTTAATAAGGAAATCAATTCAAAATTTTAAAAGATTGATATTTGTGCTTTTTGTAATAAATCGCATGCATTAGAGAGTTGTAATGAGGTCTCTAAGTTAAATTTGGAAGCCAAAAAGAATATTCTAAAAAAAAAGGGGTGTTGTTTTGTTTGTTTGAAGAAAAATCACAGAGCAAACCAATGTAGATCAGGACATAGATGTCTTACTTGTAAAAGATGACACTATAAACTATATTATGCCCAGATTTACTATCGAACAAATCAGATATTCCAGATAAAGCTAGTGAAGAAGTAAAGATAAAATTTAAGTAAAAAATCATTTTTTTAAATTAGAAGCTTTTTATTGTGAAGCCCTGAAAAGCATAAAGTAAAATTTATTCTGGCAAAGACATGCTACAAAGAAATGAAAGTTTCAACACTAAGAAAATTTTAGAGAAAAATATAGGTAATTTCCTTTTGCAAGAGATGAAAAATTTTTAATGTTTAAAATATTTTAAAAAGCTTTCGAGTCCAATATTCTTAGTTATTAGTTTTTGTATAATCGTTCGTTAGGCCAGAAATTTCAAATGTCTCGAAAGCTTTTTAAAATATTTTGAACATTAAAAAATTTTCATCTCTTGCAAAAGGAAAGTACCTATATTTTTCTCTAAAATTTTCGTAGTGTTGAAACTTTCATTTCTTTGTAGCATGTCTTTGCCAGAATAAATTTTATTTTATGCTTTTTAGGGCTTCACAATAAAAAGCTTCTAATTTTTAAAAATGATTTTTTACTTAAATTTTATTTTGTGCTTTTTAGTTACCAAAAGAAAAAAGCTTCTTAAAAAAAACTAATTGAAATTTCTTAGGATATTTTGTAGACAACGTATCAACTTTTATCAATTGACATTTTTTTTTTCGATTAATTATCTGGAAAAAAAAGTACTATATCGTCTTTCGAGGACCGAATCCAGGACTATCGCGTTATCAGCATGACGCTCTAACCAAAAGTCTAACTGTCAAGAAAAATCATAGAACATTCTAGAAAAATCTCACAAATACTTATACAAAAGGAATATTGTTCTCGAATGCTTTTTAAAATATTTGGAATATTTAAAATTTTTCATCTTTTGCAAAAGTGAAATATCTATATTTTTCTTTAAAATTTTCTTGTTTTTGAAACTTTCATGATTTTATAGCATGTCTCTGCACGAATAAATTTTTATTTTAGGCTTTTTAGGGCTCCACAATAATAAAAAACTTTCAGTGTTATTTTTATTTATATTTTTATTAAATTTTTTTTGTTTTGTGCGCTTTAGTAACTCATAAAACAGCTTCTTTAAAAATTTCTTAGGATAATGCGTAGACAATGAAAGATTTTCTCTTATCAACTGACATCGTTTCTATTAATTATCTACAAAAAAGCAACACATCGGCTTGCGAGGATCGAACCCACGAGCATCGCGTTATCACCATGACGGATAGATTGTTTAAATTTATATTAAAGTGGAGGCGCCTTCTTCTTCAGAATGACACAAAGACAAGATGATAAAAATCCAATTTCAATAAAACGCATCTAAAAGAATATGTATGTATGTATAAATATATATATATATATTTAACTTTTTATGTTGGGCTTTTTAATATATAAAAAATGCCTCTTAAAAAAAAAAACTCTTCAAAAATTCTTAGACTATTGCGTAGACAATGAAAAATTTTCTTTTATCAATTGACACATTTTATATTAATTATCTGCAAAATTTAACACATCGATCCTTCGGGGATGGAACTCACCACCATCGCATTAGCAACTTG
Organism: Salticus scenicus; assembly: GCA_963930645.1. Taxonomy (NCBI): domain Eukaryota; kingdom Metazoa; phylum Arthropoda; class Arachnida; order Araneae; family Salticidae; genus Salticus; species Salticus scenicus. The sequence continues at coordinate 272,606,057 of OZ005652.1, read as the reverse complement.
ACGCTCTGACCATTTGAGCCAACGAGCGACTATAATAACTGCTGACATTTACTTTAAAGTTGCGGTGCCTTATTTATTAGCGTGACATGAAGACGCGATAACGAAATCCAGTTTCAATAAAAAGCTTCTAAAAATTTTATTTATTTATTTATTTTTATTTAAATTTTTATTTTGTGCTTTTTAGTAACTAGATAAAAAACTATTTAAAAAAACTCTTCAAAAATTATTAGGATACTGTGTACACAACGATATATTTCCTTTTATCAACTGACACCTTTTCTATTACTTATTTGCAAAAATTAACATGACGCTCTAACCAACTGAGCCATTAAAAAGTACAATAAATTGCTTACTTTTTTTTTTTTTTTTTTTTTTTTTTTTAAGTGGAAGTGTCTTGTTTTTTATCGTGACAGAAAATGCGATGACAAATTCAACTTCATATAATAATATAGTACATATAAAGCTTCTAAAAATATTTATTTATGTATTTTGTACTTGAAACATTTAATTTTGAGCTTTTTTAATATCTAAAAATGTTTTGTGTTTTCTAATACCTAAAAAAAAAAAAAAATAAATAAATAAAAAACTTCTTAAAAAATATCTTCGAAAATTCTTCAGATATTGTGTAGTCAACGAAAAATTTTCTTTTATCAATTGACACTTTTTCTACTAATTATCCTCAAAAATTAACATGCCGGACCGACCGTGTACTGAACTCGCGACCACTGCGTTATTAACGTGACGCTCTGAGCAACTGAGCCACGGAGCCACAAACGGTATGGCTTATATTCACTTTAATTGTTTACTAGCGTGACACGAAGACACGATGACCAAGTCAATTTCATATAAAAAGCTCCTAACCTAATAAAAAGCTTCTAAAAAATTTATTTATTTATTTATTTTTACTTAAATTTTTATTTTGTGCTTTTTGTAACTAGATAAAAAGCCGTTTAAAAAATCTTGAAAAATTATTAGGATACTGTGTACACAACGAAATATTTTATTTTATCAATTGACACTTTCTCTATTAATTATTTGCAAAAAACAACACCTCGGCCAGGCGAGGATCGAACACACGACTTTCGCATTATCAACGCTGTAACCAGCTGATTCATTAAGAAATGCAATGAGTTTCTTACATTTTTTTTTTCTTTTTAATATATATATATATATATATAATGGAAGCGTCTTGGATTTTTAATGTGACAGAAATCTGATGACAAATCCAATTTCATATAATAGTAATATATAATATATATATAAAGCTTCTAAAAATATTTTTTTATATATTTTTTACTTAAAACGTTTTATTTTGTGCTTTTTTAATATCTAAAATGTTTTGTGTTTTCCACTATCGAAATAAAAAAAAATGCTTCTTAAAAAACTCCTCAAAAAATTCTTAGTGTAAGCACCGAAAAATTTTCTTGTTTCAATTGACACCTTTTCTACTAATTATCTGCAAAAATTAACACGCTGGACCTTCCGGGGACAGAACTCACGACCACCGCACTATTAACGGGACGCTCTTACCAACTGAGCCAAAGAGCGACAAACGGAGAAGCTTATATTTACTTTAAAATGAAGACGCCTTGTTTACTAGCGTGACACGACGACACGATGACCAAGTCAATTTCAATTAAAAACCTTCTAATAATAACTAATAATAATAAGTACAATAAATAAACATGTACAACTCTCTGACGTATTTCTTCAAACTCTAATTGTTAGATTGCATAATAATAAAAAAGAAATGCTCGTAAGAGCAGTATTGGATTTTGGCAGTATGAAATCATATTTGTGTAAGCGACATTGTTGGTAAAATGCAATGTACACCAATAGCGAAATTACTTTACGTCAGTCATTGTTTGGAGGTATCGAAACAAATGAGAATGTTTATAAAAATTATATAATCGAAACAAGTAATATAGACCGAAGTTATAAATGTAAATTTGATGCACTGGCTGAAAAACGTATCTGTTCTGAGGTTGGCCAAATCCGATCTGGTCCGTGGTTAAATGAACTTAAAAAGTATCGTATTCATCTTACAGACTTAGAAAATAAATATAAGGTAGATAAGGAAATAAAAATGTTAATAGGGGTTGATGTTATGGGCAAATTATTAACGGGAAAAATAGTACCCCTTAAATCAAATTTAACCGCTATACAGACTAAATTGGGGTGGACTGTACTCGGAAAATGTTTTGGCACCAAGAGCAATGCACCTAGTAATCATTCTCTCGTTATTTCTTCTCTTTTGGTGAAAAACCAGTGTGTCAGCGATCTATGGAAATTAGACGTATTGGAATTAAAGATCCTGCACACCCTAAAACTAAGCTGGAATTAGAAGAAAAGACTAACAAATATTTTAATGAAACTCTTCGGATAAATTCAGACGGCAGATACGAGGTAGCGTTACCCGGGGAAACGAATGATTTTGCCTTACCTGACAATAAAAAACTTGCTGAAAAAAGTTTATTTAGTGCGAAAAGAAAATTAGTGAATTCCGAGAAATTAGAGGATTATTATGGGATTTTTCATAACTGACTATCACTTGGCATAATTAAAAAATGTAACAAAGACGAAATCAGAGCAGGTACATTATTTTCCACATAGACTAATAATAAAAGAGGGTAGTACTACGAGTTTACGTCCAGTGTTTAATGTGGTTCACATTCTCAGGATTTTCCTTTATTGAATGATTGTTTATCTACGGGACCTAATTCAATAGAAATTATTTCAACAATATTAAATCGATTTCGTAAAATTTATGTTGGTGTTACGTCAGATATAGAAAAAGCGTTCTTACAGATTTCAATAAGAAAAAAGATCGCGACTTTTTACGTTTTTCGTTTGGTTGGGATAATTTGGAACAAATTGAGGAATACGCCATCAAAGGGTTGCTTTTGGTTTGAACCCTGAATTAGAAATGAAAAAGTTTATCTTAGAATCACAAATAGTAACGTCTTTAGGTAATTTTAATTTACGAGGGTGGAAATCTAATTTGCGTAGTGTTACACCAGACAATGATTCGATCACTGAAGCAAACATATCCGTCCTGTATCTTACGTGGTATACAGACAATGATGCGTTATCCTGCAAAGTGCTATCAATTTATGAGCCCAATAAACCAGTTACGAAAAGGTTGATTTTGGTCATTGCTCATCAAGTCTTTGATACGATTGGATTTACGGCACCCGTGACGTTCGTTCCAGAACTAATTTTGTAGGAAACGTGGAATTTAAAACTTAAGTGGGACGCCATCCTTCTAGATCATTTAATACGAAAATGTACAACGGGGATCCAACAACTGAATGTAATATCAGAAATAAGGATACCAAGATGGCTTAATATCACTTCCACAGAGGATTCATTAAGTTTGCATGTATTTTGCGACACGAGTCAAAAGCCTTACGCGGCATGTGTATTTTAACAGTTTGTCGAAATGATCACGTAACAGTCAATTTAATACATGCTAGAAGTAGAGTAGCGCCTTTGAAGGTTCTAACTATACGACAGTTAGAACTCATTGCTTGCTTGATCGGTGCTTTCGTCTGTGGTAGAAGATATGAAATTTCGCAGTGTTGATATTCATTGTTGGACGGATTCTACTACTTCTTTGTGTTGGATCTAAAGAAATCAAAATTTGGGGACTTGTACGTGAAATACTTACGTTAACATCTCCCACCGTGTGGCGCCACGTACCGGGTGTGCTTAACCCTGCCGATATAGTTTCTAGAAGATGTTCAGCAGAAAAATTGTTACAACTAAAATAGTGGGAGGGACTCGATTGGTTACGTAATAATAAAGAGAGTTGGTAAAATTCAGACGATTCTCCGGATGAGGATTTGGTTAACTCAGAAATACGTAAAACTGTAATAATTGCCTTAAGAAAAAATGAAAATAACGATGACTGATATTACAAATATTTTTCCTCTATAAGAAAAAATATTCGCATGATAGCATGGATATACAGATTTTATTTTAAGTTAAGAAAGTCTGCCATTGACTCCTCGAAAACTTTGTCAGTTTCCGAACTTGAAACAGCTGAAAACGCTCTAGTAAGATTGGTACAAAAGGATCCTTTTAATGACATAAATTATGAGAAGCTTGAAAACTTTAAACTAATGATTGACTGCGATGGTTTAATTAGAGCAAAGACAAATATTTCTTGTAGGAATGACACTAACAATTTTAAGTTTCCGCTAATTTTACCATCAGATCATCCAGTGGTTCGATTGTTAATAACGAATACGCACAATGAACTACTGCATGCTGGTACTGATATGATAATGTCATACTTGTGCGAGAAATATTGGATTATTAAAGCTCGCAAGACTATACGAAACTGTATACGAAAGTGCGTTAAATGACAAAGATTTAAAGTTAAACAATCTGATGTTCTTCCAGGGCCTTTGCCAAAGGAAAGAGTAAATGATGCAGTTATTTTTGAAATCGTGGGCGTCGATCTAGTAGGGCCGCTTTATTTAAAAGGTGGTAAAAAAACTTACATTGTGCTGTATACATGTGCAGTCTACAGAGCTATCCATCTTGAACTGATCACATCTTTGACAAGCGAGGTTTTTTTTGCAATCGTCAAGGCGCTTCATTTCACGGCATGGAAGGCCTTCAATCATATATTCAGACAACGGTATGAACTTTAGGGGAGCAGAAGAAGCTTTTACATGCACCAGATTGGGAGAGTATTAGCTCGAAGGTTGCTGAACTAAAAATTCAGTTTGTGCAGTGGAAAAATCCAGCTCCCACCATCCCCCCCCCAGCTCTGTGGTGAGTAGGGCTGTATTATTTATCAATATATCCCCAAGTATCGATATTTTTTAAATATCCCGATAACAATATTTAAGATTTTGCTCTGCCAATATATCCCTTTAACGATATTCCGCGCGATCAATTGATATGCCGATAAGTACCGTTAAACGCCAACCACGGATTAATAGAATTATGCTTCCGCGCGAGCACGCATCACGAATGAAACCCGAATTCCCGAATGAAACCCGAGCGAACGAACCACGATCAGCGAAAGAAACCCGAACAAAAAGAGCGCGCAATATCTTATACTAATACCCATTCTCTTATTTTTCTCCCATCCCTCACTGATAAAATAAAAATATATAACCCCACCCCAAATGATCACTGCACTCCCACAATGCATATACTTCCTCTTCCTTTATTCCTGCGTGCGAAACCTCAAATCTAAAATATCACTGCTTTAATAAGTCCACCGCATAATAAAAAAATAAACAGTATTTATTGAAAGCCATCTGCTTTTCCCACAGTATATTGACTTCCCACAATATATTGATACATTCATGCATTTACTGACCCTAAATGATAATATGAAAGAATTTATACTACCGTTAGTATTTGATAATATTGCACATCACCGCTCCTGGATCGTAGGCGTAATACCACAGTAACCACAGATATAAAAACTAAACGCGATATAAAAACAAACGCTTATTATGACGAATGAAAACAATATCTTTTGTTTTAGCTCATTTCCTGCTAATGGTTCATTGATATTGGTTTATTTCAAAGTATCGATAACTTCTGGCCAATAAGATGCGACATGTGTTTAACAGGGCTCAGTGATGCCAGATTGGGGATTTTGTCCCCATTTTGGGGATTTTTGAAGCTTCTGGGGACAATTTTGGGGACCAAATGTTAGTTGGGACTTTTTTGGGGAATTCTAAAATGTTTGGGGACAAATCTGGGGAGTTCTTCAACTTTCTGTCAATGTTGGCAACGTAATGATTTATCCCTACGACTACAGACTTTCAATAGCTTTACTGTTATTTGGCGATTTTTTTCAAAAATTGAGTTCATTTGGGGAAAAATCTGAGCTCAAATCAGAAAAATCTGCTTGATATTCTTTTTTGAAAAAAAATGTTTTTTTCCCCTTTTTAGTGGAAAACCTGTTGGGGATTTTTTCGAAAAAAACCCTTGATCTGGGGAAATTTTAAGACCTGTTTGGGGAAATAATTTTCGACCATCTGGTATCACTGTTTGGGCTGTACTTCAGTCAGATAGGGATAGCTCCCTTTCTCCTTTCCCATGTTATCCAATAGGATTTTCGTTGCTTCGTTTTATAAAAATATCTCATTCAAAAATGAAGTTTTTCAAATTCTGTTTTTTGAATATTATTCTTTGAACGGGTCGCCTTTTAGCTTGGTGAACAATTTTTCGAAAAAATTAATTTAAATATTTTATTTCAATAAGTAAATTATGGACTCTAAGTGTGGATCTCTAAGTAAAATATTTAAATTTATTTTTTCGAAAAATTACTCACTAAGCTAAAAGACGACCTGTTCAAAGAGTAATATTCAAAAAGCAGAATTCGAAAAAGTTCATTTTTTAATAAAATACTTTTATAAAACGACGCGACAAAAATCCCATTGGATAACATGGGAAGGGAGAAAAGGTGCTATCCGACTGATGTAAAATAAAGTTTTATCTTCAGTAATTTTACAGTGACAGTTTCTTTATAGAAATATATAATATTGGATAGTTTATTACTTTTTTTATGTAGCATTTATTTTTTCTCTTTCCTTTTCCTTCTTTCTTTCTTTCTTTTTTTTTTTTTAAGCCGTACATGTTAAATAAAATTGGTTTAAATGCAAAATGAGTTACTTTAAGTAACAAAATGAAACTTTAACATAATTTTGTTTAAATAATATAATTTTTATACTGACAATGTATACATATATATATATATATATATATATATATATATAATTCAATTTTCAATTGTTGTGAAACTATTACGAATGTGAATTGAACACATATACATTTAAAAAATATTGTAATGATTTGGTAAGCAGAAACAAAAATAAAAATGACAAGTAACTGACATTTAAGATGCATATAAGAGTTTTAAGTAAAAAATATTACTCTCTACGACCAAAAAAGGTGTATCCAATGCAGGGCCCGACTTAGATTACTTGGAGCCCCGGGGCAAGCTTATTCTGGGGGGGGGGGCCTTGCAGTAGCATAATAGGTCTTTAGGTTGCAATATTTCTGCTTAAGGGGGGACCAGGGCAACTGCCCCGTATGCCCTGGCGTTAATCAGGGTCTGATCCAATGGCATTTCTTAACTATTTAAAATGATTTTCCTTTTTATTTAATACCTACATCTTAAGACAATTTTTCTTAAGCTTTATTTTTAGTGGTATTATGAATTTTGATATACTTGGTACAAATAAAACACAGATCACATATTAGCTGTGTTAAAATATGATTTTAAAATAATTAAACTGGGAAGAATAGAGGATAAAATATACAGAGGTATACTAAAAAGCAATAGTATAAGTTATAATAAACACAAAATATTGATTCACTTTTTATGATTTTTTTTTTTTAATGATAAAGTTATGGTAGTAATATACCAGAAAATACATGGAAAACACTCTATACTTGTATACTATAAATTCGTGTGCATATGTCTTTAAAAAATAACAAATGTCTATTTCTTCCTATCTTGAAAGAAATATCGCAATATATCACTAATATATCGATATTAACTTGGTGATATATCGCGATATTTAATTTCTGATATCGTCCAGCACTAGTGGTGAGGGGATGGTGGAAGCGTCTCATCCAAATGGTGAAACAAATCTTACGAAAAGTTTGAGGCGTGCTGCTCTTGATTTCGAAGAATTGTAAACCATACTATTTGATTATGAAAGAGTGATTAATACAAGACCTCTTACTTACGTATCCGAAGACGTGAATAACTTATCCCCTTTAACTCCCGAGATGTTTTTCCACGAAGTACCGCATTCTGGTGTGCCTGACATTGACATTTTGGACAAAAAAATGCTCAGTAAACGAGCTAAGTATCTGTAAAAAATGAAAGAGCAACTCAGACAACGATTTCGTACGGAATATTTAGGATATCTACGCCAGCAGTCCATAAGAAACTACAAGGATAAACCGCTAGAAGTAGGCGAAATTGCGTTATTAGAGGATGACAACAGAAAACGTGCCTTTTGGAATATGGCCAGAGTGTTAAAGTTGATCCCTGGTCGTGACTACATAACAAGACTTGCTGTGGTAAAAACTAAAAAATCCGAATTTTTAAGACCTATACAACGTCTATATTGACTTGAAATGAAACGTTCTACAAAAAGTAATTGTAAAAGGGATAACAATATTCCTATAACAACCAGTAGTGAAAGAACTGTGAAAATTCCGAATTTTTAAGACCTATACAACGTCTATATTGACTTGAAATGAACCATTCTACAAAAAGTAATTGTAAAAGGGATAGCAATATTCCTATAACAACCAGTAGTGAAAGAACTGTGAAAATTCCGATAAGACTATAAATTTACGAAGTGACTTTAATTTTTACTTATTTTGTCTATATAACTATTTGTTTTTTACTTTTTATGCAAGTTCATGTTTTAATGTGCATTTAAATATGTTTTGAGTGTATTTTCAGATTACCCACACAAAAGGTGGGAAAAAACGTCGAGAACAGTTTCGTTTTAGAAAAAGGATAGCTGCCAGTGAAGCGATGCGCTGCGCATGCGCTCACTACGAGAGAAGAAAAAGTTTTAGTTTTAGTTTACGTTGGGTCTTCGACGGTAAAAGATGATGAGCGGTGACTAGAATTAAATGTTCTACGGAAACAATTTTTATGCTGATTACAGACCAACTCCTAAAAGCCTTTTTTTTTCTTTTTTTCCCCTTCATTCAGGGGACCTTAAAATTTTTAATTATCTAATTATAATTAATTCGTAAAATTTTAACGTCGAAAATTGGATTCCAAACATTTCTATTATCTACCTTATTATTAAGAAAGAGTAATTATCATTCTTAAGCAATTTCCTTGGGCAAGGTGAAATTTGCTAAAGCAATTTTATCAATTATATCCTAGAGAAAAGGTTAATTTTGGATACATCTTTATACTGTTTATAAATTGCACCATATGTTTACTTAAATTTAATTTCAGTAAAAGAAACACATAACCACTTGAAATGTAATAAATACAAAACTTTGAATATACACCATAAAGTGCAGTAAACTCGCAACATTTGTTTCGGGTCGAAAGAACACACGACCCTTCGTCAGGCGAACGAAGTAGACACGAGTGCTGAAATCGAAGGGTCGTGTGTTCTTTCGACCCAAAACAATTGTTGCGAGTTTATTGCATTTTATGGTGTTCATTCAAAGTTTTGTACTTATTACTTTAAAACGCCAGTTCTGTAGTGCTTACTTAACACATGAAATACACATCGAAGGAGTCCCAGGTATAGAATAAATGCGAATTCTTTTGTGTGACAAATAATAACTAATGTCATGCTCCGTGTAAAACATTCCTTTGTATTTTCAAGAAATACATATTTATTTTATTTTATTTAGTGCAATCTGAACATGTTACATATACTAACAAGAAATTTCTGTTATACACTTAATGTATCTGAATGCTTTTGAAGGTAATTTTCCACGAACTATTTGTCCAGTTTCAATGAATTATCTCAAATAACATCCTTACATAATAAAAATTTAGAGTTTGAACTTCCTGCTAAAATTTGTTTTTAAGTTATGCGAATAACATATTCGCAGACAGTCACATAAACCAATCGCAAAAGAAATATGATTTTCGGATTTAGGTAACCTCAAAACGTGCAAATATATCAAAAACTCAGTTTCAAAAATTCTTCCCCAAAACGTTCTTTTCTCTGCCGTATAGGGTTAAATTAAAAGAAAGTAAAAATACAAGAGTGGAAAGATCATGTAAATATGAACTTTATTAAAACTGATGTAACGGAATATTTCATCATATACTTTCATAATCAATGTAATTATTGGGCAATTTTAATGTGTACTTCCATCTTATAACAAAGCAAATAATCCAATAAATTATTCGCTAAATATCGTAATTGTTACTAAATTAATTATGTTATCTTAACCAAATTAATTTGTGGCATTTTTATTCAATGATTCGCCTTTTCGTTTGTTATTACTGCATTTCAAAACGGAAACATGCGAAATTATATTAAATAACGCTCAGAAAATGATGTTTGAAAAAATAAAATATTTATTAGACGGCGATGAGTTATGTAATCGTTTAATTCTATATTCAGAATGTCTGGAAAATAAGGAATTATCTTTATGAGATTTTGGGTAGATTTAGTTGTTATGAAATGTTACATTGTTTCATTAGTTATTTGTTATTACTTTCCGAACACTATAGTGAGGAAAGTATTGTAATTATGTCAAAAATCCAAAATCGAGATTTTGATGTTTCTATACGTTTCGAGGTCCAACGAGTCCGTTTTCACTATTTTTACGATGATGTATGTATGTGTGTGTGTATGTATGTGTGTATGTATATGTGTATGTATGTGTGTATGTATGTGTGTATGTCTGTGAGTGAACACGCTAGCGTCTAAACGCTTTGTTCGAATAAGCTGAAAGTTGGTACGTATATTGTAAGTCACCATAGTACGAACCCTATAGATTTTGGTGAATCTAGCACTTATAGTTTTTTTACAGGGACACAAAGAAAAATTCTTTATCATTATGGCCAAGGGACCAAAATCTTAAAAGTGCGATAGCATCTAAACGCCTTATTCAATTGAGCAAAAACTTTATACACATATTATAGGTCACAGATACTCAATCTGTATAGATTTTGGAGAATCTAGCACTTATAGTTTTTTTACAGGGACACAAAGAAAAATTCTTTGCCAAATTTTTAAAAGTGTGATAGCGTCTAAACGCCTTATTAATCTCAGCGAAGAATTTGTACACATGTTATAGGTCACATTTAAACCAACTGTATAGATTTTGGTGAATCTAGCACTTACAGTTTTTTACAGGGACACAAAGAAAAATTCTTTATCTTTATGGCCTATGAGACCAGCGATAGCATCTAAACGCCTTATTCAATTGAGCTGAAAATTTGTATGAATATTATAAATCACTGTTGCACTAACTATAAGCATTTTGGTGAATCTAGCATTCATAGATTTTTGCAGGGACACAACGAAAAATTCTTTATCCTTATGATCTAAGGGCTCAAAGTTCAGTAGCGTTAAATAAAACCTCGTGTGATATATGGAGAAAAATACTCAAACACTCTGTTAAGGTTTTCTCTTTTTTGTTTGTCTCAACTCCTTTTTCTTTATTTTATCTACAAAACTGTTAGTTACTCAATGTTCGGAAAGTCGAGTGGAGTCACTCCAGATTTTTTAATTTATCAAATACTGAATCCCTGCTTCACTTTTAAAGAATAATTTTGAAAAATATCTTCATTTTAGAAATGAGCATTACACAACAGTTTCCTTTTAATGAAAATCTCTTGTGGAGGTTAAAAGGATTTCTTGCAAAATAATTACTTACTTTTTAGTTCCCCATCATACTATACGGGGAACTTAGGTAATCGTGAAAATTTTCGACCTCGGTTTTTTGACTTTTTTACACCTTTTCAGGTTTGAGGAATCCGAAAATGACAAAATTTGTATTGTGTTCGTCTTTAGGGTGTCTGTTAGTTTGTTAGTCCATTAGTGTGTTAGTCCGTTAGTGTGTTAGTCCGTTATTATGTTAGTCTGCGTACGCGATGTTATGAAGATTTTCTTGTACAGTAGGTAAGATAATTCTCCTTATGATAATACAGGTATGTAGAGAAGATTTTTGCAGGTAGACAAATGTAAATAGTTAAGATTCCATTTCGATGGTCTCCACTAGGCCGTATTTTCGTACAGGTGAAAAAGACCTCCGCTACTTGCGTTGATATCCGCTAGAAATATAATTTACATTAAAGTAACCAAGATTTAATCCAGAGGTGTTAAAAATGATGAAATTCAGAAATCAATAAAGATTTGACAAAAATCTATGCACAGTTTTCTTTATTGACATGCTGCATAAAACAAAAGGAGGGAAGGTGCCCCTAACGTATAAGTTTTTTAGGAACTACATCCGTATGTTCTAAGCAGGAGCGATCAGAGAAGAATGATGAAGTTTCAGTCAAATTCAAATTATTGTTACATATTGGCTTTTAATTTCATCGCCAGCAAGAACACATAAAAAGTGTTTTTTTAAAGATACGTTACAGTCAAATTAGGCTAACAATTTTGAATACAGAGTAGGATTGCCATAATATGATAACCCTATGAAAATCCCAAATTTCGCCAGGCATTCATCATGAGAAAAGTAAACCGCAATGGATAGATATACATAAAATATAGCTATAATTTAATTGTGTTCGAGGATAATTTTGACTAACTGAATAAATTACGTTAGAAATAAGGCTACTGTGATTTGGGAGGAACATAAATAAAATGAACCATGTGTTACTCTTTATGATAGGAAATGATTATGAGAATATGCAAGGAGATTGATTATCTTTTACATTTATTTTTTATTTTACTGATAGACGAAGAATTCGGCAGTTACTAAATATTAATATTGAATACACGAGTGAATTATTATAAAAAGCGATAAAATAGATTTGAATTAAAATTAAATAGAGAATGTTTTAAATATATGTTATTTCTACATCACACGCGATATCTCAAGAACAAATTGTCGCAGAGAAGTGAAATCAGTTTTAAAGTATTATTCATTTACAACATTCGAATTAAAAAACTTCGTAAGTTATGAGAAATTTACATCTTTCTTAACATGGGAAAATAGGGCAAAATTTCACTTAAACTTGCATTAAATGGAAACATTTTACTGTAAAAATATGAGACCAGTTTTACAATTTCAGTTTTGATACCAGAATGAACATCAGTAACTATAAATATGCTACTTTAAAAATTTCGCAAGTTATTGGAAATTTACGAATTTCTTAACATGGCAGAATAGGGCAAAATTTCACAGAAACAAAATTCTTGAGGGATATTTTCATCGTAAAGATGTCAGACTACTTTTGAAATATTATTTACAATACTGAAATGAATACCATAGAGTATGAATTTTCTAATTTAAGAAATTCGTAAGTTATTTGGAATTTACGATCTACTTAAAATGGCAGAAGGTAACAAAATTGAGCATAAACGTCCATTTTGAGGATCATAAATATATCAGACAACTTCAAAATAATATTTATGATACTTCTATGAGCATGATTGACTACAAATATTCTAATAGGAAAATTTCGTAAGTTATTCGTTATTTAAGATTTTATCAACATAACAAAATTGAAAATTTTCCATATAAATATGCATTTTGAGGATTGTTGCATTGAAAATAGTAGCATGAAAACTAAACTACGAAATCGATCCTAATAAAATAAATTAATAGATTAGAATAAGATAAATATATCGAAGTGAACGGTGGATAGCCTATTAGGCGGGGATTTCATTCTGTCATTGTGTCAAGCATTTGGTCAAATGCATTTCTCTTAACATGATAACTATGTTAAGAGAATTTCCTGTTCTAGAAATTTATGAAAACGTATATGTGATGGGGAACTGAGCAGAGTCCACCTATGCCAACTAGTTTATCTTTTATTTTACTTTTTTTTTTTTTTTTTTTTGTACTTTGCTTTTATTCATGTTTATTTTCTCTTATTGTTTTTGGATAGAATTTCCTAAATTGAGTTTTTGGTATATTAATAAATTTTGAGACCCTCCGAATTCAATAACCAGGTTTCAGCAGTTGAATATCTCTCTGCACGGCTCTCTAAATATAAATAACATTGTTTTACAGATATTTAAATTAAAGGATGTATCAGACACTGGTAAAAAAAAAAAAAATTTTTTTTTTTTTTTTTTCGAAACTAATTTTTCATATAATGATAAGTTTTGAGATACTCTAAATTCAAAAACCAGGCTTTTAGCGGTTGAATGTTTGCCTGCATGGGCCCCTGTAGATAAAAAAAAACTCTTTTCTCTAGATTTTTAAGGGACATACGACCTTTAAAAGTGAAAAATAGGCAAGAAAAATCATCATTTTTTATATTTAATTTCTTAGAATGTATTTGCTCTATGACCATATTTTTTTTCTAGCTATAAATTAAAGTATTGAAATTTAAAAAATATTTTTTATCTTCTCATAAAGTAAAAATAAGTTTATTTTTTTGTACAGTTTTAAACAATAAGTAATTAAAATAAAAAAAGATACGACCACTTGCGCGCTTGATTTCAAACAAAATATATAATGCAATACAAAAAATCAACTGTAATAATAATAATATTTTTGTAAAAAAATAGAACCGACTCCAAAAAGCAGCTACTATTCAAACAACTAAAAAAAAAAAAAATTGGTATGAAATGAAACTGTAAATTGCGCCTAAATGTATAAAATAATTTCCTTCGCCAAACAACCTATAACACTGCAATTAATCATAACTTTTGAAGTCGGCGCAAAATTAAATAAAATTTAATTAGTTTTTAAAGGTTTGTTTTTAGATCGGTAGCAACAAAGGCTGTTGTCTCGAATGATCCATTTTCATGTTTCTTTTATTATTTCATCGCTGTATACAATTGGTCCATTTGTAACATCTACATAGAACAGAGAACATTCTTCACAATGCTGTATTTATGTTTCTACGAAGTTAGAGTTTCCTTTGCAAATTTGGTATAACTTTCATAACTATCATTCTTGGTGGCTTTTGGATTTGGCGATCAAAAGGTAATGCAAAAATATACACGCAAGATGTGTATTTTCATAATATATATTGTGCGAAGTATTGTTTAATATTCTTGATTACTCTCTTAATATACCTTATCAAACAAATCATGATATCCCAAAGAAATTAAATACCTTTGCCAGATAATGTTGCGATTTTTCTTTCACCAAGGACGTCAGATACCAGTCTCTTCGCCAACTTTTGCTGCTTACGAAATCTTATTTGTTTTCTTGAATCAAAGTAATTTTCGGCTGCATTTTGCAGGTGACGTATGAGATGTGTATTGTATGACGTATGAGACGCGTGAGATGTGTATTTAGAATAGGATTTGATTTTTGTATTGAATAAAGGTATCAATTTTTATTTAATTTTGCGCCGACTTCAAAAGTTATGATTAATTGTAGTGTTATAGGTTGTTTGGCGAAGGAAATTATTTTATACATTTAGGCGCAATTTACAGTTTCATTTCATACCATTTTTTTTTTTTTTTTAGTTGTTTGAATAGTAGCTGCTTTTTGGAGTCGGTTCTATTTTTTTACAAAAAAATATTATTTTTCTCTTTTCAGTGAAAACTTATTCATATAGCAGAACATCAGAAGACGTTCGACGACAGTTTCACAAATCACAACTTCCAAGAAAAGTGACATAACTCAAAAAATGGTTTATGTCACTGAAAAATACATGAAATGCATCCAATGTGAACAAAAACGTTACATCTTCATCCACTCGAGAGACAGTTGTGCCAGTTTCATTCTAGTCAAGTTATTTTTATGTTGATTTTTTCTCAAATGCTGCATTTTTAAGTTGTGTCTCTTTTCTTGCCTTTGTCGAATATGAGCAAAAAACTATCAATTGAATGAACATACGTTAAATTAAAAAGTCTTTAGAGATGTAAAGAACGAATACGCTGTATTCGTAACCAAAAATTCTGTCAGGCATATATATTGAACTTTACATTGAATATGTGTCACCCGCTGCGCTGGAAATTGTGCAGCGTAAAAAGCAAAATATGCATTGCAGCTGACGGAGAGAAGTTGCAACATCGATGCTTACATACTGCTTTTACCAGTGTAGCTGCATGCGTTCAGCAGTTCGAGTGAGAACAGACTTTTGTGAGTATACTGTAATTTATTTATATCTTAATGAAATCATAATGAAACCTATTTCAGGCCAAGATCATTACGACAACAAAAAAAGTATTAAAATATCATCTCTTACAAAGTTATAAGCTAACAAATTTCAACAACAACAACGAGAAACATTGTTTGTATTGAGAACCTTTTCATTTATGAAGTCGGTTTAAAACGTCTATGCGTTAATCGATGTGATCGCTTACAGTAACCATACTTTGAATTTTACATAGCATAAATATCACCCGCTGCGCTACAACATATGCAATGTCGTTCAAGTGTGCACAAAATAGGAAATTGTGAACAAACAAATGCACGTTTTAAGTGTTCTGTTTTTAGCATTAATGTCTAAACTATCTTTTCGTACTAAATCGATGATGCTCTCTGCAATTTTATAATTCACTTTTTTCCCCTATCTTGAACCGTTTCCGAGATAGGAACGCTAAGTCCACTACTTTCCACCAGGTGGCGCTATAGGCGGTTGAACCGCGCAGCACATTTCCAATTTACTAAACCTACATACCACTTTTATGACTATAGCTGCCGCTGTTCAACAGTTAAAAGAGTCCGGACTGACTTTTTTGGGCACCCTGTATTTTCTTTTTATCGTAAACATATTAAAATGGGACCTATTTCAGACCAAGACCTTTACAATAAAACAAAAAGTATCAAAATCGGATCATTCGTTCAGAAGTTATGAGATAACAAACAAAAACAAAAAACATATGCTTTAAATTGAGAACCTCCTCCTTTTTGAAGTCGGTTAATTAGAGCAACTCTTACGAAGTTATAAGCTTACAAACACCAACAACAACACATAGCTGGAATTAAGAACACGCTCTTTTCTGAAGTTGGTTGAAAACGACTTTGCGCTAATCGATGTGACCGCTTACAGTAACAGTACTTTGAACCACAGATTATACGTGTCATCCGCTACGCTGCAATGTGTGCAACGTAGTTCAAGTGTGCACAGTGTAGGAAATTGCGAACAAACAACTGCACGTTTTAAGCGTTCTATTTTTAACAATAATGTCTAAAAACTGTCTTTTCGTAGTAAATCGATGATGCTCTGCAACTTCGTAATTAACGTTTCTCCCATCTTGAAGCGTTTTTGAGATAGGAGCACTAATTCTGCTGTTTTTCACCAGATGGCGCTTTACTTTCTTTAGATTGTAAAGATATTACAATGGGACCTACTTCAGACCAAGATCGTTACAACAAAACAAAAAATATCAAGGAGCCGTATTTTGAACTATATAGCGCAGGTTTCACCAGCTACGCTACATCGTGTGTAATGTAGCTCAAGTGTGCATTGTGTAAAAAATTACGAACGGACAAATGCATGTGTTTAGCATTGTATTTTTAGCATCAATGTCTGAACTATCTTTTCGTACTAAATCGATGATGCTCTGCAATTTTATAATTCTCTTTTTTCCCCTGTCTTGAACCGTTTCCGAGATAGGAACGCTACCATGAATGTCTAAACTATCTTTTTTTACTAAATCGGTATTACTCTTCAACTTTGCAATTCACTTTTTGCTCTAGAGCCGTTTTCGAGGTAGAAACACTAACTCCACTATTTTCCACCAGGTGGCGCTGCAAGCGGTTTAACCTTGTACTGCATGGCCACTTTGTTATACTTAAATATCATTTTTGTCAGTACAGCTGCAGCCGTTTAGCAGTTAAAGTAGTTGGGACTGCTTTTTTTGGGCACCCTGTATTTTCTTTAGATCGTAAAAGTATTATAATGGGACCTATTTCAGACCAAGACCTTTTCAATAAAACAAAAAGTATCAAAATCGGAGCATCCGTTCAGAAGTTATGAGCTAACAAACAAAAAAAACATACGGCTTGAATTGAGAACCTTCCTTCTTTTTTGAAGTCGGTTAAAAAACTACACTATTTTCTTTAATCTTAACCTAAATTTGTTCAAATTTAAGTTAAAAATATATTTTAAAAAATGTTTAAAGATAATTTATTTTTTAATAAAATCTGGAATACCTGTATAAAAAATAGGATAGGGTGGGGTATACAAATTTAGGTTCAGTTTGAAGAGAAAGTATTGCAGTTTGTTATTACAGTTGATTTTTTGTATTACATTATATACTTTGTTTGAAATCATGCGCGCAAGTGGTCGTACCACTTAAAAAAAAATTACTTACTCTTTGAAACTGTACAAAAAATAAACTTATTTTTCCTTTATGAGAATATAAAAAATCTCTCGCTTTCCCAAGATCAAGGCGTTACTGCAGAAAAATTGCTTTCAGGTGCCGCTTGGCACGTTTGGTCTTTTTGTATCGTTTAGAAATTGCAACATGACATTCCATTGGTTACGTTTGCTATCTCTGGCGAATTAGCGCACTTTTTGAATGAGGCGGGCTTAACTAAATTTCAACTACAAAATGGGGTCAAAATGACCTCATCTTGGGAAAGCGAGGGTTAAATTATAATACTTCAATTTATTGCCACTAAAAAAATTATCGTCATAGAGCAAATACATTTTGAGAAATTAAATGGAAAAGATGATGTTTTTTTTTTTTTTTTTTTTTTTTTTTTTGCCTACTTATCACTTTTAAAGGTCGTATATGTCCCCTTAATTAAAGAAAAATATCAAACGCTGGTAAAAATGTATTACATTTTACGGTGATCTAGTGGTCTTTGGAGGAATAACCGCCATATTTCGTCAATTCATATTCCGTCATATTTCAGTTTCTTTTCTTTTAGGGTCTCTAATCGAAACTAAACTCGTCACAAATGGTAATGTGTCTATTAAATTCTTCTACGTGAGGAAGAACTATACTGAATTCCCGTTCACTCTTCAGATTCTGCGTATACATTACTGGTACAATTAATGTTGCTTTAAAAATTATATCCTATTACACTTTTACCGAAAAACATTTTTTGGAGTGAAGTTGTTGAACGTCACACAGATTAGTTTCGCTCCAATAGTGGTTCTTATAATTGTTAGTCGAACCATATTATGAGAAATTCCATTCATTTGTCCAAATAACATCTCTTAAAATTTAAGGGTCTCTTTCTGTCTAAATAAGTGGTCGGTTACAAAAAGATAATCTTCTTCAGAAATATATTACAAGGGTGCATGTAATATATTCCATATTGAGGAAATGGGTACATCCAATTCTACTGCGGCTACTCTGATGCTTGTTCAAGGAAAGCTGAGAAATATGCTAGAATAATTTCTTCAAGTTTATTTATTATAAATCTTCAGGTTTATTTTGCGTATTTTGCCGCTGTTTATTTTCTTTCGGTTTCTGAGTATACCAATATCATTTCATGCAGCATAACATTTCCATGTCACTATTACTGTGTAGTTCAACTGATATATATATATATATATATATATATATATTTGTAGACACAACACTTTTATTTATGCACATGGAACAACACAAAACATTAAATTCACTCAAAGATAAAACTTATGGGAATATTAATAATCATTTCGACGAGTTCTGGAAGCAATACGAAAAATGCAAAAAATGTTCTCATTTCTGGCCAGCTCACGAGCCGGTGCAAACAACTGCTCACTCCCGCATCTTGCGGCCGAACCCTCTCCTTCATATGTTCATTCCACACTCACTGAGCGTTCGATTCTCTGCTCATGCACAGATTGGTTTGTCACAATACTTTTTATTCTTTGTTAATTTCTTTTAAATATCGGATATACTAACAGGAAAAATTTTTTTTAATTAAATTTGGAAGTTAATTATAATTAATAATTAATCTATTAATTTATTCATTCAATTAAAAAAAAATCTGGTGTGAAACAACTACACGACTTCCATTACCCACTATTACACGTATTATATGCATTTTTTAGAAATAATGCGATCAGAAGACATAAAATTGACCTACCGAAGTAGACATCGAATAAATTAACCTAACAACACACAACAAATAAGAGAAAGTTAATATATATATAAAGACATGTAAAACAAAGTTTACATAGCGAATTAAAAAAAGAAAAAAAAGAGCGTTATTTTTTAAACGCCAACTTCCGAGTTCTAAAACTGACCTATCTAAGCAGGATGACTGCAAATTTTCTTCTAATAGCCACGTAATACATGAGAAAGGATATCTTAAATGGATTTATGTAACAACTAGCAGGCTTTGCCCGCTTCGCTGGTCATTATATTGAAATGAATCCCCAAAACAGCATATCATTAATAATAATAAAATATCTTAATAAAAAAAAAAAAAATCATTGAAATCCGTCAAAATCTAATTTTAAGTTGCCCAATGCCTTCGGCAGTCCCTTACCTGCTTCTTACTCCCCCTCCCTCGCGGTTACAGTTGAAAGTTTTACAAAATCTCATCAAAGTGCATATTTCGCACACTTAATTAACACCCACACACCAAAATTCGCCATTCTTAGGTAATTTGGACGGATTTAAGCTTCAAAATGTGGTTTTTGCCCCGCCCGCCCCAAGAGGAAGGGGGGGGGGGGTAAATTTCCAAAATTACTTCATATTGCATGTTGCATACACATACCTAACCGACACATCAAAAAATTGAGATCATGAAATTATTTAAAGCTGAGTTATGCTTTAAAACTTTTTTTTTTTTTAATCTCTCCCCCCGTTCTTAAAGGAGGGAATTTCGCAAAATCTCTTCATACTATGAGTTAGATACATATAATCGTCCCTTACATAAAAAATGTCCAACCTTATATAATTTAGTGCAGCGTTACGCATGAATACATGTTTTTGCCCCCCATTCTCCAAAGGGCGGTAGGGTGGAATTTCATAAAATCCCTTTGTAGTGTGTGTTCAGTTCGATTTCCGCGTGTGTTGAGTACCCTTCTTCCAAAACCTTTTCCCTTCCCCCCCCCTCCCCCTTAAAAATCCAAAATCGCAGAAAGTAATTTTTTTGTACTCAAGTCTGGTCTTTCCATCTGCAATTTCTTCACCGTTAAGTAATTTGGAGCCGAGATAAGCCTTCTGCCCCCCAAGGGAGACAGGGGGGGGGGGTATTTTGCAAAATTCCGTCTGAGTTGGGGGTCAGGCTCCGAAAACCAACCTGGTCACTAAAATTTGTGACCCTCTTTCCCACAGAATCGTCATGGCAGTGTTGAGTCAGTGAATCATTGAGTTTACTCTTTTATATGTACAGATTTGTTTATATTTTTTATGGACTACTTGGCTTAAGGTTGCTGTCACAAAAATAGAGTCCTTGGCGAAAAATGTCCTATCTACTTCAGTATTAAAATTAAAAATATACCCAGGATTATCAACTAATAAAGCTCTTTAATAGATATCTGAATTAGCTTTCATTTTCTTATTATTTAATTTTGATAATGACGTTATGTTGTCATGTGCCTAAGCAAATTTAATATTTATTATTTTTTTTATTATTATTCGCGTGAAATATTCTTTGGCAACAATTAAAAATTAAAATAAATTATTTTAAAATTTTATTATAGAAGAAATATTTATATTATATACAGGGATGGAACACGGGCGCAGAATTCATATCGGAATCTGTTTAAGGAATTTCTCTACTTATGATATCGTTGATTTAAGAAGTAGAAAGTTTTCGTACATTGATAGTTGTATGAATTCTGCGCCCGTGTTCCATCCTTGTATATAGAAGATTAATTAAAAGTTTACATTTTTTCCGGTATAAATAGAAGCCTATGTCTTATTCCAGACTATTATCTATCTCTGTACAAAATTTCATCCAGATCCGTTTAGCCGTTGTGGCGTGATTGAGTAACAAACATCCATCCAAACTTTCGCATTTATAATATTAGTATAGATTAGTTATCATGTGCATGTGTTAGATTGAGTTATTTTGCTGTCAAATTGACAAAATTTTAATTTTAAATTTCAAAACTCTGTCGTTCTTGGCGCTTATTGTATTTAGTGATCAAAAACATAATACGAAAATATGCATGCCAGATGTATATTTTCGTAATATGCATTGTACGAAATATTGTTTCATATTATTCATTACTCTCTTAATATAAGTTGTTAAAATAACCATGATTTTTGAAAGGAATTAAATTATGTTCGCCAAATAATTCGACAATATTTTTTTTTTCTGCTAAGGATGACCGATATCAAATCTATTCCGCTGCAACATATTAGTATCTTATATCAGATACTTTATTTAGACATTTGAAAACAAATTTTACTTCAAACTATGATAGAATATTTATCATTTTCCTTTTAATTAGTATATTAGTTGGATATTTATTGTGTAAATATCATCTTTTGAAATGAAATGTTTGTGTTTTCAATCGAATATGGAAATTTGCCATTTTTTTTTTTATTCCTAGAGTTTTGAAATTAAAAATTCAAATTTTGTCAATTTTACAACAAAAATAACTTAATCTAACGCATGGACATAATAATTAATACATACCTATACCTAAATATGGGGATTAAAATCGGGAAATAATTTTCCTCGATTTTTAATAATTTTTTACAAAAAAATCCAATGGACGTTTAACATAGGAAATATTTTTCTTGCATCCATGAACGGCCAGTGACGTCATCACTTCGCTTGCGTATTAGCACTTTATCAATGTGTAAAAGAAATTTTTAATTAAAAATGACGTCAGTTTTTGTGAGATGTATAATTTTTTTTTATAATTTTTTATCGTTCACGTTTAGATAAATGTATTTATTTTCCTGTTGAAAAAAATAAATAAATTCGTTTTTTTTTTTTTTTTTTTTTTTTTTTTTTTTGGCAACAATTAAATTATGGATAAATTTAAATGGCTAATTTTTTGCTATTATTAGCTTACAAAATTGCTATTTTATGCATAAAAATCGCAAAAACAATTTTTTTTTTCGGAATAAAAGGTAGCCAACTTTTTAAGTTAGGGTATAAGCTATCTCCATAACAAATTTTATCGAAATCCATCGAGCAGTTTTAGCGTGAAACTCAGTCAAATAAACGGACATTCACATTTATAATATATATAAGATTTTCAAGAAAATCAATAGAGCCGTTTTTGAGATACCAACTTTTACCAAAACTTTGCATACTCAATTATTGACCGGAAAACAATAATTACAGACAAAAGTATATTTAAAAGGGAGTTAATATGGCGAGTTTGAAAAAAAAATCCGTATAGCCGTTTTTAAAGGAACACACTTGCGAGACCTGAAATTGAGCTAATTATACAGGGCGCCTGTCAATTTTCCTGAACTAACCAACTATATCATTCGAAAGAATATATAATATAGTATTTATACAGCAATTGTTTATACAGCAATTTGAAGAAAATAGTTAGAGCCGTTTTTTAGATATGGACTTACGGCCCCATTTCCGGTTTCTTACATGCGGTTTCGTAATATCAATTTTCCTGAACTAACCAACTATATCATTCTAAAGGACACCCAATAGAGAGTTTATATAGCAAATTTGAAGAAAATCGTTAGAGCTGTTAGAGATAAGGACTTACGGTCCCACTTCCGGTTTCCGATGTCCCCCTTACGGTTTTCCAATTTTCACCAAAATTTGGATAATTCATCTGTACACCAGTCCTGTCTTAACTCTGAAGTTTCGTAGTTCTATCTTTATTAGTTTCGGAGAAATGATAGCCAGAAAATTCCGCACATACATACACATTACACACACTGACCAATTGCCAAAAACTACTTTTTTGGAGTAAGGAGAGACCTTAAAACGTATAAATCAGGTGAAAACTCGACATCGAATTTTTGGACCGAATATAATACTTCTATTACTAGGGTAATGGAAGTAATAAAAAGACGTTGAAGCATTCAAAAAAAAAAAAAAAAATCCTTGCAGCGTCTTGGAACACCTATCAGACAGAAGCGAAAAACTTTAGTATAGTTCCACCCATCATTGCAGGCAACTGCGCTAATTATTATTATTATTATTATTATTATTATTATTATTATTATTATTATTATTATTATTAAACGGTACAACTTTTCGCGACATATCTGGAACCAGAAATTACAGTTATGCAAAATTTGTACCCGATCCTATGTTTTCTATCATACTCTTTATATTAAGTTTGACATCGTTTCAGGGCGAAATTTAAAAATGTATACTTCTCTTGTTAATTTATACTTTCTTCAATTTTAGGATGGCTCCCTCAGTCCTTGATGATCAGTGCACAAAAGTTTAAATTTGAGTCACTCAATAAAAATTACATTTAAACCCGTGCAGTTTTTGTAAATAACTTTTCAATGAGATTGTATTCATTTAACTAATTGGAAGATTTTATGCAGAGTCTCCATAATAAGTTATTTTTTTCTACTTTTTAAATATACGGTATCTTATAAAACATATCTCATAAAAATTAATTATACATAGATTTTTAAAAAAAATTGCATTTTGCAGTCCAAGTCTAATGTCAATATTTTAAAAAGATTATCTTCTGAGTAAACAGTTTAGAACTCTCGGTATACATCAACATCACAAATATATTTATTTATTTATAAAATAGTTAAAGAAGTAAAAAATGACTGGATTACATCTGAAAATTAAATTTTTGAGTAATTCGCAAAACACTTTAAATTCATTAGTCATATTTTTGTAAATTTTTCGACTGATTACCGAAAATAATAATAATAATAATAACAATTTTCTCGTTTGAATATTTAGGAAATTCTTTAAAATTGTTCGATTTTTGTGGTACATATTAAATTTAGTAATTTTTATGATGCATCCGTTTCAATTTCCTTGTTTTTGTGAAACTTTCATTTTCAAATCAACACGTTTTTATGAAAGCCAATTTTCAAACTAGATGAATGAAAAGAAATAGTCACACGACTTTCTCTTACCCTGCGTTTCTTCAATTGATTGCATATTAAGTCTTAAGACCAAAAGCGTAAGATAATGAAGTTCAATGTACTTTTAAAATAATCTAAAATAGGTTTGGTAACAGTTTTATTTGATATACAATTCTGTATGAAGGGACCATGGCCCCCCTCAGCCCTCCATTTAATTGTAGTGCCGATTTTTATTTAAAAAAAAAAAAAAAAAAAGAAGACTGTTTGTAATTTGCCTTCAAACTTGCCAATCTTGATCAGTATTTTAAGTGTTAAGCTAATACGAAGTTCAAAATACCAAATTTGAGCTTCCTGCAGTTATTTATTTTTAAGTTGTACTGAAGACCGATAGACCGATATAGATACAGATCAACCGGTAAAAATTGGACTCTCGTAATCAGGGTACCTTAAAACGTGATATAATACAAAAAATCGAAGTTGAAAATGGAACTACAAAAAATAATTTGTTTACAGTATAGGTATGAAAATTTAATTTTCCTTTCTGATCACTGTATGTCGACATTGTAAAACGTAGCAAAGCACTTCAATCAATTGCATTCAATAGAAAAGAACGTTTGGTTCAATTTTCGATAGCCCTGTATATAGCCTATAAACAACATGCACTTTAAAAATTAATGTATTCTGAAATTTAGTCTTACATGAAAAAAATATCTACCACAAAATGAATTAGAATTTCAGCTATTTCCCCAATATATCCAAATTTTTGGGTAGCCTTGTAAACGAATGATGAATGATTTCCATATGATAATTTACACAAAACATACTTTTATGCATACAGAAAAAATTGTTTATTCGGTCTTGTTTAAGGCAGCCTATAGATCATATACAGTGAACTTACCTGGAATTTCCCCTATAAGAGTAATGCATTTAAATTATCCCGGGTGACCTTGTACACAAACAATCTGCATGATCTCTACTAAAAGTTTAGTGAAGCATCCCTATGTAATACACATTTAGAATACCAAGTTTGGACTTTCTGCTGCTATTTGTTCTTGAGATATGCAGACACACACACAGAGACACACAGACCAACCACTAAAAACATGATTTTCGGATTCATGGGAGCTCAAAACGTGTAAATATAACAAAAACTCACTTTTGAAAATTTAACCAAAAACAGTACTTTCTCTATCATATATACTAGCTGGAACCCGTCGAATTCGACGGTCACTTTATTGACCGTAATGTTTCAAAAATCGTCGCATCATTATTTAAATGTATTTCAAGTTAAAACACCTAATATAATTTACGACATTTCACTTAAAAAAAAGAAATTCGGAAAAATGCTTATAAATAGAAATACTATATACGACACCACTTTCTACAAAGTATTGTCAATCGTGACGTCAAACTGACTCCAAATAAACAGTTGCTATTTTTTATTTTCTATTTCGTTTAATACTATGACTACATGTTAGCTGACCCGCACGGCGTTGTCCGGGCCTATGATAATAACTTTAAATGAACCTTAAATTTGCATGATTTTAAATTCTAAACTCGATTTTGTTCGAATTTCTATTTTTAAATAAAAGCATCGCGAAAAAATAATCAGATGTAACAAAAAAATTACCTTGAACCGAACGAAACTCTGCCTTGTGCCCTGGTGCCTGCGGCATCGCATACACTGGTCGCTAATAACATAAAAAAATTCCCAAAAAATAATCTGGAACCAAACGAACCCGACCGACGTTGCCCGGGCCCATGATAATAACCTTAAATGAACCCTAAATTTGTATGATTTTATATCTTTAACTCGATTATGTTTGAATTTCTATTTTTAAATAAAAGCATAGCATCGAAAAAAAAAAAAAAAAAATCAGCTTTAACAAAAAAATTACCTCGAACCGAATGAAACTCTGCCTTGTGACCCCGATGCCTGCGGCATCGCATACACGGACCGCTAACAACATGAAAAAATTCCCAAAAATAAACCTGGAACCAAACGAACCCGACCGGCGTTCACCGGGCCCATGATAATAACCTTAAATAAACTTTAAATTTGTATGATTTAATATCTTTAACTTTATGATATCTTTAACTGATTTTACATCTTTATTTTGTTTGAATTTCTATTTTTAAATGAAAGCATCGCGAAACAAATAATCATACGTAACAAAAAAATTACCTCAAACTGAACGGAACGCGGGCTCGTGACCCCGGTGCCTGCGGCAGCGTATATGCGGGTCGTAATAACATGAAAAATTCTTAAAAATTAATCTTGAACCGAACGAACCTCTGAATCGTGTTTCCGCCGTCTGTGGCTGCGGCACCGTATAGAAGGCATGCTACGCACGCGCTGCAAAATTCCCTTTCCTCCACCAGGGGGCGCAGTATGTTGCATACGAACATCACCAATCATCTTGGATTTCCAAGACCTTTCAAATAAGGTGTCACATGGTGGTGTCAACTGCAAAATCCTTTCGTTGCACTTTCTCCCGCCAGGGGGTACAGTGTGTTCTGTACGAACATCACCAACGGTCAGGAAATACCAAGACCTTTAAAATAAGATATAACATGATAGGGTCTACTACAAAATCACCTAGTTCCATTTTTCACCACCAGGGGGCGCACTATATTGTATACAAACATCCCCAATCAACATGAAATTTCAAGACCTCTATCACCGATCGCCTTGGATTTCCAAGACCTTTTAAATAAGGTGTCACATGGTGGTGCCAACTGCAAAATCCTTTAGTTGCACTTTCCACCGCCAGGGGGCGCAGTGTGTTCTGTACGAACATCACCAACGGTCAGGAAATACCAAGACCTTTAAAATAAGATGTAACATGATAGGGTCTACAGCAAAATCACCTAGTTCCATTTTTCACCACCAGGGGTCGCACTATATTGTATACGAACATCCCCAATCGACATGAAATTTCAAGACCTTTAAAATGAGGTGCTACATGTGTGAGTCTAGAACGGATTTCCCTCTCAAACTAATTTCCCCCCTCCCCCCCCCTCCAAATCTACTTTCCCCCTTTTTTCTCCCTTTAAAATCGAAAATTCCAAATTTGCAGAAAGTGACTTTTTAGTATTCGTCTCTAGTCCCCATATGTACACTTTCTTCACCGTGAAAAAATTTGGAGCTTAGTTAAGCTCGTAAACATGTTTTTAACCCGTCCCCCCCCCCGGGGGGAAAACCGTTCGACTTTTTTTTTATTTTTCTCTTTTCATAACACATCTACAGACCAAGATCTTTTTTTAGACACCTTAACCAAATTTTTACACCAAGTAGTTCTCACAATATAGTGGAGACAGACAAAAACAAGTTTCAAATTAATATGTAGATGGGTAAGAGAAAGTAAGAAAAACAAGAAAGAAAAATCATGCAGTACGCATTGATTAATAACACTTTCCAACTGTACGCAATTGTTGTATCGAATAACATTTAATATTCTTTGCCTACGTTATCGCACGACAGACAGAAGGAAGGACGGAAAAACATACAGGTAGACTAATTCATTTTAAAATTACTCTTAGTCATTTTAGAAAGTGTTAAAAAGGCTTAACGCAAAAGAAAATGCAGCCATTAGATTATAATTACAGCTTTTAATCTCTCTGAATATTTTACTGTAGCCCTGTAAATCTAAAACTTAATCATATCATATTCTCTTTAAAACAATATTTTAGAATATTAATAATACATGTCAATGTTTAGGCCTAGGACACTTTAGGAGTCAATCGGCCTTAAATCCTACAACCAACCATGTCAATGTTTTTATGATTTTTATAGCAGAGAGATTTTTAAATATAACTTTAAAAAAATTCTGTCCAAAAGCGTAATACATTGGCTTTTTTTTTTTTTTTTTTTTTTTTTTGTTGTTGTTGTCCCTGTAAACAAACTAGTTGTACAGGACCTATTAATGACATTTTAAATAGGGAACATTCCATAGGGAACTTGAGTGAATCATTTTTTAAAATTCTCAAAATATTCACGGATGATAGGAGCCTGAGACAATCAGATAGAAAGGCAGACAATCGGACAGACAGATGCAGAAATTGAAATCATATTCCCACTAAAATTATAAGAAAATGTTAAAACGCTCATGTAAACAAAAGTGCTATTTCAGCAAATTTTTATTAATAGCTCTTAATGTAAATGATTATCTTTGTGTGGTCCTGTAAATCTAATGTTTACCATACTATATTACATAGAAGGCACTCTTTTGTGCATACGAATAATATATTTCAATTGCATTAAGCTCTGGGAAAAATAAAATTATTAAAATTTGGTTTATAAAAATAACTCTCATACAACACAATGCTTTGGAATACTTTCAAGTGCTCCTGTACACAAACCAGTTAGAAATGTACTCTATTTTACATAGGAAACATCCGATTGGGAATTCAATAACATATCAAAATTTCATTAAAGTTTGTATACATTAAAAGTATTAAAATATGGTTTATAGAAATTCCTCACATAGAACACAATGCTTTCGAATAATTTTGGGTGTCCCTGTACACAAACCAGAAGAGGTATTCACTCCATTTTCAATAGGGAACATCCGATAGTGAACATGAATAAAATATATCGGTTTGAAGAAATTTCATAAATATTTACGGGAATTAGAGCGCAGAAAAACAGACAGAGAGACAGACAGACGGACAGAAGAACAGTCAGACAGATACACAAATTGAAATTATATTCACACTAAAAAAATGATAGAAAGTGTCAAAAACGCTTAATGTAAACAAAAGTACAATTCTAGGAATTTTTTATTAATACCTCTTAATATAACTGAATATTTTTGTGTCACCCTGTAAATATAATGATAACCATGCTATATTCTATGCAAAGCATTCTTTTGTGCATATAAATAACATATTTCAATTTCCTGAAACTTCGTGGAACGTAAAGTTATTAAAATTTTATTTATAGAAATATCTCACAAAGAACACAATGATTTTGAGTACTTTTGAGTGTCCCTGTACATAAACTAGTGGTGGTATGTAATCTATTTTATATAGGAAACATCCAATAGTGAACTTAAAAAACATATTTCAATTTCATGAAGATATTGTACAGTAAAGGTAAGAAAATATGGTTTATAGAAATACCTCTCATAGAACGCAATTCTTTGAAATACTTTCGGGGGTCCCTGTACACAAACCAATAAAGGTATAAACTCCATTTTCAATAGGGAACATCCGATAGTGAACTTGAATAACATATATCAGTTTCAAAAAATTCCATAAATATTTACGGGTGTTAGAGCGCGGGAAGACAGATAGACGGACAGACGGACAGATACACAAATTGCAATTTTTACTTTCCGAACACTATAGTGAGGAAAGTATTGTAATCATGTCAAAAGATCAATGTGTTGGTGCAAATGTTGGTGTGTTGGTGTGTTGGTTGGTGTGTTGGTTGGTGTGTTGGTTGGTGTGTTGGTGTGTTGTGTGTGTGCAATGTGTTGGTGTGTTGGTCAAAAGATCAATGCTTTGGTGTTCCTTCCTATTTAATAGCTGTGTTGAATAGTTATTTGAGAAATAGATTTGTTAAAACTCCATATACTGATTTTGTGCAGGTAAATAGAGGCTGTCCCCAAGGTTCTTGTTTGGGACCAGTACTTTGGCTGATATTGATTAATGATGCTTTCAGGATGTATGATAATACTTATTCTACCTTGATTGGTTACGCAGATGATTTTGTGTTGTTAAATTCGGGAATTTCTAGAGCTCAATTGGAGGTTGTTACGAATAACAGTATTAAAACCTTTGAAGATTATTGTACTAATAAACAGTTAAAAATTTCGCATGGCAAGACTAAAGCTATGGTTTTTAGGGTTGCTTTGGCTCGTCCGCCTATTTTTAAGCTTAATGAGGTTAATATTAAAGTTGTGTTGGTACATAAGTTTTTGGGTCTTAATATAGATACTAGATTTAGTTTTTTATATCATTTGGAGATTATCAGAGATGAAGTTATAGATTATGGTAGAAATATTCGAAAAATTAGTGGTTTAAATTGGGGGATGAAGCCGGAGCTGAAGAAACTTTGGTATACAACTGTTGTAAAACCTAAAATTTTGTATGCCTGTGAGGTTTGGTTTAACTTAATTAATGTGCATGGTTTGAGGAAACTCTCTTCCTGTCAGAGGGTGTTTATTATTGGAATTATGCACTTTTATAGGTCTGTCTCAACCATGGCTATATGTAATATTACTGGTATCCCTCCCATTGACTTGGAAGCCTCTAGGTTAAATAATAAATATAGGTGCAAATATGATGGTTTTTCTCTTTTCTATGATGGTAAATATTTTGGCATTCAGGACTTTGAAGATAAAACTTTTAGATACAATATTGATCCTACGGCCCCATTCAACAGTTTTAAAATTTTTCATTACTATATTCCCTTTCGTAAGTGTCTGAATATCTTTACTGACGGTAGTAAGAATGAGTATGGTGTCGGTTGTGCTTGGGTGGCAGTTTTGAATGGTATTATTATTGATAAGGGTTTATATAGGCTCTCTGAGTTCAATTCTGTTTTTCAGGCTGAGGGCATGGCTATCCTTAAATCTTTAGAATGGGCTAGAGATAATCAATATAAGAGGCTTGTAATTTATACTGACAGTTTATCTAATCTCCTTGCTCTTGATGATCTTTACCCTAAGTCAACAATTGTTTCTAATATTCTGAAAATTATAAACTCTTTTCCTGGTAAAATCACTTTGTGTTGGATAAAAGGCCACTCGGGCAATACTGGCAATGAGCTGGCAGATTCTTTTGCCAAAAACGCTATTAATTTGGGTGTTAACATTAATATTCCTTTCCCTACTTCATTTCTGAATAAAATTCTGATCAATGATACTCTGAATATTTGGCAGAATATCTGGAATACTTCAACTAAAGGCAGAATCACTTTTGAAATTTTCCCTGAGGTGTCTTTTGATATAAAAATTGAAAATCAAGTCTTACTTTATTTTGTAACTGGTCATGGTTCTTTTCCTACTTTTTTATTTAAAATCAATAAAAGGTCTGATTCTGACTGCCCCTGTGGTGTTCTTGGTGATCCTCTCCATTTTCTCTCAGTTAAATGTTCCTTCAGTAATATGTATATTAAGAGATACACTAGTGAAAGCCTACATAATTACTTTAAAAGAATTGACAATTGTAATTATTTAATTAAACGAGTAAAAAGTATTTATAATCATCTAAATAAAAAATTTTCGTTTATTTCTTATGATTTTTAGCATTTTAATCTTTTGTAGTAGCTGTTTATTGTTTTTATGTTTCGTTTATATGTAACAGCCTCTTTTAATATAAATATAAATATTTTTACATAGGTGTAGGAAATAGAATGTTCAGTATTATGTTATTGTATATATCTGCTTCTCAATTTGTATTATATTTATTGTGCATAAAGACTGTATTAATTAGTGTATTGTTGATAACGTGTTGAATTGTGTGAATTTTTGAAAATTAATTTAATGTTGTTAATGAGAACTTATATAATGTAGTCATGAATTACTGTTTTATTATTTTGGATATAATTTGAATATAAAATATAAGTTGTACTTGTTTTATTGGCCTATCTAGATGTTATGGATCGTTTTAAATTTCTTTTGAAGTACTTATGGTGTGTTAATTTAAGAAGATTTAATTGTGTCTTTATGTTAACTATATTTTGTAATCCTTTGAGATTAATAGGAATTGTTTTATTCTATTGACTTTTATGGTCACTGGATTTATATCGTTATGCTTTTAAAATAATGTAAAATTTCTGCTGTGAACCATGTAAAACTTCTGAGTGTAAATTCTTGTTAATTTTTTATTTTTTTTTCTGTATTTATGCTCTGTACTATGCTGCTTTTTGTACTATGTTGCTCTGTACTATAATGCTTTTTGTTTTTTGTTTTGTTTCAATGGTGTAAGGGAAACGTTTTCCCGCCATCCTCGGGCCTTCGGGCCGGCCATAAACCTTCGGGTAGGTCGGTGGTTGGGGAGTTTCAGTTTCAGTTTCAATCATGTCAAAAATCCGAATTCGAGATTTTGATGTTTCTATACGTTTTGAGGTCCCCTGAGTCCGCTTTCACTATTTTTACGATGATGTATGTATGTGTGTGTGTATGTGTGTATGTGTGTATGTCTGTGAGTGAACACGCTAGCGTCTGAACGCTTTGTTCGATTAACCTGAAAGTTGGTACGCATATTGTAAGTCACCATAGTACGAACCCTATAGATTTTGGTGAATCTAGCACTTATAGTTTTTTTACAGGGACACAAAGAAAAACTCTTTATCATTATGGCCTATGGGAGCAAAATCTTAAAAGTGCGATAGCATCTAAACGCCTTATTCAATTGAGCAAAAATTTTATACACATATTATAGATCACAAATACTCAATCTGTATAGATTTTGGAGAATCTAGCACTTATAGTTTTTTTACAGGGACACAAAGAAAAATTCTTTATCATTATGCCTATGGGGCCAAATTTTTAAAAATGTGATAGCGTCTAAACGCCTTATTAATCCGAGCAAAAAATTTGTACACATGTTATAGATCACAGTTGAACTAACTGTATAGATTTTGGTGAATCTAGCACTTATAGTTTTTTTACAGGGACACAAAGAAAAATTCTTTATCATTGTGGCCTATGGGACTAAATTTTTAAAAGTACAATAGCATCTAAACGCCTTATTGAATTCAGCTGAAAATTTATATGAGTATTATAAATCACTGTTGCACTAACTATAAGCATTTTGGTGAATCTAGCATTTATAGGTTTTTACAGGGACACAACGAAAATTTCTTTATCATTATGATCTATGGGCTCAAAGTTCAGTAGCGTTAAATAAAACAACGTGTAATAGATGGAGAAAAATACTCAAACACTCTATTATGGTTTTCTCTCTTTTGTTTGTTTAACAACTACTCTTTCTTTACTTTATCTACAAAACTGTTCATTACTCAATGTTCGGAAAGTCGAGTGGAGTCACTCCAGATTTTTTTCTTTCTCCCATTGTTCAATGGTGTTTTCCATTACCTGCGGCTTATTTCTGTTGAGCTATCTAAATGATAGACTAGATTGTTTCTGCCTAAAGGTTGACTGAGTGAGTAATGTCTATCGGGTGTCGGCCTGGATAGCTCAATTGGTTGAGCCTTGACCTTGTAAGTGAAAGATCCGGGGTTCGACTCCCGGTCCAGGCATTATTTTCACTCAGTCGGAAAAATAAAATTTCAATAAATACACAAATTGGTATCATATTTACACTTAAAAAATGTTAGAAAGTGTTAAAAACGCTTAATGTAAACGAAAATACAATTCTAGCAAATTTATATTAATAGCTCTTAATATAACAGAATATTTTTGCGTCACCCTGTAAATCTAATGCTAATCATGCTATATTCTATGTAAAACATTATTTTGTGCATATAATTAACATATTTCAATTTCCTAAAACTTCCTGGAAAATAAAGTTATTAAAATTAGATTTATAGAAAAATCTTTCATAGAACGCAATGCTTTAGAATACTTTTGAGTGTCCTTGTAAATAAAACAGTGATGGTATTTAATCCATTTTATACAGGAGATATCCAATAAAAACTTGAATAACACATTTCAGTTTCATTAAGATATGTGTAAACTAAAGGTATAAAAATATGGTTTATAGAAATACCTCTCATATAACGCAATGCTTTGAAATACTTTCGGGTGTTCCTGTATACAAACCAGTAAAGGTATAAACTCCATTTTCAATAGGAGACATCCGATAGTGAACTTGAATAACATATATCAGTTTCAAGAAATTCCACATATATTTACGAGCGTTACAGCGCGGACAGACAGACGGACAAACGGACAGACAGACAGACAAACCGAAGTCATTAACACATTTAACCTTGTTGGGAAGCGTTAAAAATGTTAGAAAGTGTTAAAAACGCTTAATGTAAACGAAAGTACAATTTTAGCAAATATTTTTTAATAACTCTTTATATAACTGAATATTTTTGTTTCACCCTGTAAATCTAATGCTAATCATGCTATATTCTATGCAAAGCATTTTCTTTTGTGCGTATAAATAACATATTTCAATTTCATAACTATTCGTGCAAAGTAAAGTTATTAAAATTGAATTCATAGAAATATCTCACATAAAACGCAATGCTTTCGAATACTTTTGTGTGTCCCTGTACACAAATCAGTGGTGGTATTTACTCCATTTTACACAGGAAACATCCGATAGTGAACTTGAGTAACATATTTCAATTTCATTAAGATTTGTGTACAGTAAGGGTATGAAAATATGATTTATAGAAATGCCTCTCATAGAACACAATGCTTTGAAATGTTTTCGGGAGTCCCTGTACACAGAGCAGTAGAGGTATAAACTGCATTTTCAACAGGGAACATCCGATAGTGAACTTGTATAACATATTTCAATTTCATTAAGATTTTCACAGTAAGGGTATGAAAATATGGTTTATAGAAATGCCTCTCATAGAACACAATGCTTTGAAATACTTTTGTGTGTCCCTGTACACAAATCAGTAGTTGTATTTACTCCATTTTATACAGGAAACATCCGATATTGAACTTGAATAACATATTTCAATTTCATTAAGATTTGTGCACAGTAAGGTTATGAAAATATGGTTTATAGAAATGCCTCTCATAGAACACAATGCTTTGAAATATTTTCGGGGGTCCCTGTACACAAACCAGTAAAGGTATATACTCTATTTTCAACAGGGAACATCCGATAGTGACCTTGTATAATATATTTCAATTTCATTAAGATTTTTGTACAGTAATGGTATGAAAATATGGTTTATAGAAATGCCTCTCATAGAACACAATGCTTTGAAATATTTTCGGGGGTCCCTGTACACAAACGAGTAGATGTATAAACTTCATTTTCAATAGGGAACGTCCGATAGTGAACTTGAATAACATATATCAGTTTCAAGAAATTCCATAAATATTTACGGCAGTTAGAGCGCGGACAGACAGACAGATAGACGGACAGACGGACAAACGGACAGACAGACAGACAGACAGACAAACCGAAGTCATAAACACTTTTCAACCTTGTTGGAAAGTGTTAAAAAGAAACTGATAAGAAAGAAAGAAGAAGAAGAAAAAAGCAATTATTTCGCAGTCAGTTGATGCAAAATTGTGCCTTTTTATTGCTTATTTACAAAGTACGATACGCGAGTGTGGCGATTTGCTGAATTGTGGAGATAATTCGCCATGAATTTAAAAAAAAAAAAAAAAAAAGTTTAATCCCAGAAAATACATGATTTTTTTTCGCCGATAATTATTGAAATAGACCATTATTTTGTAGGTAACAGAAAAAAAACTGTGTGTGCATTTTTTTTTTTTTTTTTTTTTAATAATTTAGCACGGCAGGATTATTTTTTTCAATCTGCGATTTTGCATTGTCGTCAATAATATTATGTTAAATAATGTTATATCAATAAATATATAATAATATTTTGCCAAATAATTGTCATCTTAAAATATGTAAAATATGTAAAAACTTTTACAGTTTTCAAAACCTACTGATAAGCGAGAAATTTTTCCCTGATTGTATGTAAAAACGTCTATGGTTGAATCCAACTGCCGATTCCGGTATCTGAGACCATTAGTATTCATAAATCTGATGGCTTCTGAATATTTATTGGCGATATCTTCTGAATAAGTATTGATGTTGGCTCCTGAATGATTGTTGGCGATATCTTCTGGATATATATTTATAATAACCTATTAATATTTGTTGGCGATATCGTCTGAATATGTATTAAGGGTGGCTTCTGAATATTTATTGGCTACTTCTGGATATGTATTGATTATGGTTTCTGAATATTTGTTCTCTACATCTTCTGGATATAACCTACAAATATTCGAAATTTGAAATTTGCCACCAAGTAATTCGGTCGTTCCTCGTCAAGATATTTACATACGCAATTGCGATACCCATTTTAATTCATCGCCTAAATAACAACGAAAATATATAAATCGCCAATGGGCTGCTATGCTAAAACTAACCAAATGAAATTTTAAGAAACGAATATAATAATCGATTCTAGGGAATGAAATACATTTGCTGCATGCCTTTATATGGAAGAATAGATTAAAGTAAATCTTGTCAAACTAAATTAAATTCTGTTTACAAAGAATGTAAAAAGAATTTTTTTTTTTCCTAAATCTGATTCCGAAAATAAATGATTATTTTATCCCAAATCAAAGAAATGTCTACTTTTTAGAAGTTTATTTCAGGAAATGTGCCATATTTCTGCGGACAATTTTCGAATTGCGGCCATTTGCTTGATTTATGTTTAATTGCAGAAATAAGCAATTTTTACATAATCAGTCCGTGATGTTCATTCCTATGATGGGGACGAAAGAGAAAAAATAAATAAATAAATAAATAGCGAGTTATATAATTTATTTTGCTTAGTTACCACGTAGCGAAGGTGAGTGCGGATGCATTTTTGAGGTCTAGTACAGATTTCTTATATATGTGTGCATAGCTGGTTGGTTGATTAGTTGTGGGGATTACGGCTGACTGACTGCTCTAGGGCCCTAGACCTGAGGGGGGGGGATCCATGGTAGTCTTTCTAAGGGGGGTCATATCCCGTATTTACACAAGTTTCGGAGAAAACCGCGGATAACGCCCAACAGTTAGGCTGACGAGCGATACTTGGGATCGAATCCGGCACCTCACGTCCACCAGCTTTCAGCGCAGAACCGCTCGGCCGCTGGTGGGCCGCTATGTGCGCGTAGATGTTAGGAGAATAAAGAATATCTGGACAAATTATATACTTTTTGATTATTTATTTATATAATAATTCAAAGGATTGTAATTTCTCTTACTTTTTTGGAAAATTAAGAAAATCCAAAATTTGGTAAATGCACCACAAACTTAGAGAAATTTTAAAATCTGGAATTTAATTCCGAATAGCGTCGACGTATCAAAAGAAACATGCTTCTAAGTGTGGGAGAAAGATCTTCCTATCTGCTGTTTTTGAACTAACGCAATTTTCAAACATCGACCAAAGTCGTCCATGATCGAAAATTAAATTTTGCTGAGCTTTCGAAATATTAGATATTGTTTAATGCAATACAAAATACATCAGGCTATGTTTCAAAAGAATCTGAAAAATTCCCCCCACTCACTTTTAATTTCGTAACCAACCCTTATTTTCATGGCTTTTCGAATGGGTTGTGGTTAAAATAAAAGTTCATTCACTCAGATTGTGACATTAATATGACCAGTTCTATCGAGTTATATTACAACAGTGGCCTTAACTTTTTTAACGTTCAACCCCTTTTTAAGGCCTTCTATAGTTCGATGAACTGTAAATCCTTCATAAGTATTTTAGTATCACTACTTTCACCAAGGAAAACTGTGCAACCCTTATCTAGATGAACATATTTTTTGTTATCTTAATCGTCGCCAAAGGAATGAAATCTTGCCAAATACGAGCGATGTCGTAATGGTTATAGGACACATGTTTTCTAGTATGACTAACGATTGAAATTTATTTTAAGTTTTGACCAAGACAAGCGGATACAAAAACCGGAACTACCGCTGGCTAAAGCAATTAAGAGAAACAAATCATCACTTTGTTTTTCTCTTAATTCGATAAATGGAACAAATCTTAGAAGGCAGTAAAAAAAACTTGGAACTTACTACAAAAAAAAAATTCAATGTTTATTTTGAATAGCAATTAAAACTTTTATTTTCGAAAATTGATTTTATTATATTTACTAATCTCTTTATCTTTTAAAATAGAATTAATTTTCTAAAATATGGAAATATTCTTTAAATAAATAAAAAAGTATAAAGGAAATTTAAGAACAATCTTAGAAATAGAATACATCTTAGAAAATCTAGAAATTACAATGAACATTTCAAGGCTAATTTTGAAAGGCAGTTTAAGCTTTAAATTTTGAAAATAAAACTTTTTTTTTTTTTTTTTTTTTTTTTTAAGTTATAAATATTCAACATTTGTACAGAATATTATACAGCTGCATACTTTTAAGAATAACATATTATTATTCTTCAATAACATCAGCACTTGACTATTAAAAAAAAAAAAAAAAAAAAAGTAAAATAAAAAATAAATTACGTATCACATTCTTTGAATTACGTTGTATGTTTAGTGACAACATTCTACCTTATAATAATAATAAAAACGATTTTTGCTGCATACTTTTAAGAATAACAAATTCTTTTTCTTCTATTGCATCAGCACTTGACTATTAAAAAAAATTAAATTAAATTAAAAATTTAAATTAAAGAAAAAAATAAATATATATATCACATTTTTTTAATTACGTTGCATGTTTAGTGACAACATTCTACCTTATAATAATAATAAAAACAAATATTGCTGCATACTTTTAAGAATAACAAATTCTTCTACTTCTATTACATCAGCACTTGACTATTAAAAATAAACAAATAAGTAAATAAAAAATAAAATTTTAAAATTTTAAGAAAAAAGTTATTACATTCTTTGAATTACGTTGTATGTTTAGTGACAACATTCTTCCTTATAATAATAATAATAAAAGCAAATATTGCTGCATACTTTTAAGAATAACATATTATTATTATTCTATTACATCAGCACTTGACTATTAAAATAATAATAATAATAATAATAATAATTACATTCTTTGAATTACGTTGTATGTTTAGTGACAGCATTCTACCTTATAATAATAATAAAAACAAGTAATTTACAAATTAATTTGATTGAAATTAATTCATTACAATTAATTTGTAACAAGTCTAAGAAGATGATAATACGAATAATATAATACTGAAAATTAATAGTGTCAGTTACATGCATATTTTAACACGGAACAAATTTTATAAAATTAAGTACATTCCCGTTTGAGGATTGCCATTTGGTGATTTGGTGAATTTCTTTTACAGCTCAAGTGGTGAACCTACCATTTATGTTTAAAATATTTATTTAAATTTGAGACAACCCTAAAATAATAATTAAAATAGTTATAATAAATTTAAATAACAAATAATTAAAAAATATTAATAATTCTATAAGTAATAATAAATTTAAACCGAATAAATTTTAAAAATTTGTGTGAGAGAAGGAAATCCCAAATGGCTTTTACTTCAGATAGTATTGATATAGAATTATGTGTGTATCAATCGCCAAATGCGCGTTAATGCGTGGCGTTTTTTAAACGTAAAAGTGCCAGCAAATTAAATAAATTTTCTTTAATCGAAAAACGTAATTATGATGCAGTTGGAATACTTTAAATAATACATTAATAAAATTTTGAGTAATTTTAACGTTAAATGTATCGCACTATTTGTTAATATTACGAACATAAAGAAATATTAAATTTTACCTTTTCAGTGTCAAAAATAATCTCTAAATATGAAGTTAATGATGAAAATATCATTTTTGAGACATTTTGTCACTCAAAAACGCTATATGAAAATGAAGCAACTGCAAGAAAGTTTCTATCACATGCCCTTTTCTCTATATAATGGGTTAAAAGATATTGTTCATTAATATAGTATGTTCAGAATGTGTTTTTTCTCTAAGAAATAACATTCACTTAAATGTGCTCCTATTTCTACGTAAACACAAATCTAATTTAAAAATGTGAAGTTAAAATAATATATTTTTTGTATATAGGATTTAAATTATGCAAAACATTTTCATGAGTTTAAACTTCAAAAATTAACAGCTAAAAAAGCACTACGATTCTTTCTTCATAATATATATAAATATAAATATAAAGTTGTCTTTTTGTTTCGATATAATTCCCTGAATATAGAATATGAATGAGTATAATTTTAACATAGATATCTTTTTTTTTTTTTTCCATTAACAGCTAATTCTATCATATTTAAGTGATCTATCTAAGAAATAAAATAAATTCAGTAAAAAAGAATTTTAAAAAATATATAAACTAGAGACAGGGAAATGAAAACAATAACGAACAGAAAAAGTCGTCATTTAGAGAGAAAAACCTCTTATGTATTTGAATTGGTATGAAATTTAATTTCGTAAAACTTAAAAATAGTAAAATAAATAAAACTTTCAAAATTATAAAGACAAAAAAAAGTTGAATTTCTTTCTGTCTCACGTACTCCTAATTTTATTGCCAAATTTTAACGAGAAATTATAATTAATAAATTTTTAATTAGTTAGACAATTAAGTATAATTAACTTTTGTATTTATGTATGTACTTTTTTTTTTTCTTCTTCTTCTTCGTTTCTTATATTTGTACATTTCTTTGCCCAGTTTCAAAATTTTTCAGGAATACCTGTACTATTTTAAACATAAGGAATTTGCAAAGTGCTGATTTATTTAAGTTCAAAACTTAGGGAGCTATGACGCATTCAATTATAATAGCAAAAGTTAGGAAAAAAAAAAAACTTAGTCTATTAAAAGAATACTTATTTAGAATACAAACTTTTTCTTGAGCAATTTTATTTGCAGCTTTCTGGCATTATTATTAATTAATTAATTAATTAATTAATTAATTAATTATTTTCTGTATTCAATAGAAGAACGTATTGGTTTCATAAAAATTTTCGATTTCCAGTTTTCGATGGATTTACATGTTTTGAGAGGTCCAGAATACGTTTTGACCCTTTTTTATAAAGCCTGCCTGTGTGTGACAAAGAGTTCGGGCAGCTTTAGCTCAAGAAAAAGTGTATCACAGAATTTCATACAAATGTACACACAGTTGCACCTTGAGAAAAATTAGCGATTATCAACTTTTAGTGAGATTAACCTAACGGGTAACGATGCCATCGCGTTTTGACAAAATTTTGTATAAATCGCACAATGAGAATTATTTATAATGAATCCTTTTCAAATTAAATGGAATTATTTATAATAATAATAGTTATCTAGGAATATATTTTTGTATATATAGAAGCACCATCGCTCCCCCCGCCCCCAAGTGGATAAATGCATCCCTCGGAGTGCGTAAATTTTGATTATCAGTATTTTTTAAAACATCTTGTCAATGTCTTTAAAACGAATGGTTGAACAATAGATCTGTGATAATTTAAAACAAAATTATACACATACTTCTTTTTCAAAAAAAAAAAAAAAAAAAAAAAAATCTCAGATGTCGTTTGTAAGGCACCCAACTGATTTTTTTTTTTTTTTTTTTTTTTTTTTACATTTAGTATTACACGTCTCTGAGATGAAAATCGTTTGCATTCGTCATGGAAAATAATATTAATAAAGGACTTTTACGACGAGAATTTGTTCTGGAAAACATAGAAGACTCTATTTTATTATTACTACAACATACCAATTTATGTATATGAAAGTAACATAAAATACTTTACAGATAAATAAATAAATAAATTTGGGCCCATGTCTCTATAAAAATGACCAATTTTACGATATAAATTTCAAACTTTCGATTCTTTGATTTTTTTCTTATTTTATCTAAATATTTTAAAATTAAGTTCAATTTTTCTACTATAGATAGTAAAATATTTATTATCTGATGAAAAATTGCAGTCAGAATTCATTTATCCTTTTGCTACAACTGTCATTTTCATGGATGATTTCATTTATGAAATCATCGTTATCATTATTGTATTTTTTTACATGTATAATTTTATCCATTTATTTTTGATAATTTATGCAATTTTAAATATTTATTATTCTAATGGAGTACTTAATAGTGCATTATGTATGTAGAGTAGAGCGATTTGTATTTTATGTTCTTTTAAAATGAATGATAGTTTTTTCACATACGATTATAAACCTTAATAACACAATTTTATTCTCTACTATAACATTACATATATGTAAAACTGTGTCACTTTACATCACTTATCG
This sequence comes from Salticus scenicus, assembly GCA_963930645.1. Classification (NCBI taxonomy): domain Eukaryota; kingdom Metazoa; phylum Arthropoda; class Arachnida; order Araneae; family Salticidae; genus Salticus; species Salticus scenicus. The sequence continues at coordinate 272,563,714 of OZ005652.1, read as the reverse complement.
TGTTTCGTAAAATTATACATAACAAAAATGTTATAAATAAAAAAATGTATTTTAGGAAATTGAAAATGCAATTCGAGATTTTGTGGAAACTGTCTTAGAAAGAGTTAGACGTGTATTTCACTCGGATATGTTGATAAATGTAATATGGTTTATGATATTATTTTGTAATATATTAATTATACTAGTTAATATCTGTCTAAACTAGACACGCTAACGATATTTAAACTTAAATTTTCTATCGATATTCCAGTTTAAAACCACTACTTTAACCTAATACATTGTCTTTAGGTAAAAGGGGGATTTAAAATTTACATATAAAATATGCATATTGTACTAAATGAAATATCAAGATTTTCTGCAATTTCATTCAAAATAGGATCAACATTGCTCTAAATTCAAAAGTTAAATACACTACTTTTCATGATTGGGGGGGGGGGGGGGGGGGGGAGAGACCATTGCAATACAGCGATATTAACTATATATACGCTCAAATCAATATGTAAAATATTCCTTTATTCAGAAACTAAAATAGCAAACTTAACCTAATTATAAAAAGAATATTTTAAATAAAGAATTTCGATTTAGTACAAAAGCAAAATGATGTACCGGTACAAAAATACCCTATCGATTAGCTACATTGTTACCCATTGGCGGCATAAATATATTGCTAAAGATATAAAATAAACTGGTGGGAAGAGCAAAATATCTCATCGTATAATGTTCTGTTACATTGAATATTTTATTTGACCTGTAAAATGATTTTCGATCTACAACTCGACCAAAAAACTTACAAATATTCCAAAAGAAAAAAAAAAATTCTAAATTCTAAATCTACAGCATAATATTAATAGTATGTTTAATTTCATGTTTAGAGGATTAGTAGTTTTCTGTAAGATGTTTGCCAAACATGTGAAATTCGCCGCCTATGGTGTTAGGACAACTTTTTTTCTTTTTTTTTTTTTTTTAAATCATTTTGCGGGTCGGGTAATTTTGACACGCACCTAATCTGCAAAATGATTTTGACCCACAATAAAATATTGTTAAATTTATGTTAGAAGACATAATATAAAGTTATAAACGTTAAGTGTGTCAGTATATCGTCACTGTAATTTTAACCTGTGCATTTGAGTCAAATTGCCTTGAATTTCTATGGAAGAGGAGAATGCCATCCAATCTCAGCATTAAGAAATTTACATATTCGTAAAAAAATTGCGTGAAAAATTCTTCGAAGAAATCATTTTTTCAAAAATCATGCAAATTTGACCCGCAACTGATCCGCAAAGCTGATAACCCGCAAGTACTCGACACGATGCAGGATTCTACTAGCGATTCAATATTTAATTTCGACTATGCTTTGTATAACAAAAACTGTTTGTTTAGATGTGTTCTGTCACCGCTTAATTTTTTTACAAAGAGTTATGCAGCAACCTGTATATACAGTAGAGATGGGCGTTATTTTACGTAACATAATAAGTAATATTATTATTGCATTGCAGCCTATTAGCGCTGTAATATAGTACTAAAAATATCCTATTAAAAAAATAATATTTTCAACTTTATCTCTGCACGCGAAACAGATGAGGAATTTCTGGCGGCAAAACTGATATGATACACTATCATGCAAGTAAAAAGCTTGAATTATTTCTTTTATACAATGGATTTACAAAATACAAAAACAATATTATGAACGCCGACTTTTACCGAAATCCAAATCATACGAAAACTAATAGTCCAAATCGCGTCATACGGTAACAAAAAAGTACCGAGTAATGAATAAAACAACCATCTTTTTGCGTCTAATTATTCCCGCACCCCTCAACGAAGTAACGAGTAAAAGACTCGCATCACTTTCCGCACGCAGATGTTCGAATTGATTCGTTACTTCCCGTCTGAAAAAATACGATTTCATGCAACTCTGTTACTCAGTGATATTCTCAATGAGTAATATCTTTCCCTGTTCATAAATTTATCGTTCAAAAAATAATACAGCTGCAGCTATATTATTTTTTTAACGATAATTTTGTAATGATAATATTTTCTAGAATGTATTACGGAATATTCCTTGTGAAATATATTAATCATAATAATTTTAATAAGTAAGATAAATTTAACATGACATTATGACATCATGCTAATATTATTATGTGATGCATGCAAATGTGCTTAAGAAGATTTTACTTTTTCATATGTTTTTATGAGGCGATAAATTCGATAAGAGGATGTATATTTGTATTTCGCTTTTCATTTTCTTATTTATTTTAATCAGTTAATTTTTTTTTTTTTTTTTTTTTTTTGAAGAGACTTTTTTTATGATGAGCAAAATAATTAATTATTTATGGATTATCTCTAAAAAAAAGAGTTGACTGTGAAAAGAAAAAATATTTAAAAACTACCCATTGGAAACAAATAATAAAAATCCTTGATGATGCTTTACTATTAAAGCGAAAAGCTTCGGATAAATTTTTTAACATCTTTTAAATAAAATTTAATTTTACGTGTGTTTAAAGTGTTTTTAATATATGTAATTATTTATGGTCGTATATCCGTACAAGATCCGATTGGGAAAATCGCATTATGCGATTTTGCGAACAAAATTTAAATTTTATAACTGTTCCGAATTTAAAAAAGCATTTTAAAAGACGTCATCCTACTGTAATTATGAAGAATAATTTGGTTGTCAATTTGGAAGTTTTTTTTTTTTTTTCTTTTGAATCTAAAAACCATATATCAGCATCTTGTGAAGGACTCTTTAAAAAAAGAAGAAAGAAAAAAGAAAAAGAAAAAAAGCCAGAAATTTAATTTCACATCGCGTTTTACGCTTTAAACTAAAAATTTTTAAAAATTGTCATTTTTGAATAGTAGTTGCTTTTTAATCAAATAAAATTATTTTACTTTTCACATACTAAATATTTAATTCTATATAAAATGTATGCATATGTTTTTATCATTAAATTATGTTTTAAATACACTAGTTAAGTTTTCTTTTTCTAAACAATGCACTTAATAATAAGATAAATTAATCTTATCTTTCGTTGAATAATATTTCTAAAAGTCTATTATAACGTAATTGTTATGAAATAATTATGGCAGCATAGTTCTAATGCTATTTTTATTTTTATTTATTTTATTTTATTTTTATGTAATACATTATTTGGCAGTTTAGGATTTGGAATGTTGTAATCTTTTTTAATAAAACATTTTTTTTAAACAACTAACTAACATTTTTTGAATAATATAGCTTATATATTGGTATTCTTTGTCACAGGAAAAGGTTGGTTGGTTGGTTGGGTTTTTACGTCGCACTAGTGCTGCGCAGATGGGCAATTGGCGACGGTCTGGGACTCACCCCCTAGAGGTGGTCCGGAGACGTGCCATCGCAATTTTGATCCTCCACGGATGGGATCACAGGAAACGGATGTATGCGTTTCAATATTATTTACAATATTCCGTTTTCGCATGTGCGTACTTCTTCAGAAAGAACGTTTCATGGACTATATCTTTTACTGATATTATTTTATGATAGAAATTTTATTTTTAAAATATAAAAGAAAATACGATTACATTAAGTGAAAATTACTATTCGAAAGCGTTGTTATTCAAAAACATAAATCGTATGTAGTATTTACGACACGCCTATATAATGCATTTCTTGAAGTTCCATTTTAATTAAGTAGAAATTAGAAATAGATTACAAAAATAATAGGATATTGGACTGTACGAAGTAACCTATTACTGAAATTTTACTGTTTATCCCATCCCTAATATACAGCATCTAACAATGGGTATGAAAGAATGATTTTTCAAGCCTGAGAAAGACTTCTTTAGATGCCATATATATATATATATATATTTATTTATTTATTAAATTAAGTTTCTGTAATGACTTAAACATAACTTCTGAACTTTGAAATTTACGAACTATTATACTGGCAACAATCTCTCTCACGAGAACATTAAAAGTTCTAAAAACACCAAATTAAAATTTTTTAATACAAAATAACTATTATTATTATTATTATTATTATTATTTTTTTCTTTTTTTTTTTTTTTTTTTTTTTTTTTTTTTTTTTGACTGCGAACATTTTCTCGATAATATTTTCATAACTTCTTAAGGTAAATGTGCCAGTAGAGGATATTTTATAATTTTAAAAGTATTTTCAGGATATTTATTTTGTGTAATGGTCTTAATTTTATAGGCTGTAACCATAACTAGTGTTGCGTACCTCAATCAATTCTTTCTGTACATGATTGAACTTCGAAAAAAGGGGATTGAAGCATTTTTATACTAGAAAAGTTATTTTTCATGTGAGTTTAAAATGCACCAGTAGAATGGACACGTGAAAATATGGTAATGGGCCCTTTGGAATTTTTTAGGAAAAGGGAAATGAAATGAACTGATTGAAAGCATATATTTAATTTAAAGAAAAAAAAAAAGGCATTTCCTGTTTCATTAATGCGTTAAAAGAACAACAGAAGTTTGTGATTAAAACTGAATATCAATTACCTCAGAAAAATTAACTGCATAATCTTATAAATACCAAGGCTAGTCATACTGCTTTTATATACCTTCTGGTATATTGCGAATTATTTCTAAAAAGAAAAAAAAAAAATGGAAATATCTTCTTAAAATTAAATAATAATAATAATAATAATATTAATACAAATATCTTCTTAAAATAATATAATAATAATAATAATAATAATAATAATGCAAATATCTTCTTTTAAAAAAATGCAAGTTTCTTTTTTTAAAAAAATCATAAAATTTAAAAAGAAAAAAAAAAAAAAAAAAAAAAAAAGCTAATATTTTCTTAAAATTAAATAATAAAAAACTAGTTGGCATAGGTGGACTCTGCTCAGTTCCCCATCATATTTATGTTATTATAAATTTCTAGTGCGAGACATATTATAATCATGTTAAAAGAAATGAATTTGACCAAAGCTTGATACAGTGACAGAATGAAATCCCCGCCTAATAGGCTATCCACCGTTCACTTCGATATATTTATCTTATTCTAATCTATTAATTTATTTTATCAGGGTCAATTCCGTTGTTTAGTTTTTATGCAACTATTTCCAGTGGAATAATCCTCAAAATTCATATTTATATGAAAAATTTACAATTTCGCTATGTTGATAAAATCGTAAATTACGAATAATTTACCAAAATTTCCTATTAGAATATTTATATTCAATCATGTTCAAACCAATATCATAAATGTAATTTTGAAGTTGTCTAATGTATTTATGATCCTCAAAATGGAAGTTTATGCTCAATTTTGCCTTATTCTGACATGTTAAGTAAATCGTAAATTCCAAATAACTTACGAATTTTTTAAATTGGAAAAATCATAGTCTGTGATATTCACGCCAGTATCCAAAATAATATTTAAAAGTGGTTTGACATCTTTACGATGAAAATATCCCTCAAGATCGACGTTTATGTGAAATTTTGCTCTATTCTGTCAGGTTAAGAAATTCGTAAGTTTCCAATAACTTACGAAATTTTTATATTGGAAAATTCATAGTCATTAATATTCATGACAGTGTTCTAAATAATATTTCAAAAGTAGTCTGACATCTTTACGATGAATATATCTCTCAAAATTGACGTTTATGTGAAATTTTGCCCTATACTGCCATGTTAAGAAATTCGTAAATTTCCAGTAACTTGCGAAATTTTCAAAGTAGCATATTTATAGTAAATAATGTTCATTCCGGCATCAAAACTGATATTTTAACACTGTCCGACATTTTTACAGTAAAAAGTTTCCATTTAATGCACGTTTAAGTGAATTTTTGTCCTATTCTCCCATGTTAAGAAAATCGTAAATTTCTAATAACTTACGAAGTTTTTTAATTCGAATGTTGCAAATGAATAGGGTTCTTGCCAGTATCGAAAGTAATATTTTAAAACTGATCTGACCTCTGTGCGATCATTTGTTCGTGAGATATCGTGTAAACAGACTAACAAACTAACGGACTAACACACTAACGGACTGACACACTAACACACTAACAGACACCCTACAGACAGACACCATACAAATTTTGTCATTTTCGGATTCCTCACACCTGAAAACGTGTAAAAAAGTCAAAAAACCGAGGTCAAAATTTTTCACGATTACCTAAGTTCCCCATACCTATAATATGATGGGGAACTAAAAAAAAGCAAATATCTTCTAAAAATTAAAAAAAAAAAAAAAAAATTATGGATGTACAGTTTTCCGATGAATTGATGTTCCTTTTTTATTCCGAATTAGGGATAATGCCCAGCTGTATCCAATACTGGATCTGGCTTTAACCGAATAGTACAGCTATTGAAACCAGTATTGGCTGGTATTGGTGTAATATTAGCCAATATTGCACCAATACCACCTAATATTGGTTATCATCGCTGTGCTACTGGGAAAAATTCAAATAAGCCAGTGATGGACAGGGCTGTCCGCTACTGGTCATAATGACATTTTGTGGTACTAATATTGGATACCCATAAAATTATAATATGTTAATAAAAATTTTTAAAAATAGCACAATAATTAATTCTGCATACTTATTTTTATTCAAATTATTTTAGTTGAAAGCAAAGTGTGTAAGGATTCAGTTAAAAATAAACAGAGACAAAGCAAACAAATTTTTATTTCCTTATCAAAGCTACAAGAAAATATGGCAAAAGGACAGAAAGTTTTTTTTTTTTTTTTTTTTTTTTTTTTTGAAGTGGTGGTTTGGAATATTTGTAGTTCAAGGTCAAGACGTTATTAATAGTAGAAGAGTGTAAGACCAACCCTAAAAGCTGCTTGAACCTATGATAGAATAGAAAAGTTTGTTTTCAGAGTTTACATTTAAAAATGGTACAGCGACTATTACTGGTACACTTAACATGTATCGTTTACATTCCATCCGAATAAAATTGTTAAAAACTTTAGTGATTTATTTTTACTATAATTTTTACAACATTCTGTCTTTCAAAGGAATAAATTGTAAGAAATTTTACCATGAAAAATCACAACTCTTAGTTCAACTTCCTTTCTCGCAGAGGTATTAGTTCAAGTATATATGTACATATTTTAATAAGAACATCGCATTTTTTTTTTCTTTTTCAGAAACTTTCAACTTGATTTTCCTAATATGCATGAATATAAATTTACATATGGCTAAATTTCTACCTGCGTGAATGTATCTTACTTTTTTTTGAAAGGATGATCAAACAATTTCTGAAAATACATATTCATTTCTTGCTTCAATTTTATGTTAAACTTAAATCAATATATTTCAGCCCGACGTTAAATACCAAAAATGTAAAATTAACACTAATGTAAAATCGTGTGTGACACATATGAGTGTGTGACCCACTTTTCTTTTTTCAGTTAACGGAGTAGCATAATAATAATAATAATAATAATAATAATAATAAAACTTACATTTTTATTGAGGAATTTGTGAAGAAAAAAGAATTTCTACAACATATGATAACAACCTGAGTAGCAAAGAAATATTGGTGCAATACCGCAAAATATCGCCTGAAACCGGCATACTTGCCCGATATTCACCAATGTTGCATCTGTAATCTTGAAATTTTGAGATTTTCTATTTTTGATTTTTAATTTACTTTTTATTTAATTTTCCGTAAAATAGTGGATAGAAAACAATTTTAGTAACATTACAAATATTGTACACAAGTGTATACTGTATATCAGCTTTTATTAAAACCAAGTAAAAACTACAACGTATAGATCGCCAAACAGAAAAAATTGAGAAACAGACAGCTGTTTCGGTAGCATTTAGCGTACCGTCTTCAGTGCATAATGAAATGAGAGAGAGAAGAGAGAGGGAAATAAAAGAATGTATATATAGGTAATATTTTGTATATCAGCATCTCATTCATCGGCCTATATTAATTTAAAAAGTGTACCATACGGACGGTCAGACGTATCCTTACGTTGACCGATATTACTACCCTAGAAAAGAATGAAAAATGACGGAAAACAATGATTGTATTTGCTAGAAGATTTCATCAGTAATTTTGTTAACAGAAAAGAAAAGAATTAAAAAAAAAAAAAAAAAAAAAAAAGGGTTTAAAAGTGCAGTGATATCATGGAATTAAATAAGCTACGATAAAGTCCGAAACTGTTATTCGATTCTAAATTCAATGAAATGATAAGATACTAAGCCTTTCTGAATTCCTTGTTTTTTTTCTTTTGATATAAATAAAAATGAAAATAACAAAAACCTAAAGCATCCTTGCTGGAATGAAAGGGTAGCTGCCGTCTTCCTAAAAGGGGTTTGCACCAAATAAATATTCGGCACGAGGTTAGAAGTGTTTCATCTCATGTATATAACCTCGGTGTTAACGAACTCTGCTCCAAGGCAATCACGTGGGGCGAGAAACTACGATGATCCCCTTCGATTCTTTTTACTCTCTCCTCTCACTCTCACATCGCGGATGATAGTTACTCTAGCGTGGAGTTTGGATGCGGGTTACCATTTTCAGAAATTGATCGAAGATTTGGCACCATTAAGTGTGAAAATGTTCATACTCTGATTCAAACTTTGTCAATTTAAAATTCTTTCATCATTAACAGTTCTGCAACATATCTGCTTTATGATTCATAAAAATAATACTACACACAGAACAAGTATGGAAATTTCATACTATAAAATATAGAACCTTTTTTTTTTTTTTCTAGAAATAAGTAGCATTTCAAAAGTTAGCCGCACTAGTCTTTTATTTCATTTATGCATGATAGAAAAAGATGGCCGTAATATAGAGTCCAGCAACAACAGGTCGGGTAACCACATTTTACCAGAACTCGACGCGACCCGTGGATAGGGTTCAGGTCGGGTTGACTATTTTTTTCTCCTACTGGTCCGATTGGTTGATGTATTTTTCTTGCAGATCGTGTAGACTGAATGTATTTTTTTTTTTTTTTTCTGTGGGTCGGGTTTAGGTTCTGGTTAGATTAAGTTTTCAATGTATCGGGTCCGAATTGAGAACACATTTCAAAAATAAATTTACCATAAGAAGCAGGAATTTGATATAATTAATTGATTATAAGCATTAAACAATAAACTACTAAACTTGAAGCACTAATCTTAATGCACTTTTTTGTACACTCGGAGTACACAACACACATAAATTGTTAAAAATTATTTGTAAATCTTTATCTTAGTGTTTTTAATTCTTTTTAAAATGATTTATCAACTGTGTAATAATGAAAAATTATTCATTAACTTGGTTTTTAGACGAATTATTAATTTTTATTTAGTTTCAGGTTTCGGCCCGGGTTCGGGAAGGAGAAGTCGGTTTCGGGTACAGAGAATTCGAGTTTGAAGTATAAATAAATCGGGTTCGTGTCGTATATGGGTCTTCAAAATTCTCTGTTATGGGTGTAGGTTGCTGAAAATTTTTTGTAGGGTTCGGGTCAGGTTTCTGGTTGATTTAAAATTCCTCTATCGGATTCGGGTTGGGTAAAACCCGACCTTTGCAGGACTCTACCGTAATGCTAAAAGGGTTTTAAAACTCTGGTTTAAGATGATTTAATGCGTGAAGGGGAATAAAAGATTATAGAATCATATATTATTGTATGGGAGAAACACTACTGCAAAAAGGTTTGTTCAGCCTGTTAAAGGAAAAATTCTCTGTACTTCTCCAGTCTTAAAATAATTTTAAGCATTTTAACATTTAAGTTAAATTTCCGAAAAATCCAAATAGTTTACAAGTTTTTCCAATGAAGTTGGCAAAAATTGAAAACAATTTGGATATATCACAGTTTAGTATTTTGAAGGAGAATTTCCCAGTTGACACACCATTTCATTTACTAACACGCAAAGGTGTTTATCCATAGGACTATTTTGATTCGCATCTAAAATTCGAAGAAACATCACTCCCAACTCCCTCCGCATTTTATAATTCTTTAACTCAAGAACCAATTTGTGACGATGATTACGAGCATGCCAAAACTATCTGGAACAAGTTTAATATGAAAAATCTTGGGAACTTTCATGTTAAGACTGACGTATTATTGTTCGCCGATGTGTTTCAAAATTTCAGAGAACTTTGCATGCGCTATTATCAGATTGATACTGCTCATCTATACACATCACCAGGACTATCATGACATGCCTGTTTGAAGGTGAGTGGAATACAACTAGAACTTTTTACAGACATCGGCATGTTGTTATTGGTTGAAAGAGATGTGAGAGATGGAATCTCTCAAATAAGTCATCGTTATGCTAAAGCCAACAATCCATACATGACCGACTATAACCCAAATGAGCCAAAAAGTTATATTATGTACTGGGATGCCAATAACCTTTACGGTTGGGCTATGTCCAGTACTTACTCTACGGAAACTTCAAATGGATCAACACAGAAAATATGTTCGAAGAATGGATTTTATCCCTACGAGATGATTCCAATATTGGTTTCATATTTGAATTGGATATGGAATGCACCCCACATCTTCATGATTTCCATAATGATTTGCCACTAGCTCCCGTAAAGTTCACAGTGACAAAAGAAATACTCTACCCATATGCTAAAATCCTTTTAGATAACAATAAATTTACTTCATCAACAAAATTAATACCTAATTTGAATAGTAAGCAAAATTATGTAGTACATTACCGTAACTTAAAATTTTTCATTCAAATGGGATTAAACGTAACAAAAAGCTATTCATTTCAACCAAGCTCCTTGGCTGGAAAAGTATATAATGTTAAATACTGAAAAACGCAAAAATGCAACTTCTTCCTTTCAAAAGGACTTTTTCAAGCTTTTAAATAACAGTGTTTACGGAAAAATCATAGAAAACTTACGGAATCGTCGAAACATTGATTTATGTAACACCGAAAAGAGAGCGAAAAAACTAGTCGCTTGTGCAACTTTCAAAGCGTTTAAAGAATTTGATAACATCTTGGTAGCTGTCGCGAGATTAAAATCAAAACTGTTAATAATAGACCAATTTATGTAGGGTTTACCATCTTGGAGATATCAAAACTGTTGATGTATAACTTTCATTACAAGTACATAAAACAACATTATAATGACAAAGCTGTACTCTTTTTAAAAAAACAGACTCACTAACATATCACATTACTACGGACGACATATATGAAGACATGAAGAAAAATCGACATCTTTTTTACTTTTCTGATTATTCCCGAGACCATTCTCTGTACACAACTGAAAATAAAAAAATGTTTGTTAAAATGAAGGATGAGTTAAATGGGAAAATTGCATTGGAATTCGTAGGTCTAAAATCTAAAATGTATTCGTTAAAATCAACTAGCAGTGAAAAAAAAAAAAAAAAAAAAAAAAAAAAAAAAAAAAAAGAGCTCAAGGAATATCCACACGTGTTATTAAAAATAAAGTTTCACATTTTGATTATGTAAATTGTCTTCAACAGCAATTAACTACAGTCGGTAACAAAAATGTCCGAACACTAGCGAAAATTCCTATGTAAAAAAAGTACACTTCATATGGTTTTGTTAAATAAATCCTTATCGAATCATGCTTTTACACTGACTAAGAACAGGATTCGACAAGGATTTCTTTAACAAAACCGTATGAAGTGTACAATTTTTACATAGGAATTCTTGCTAGTGTTCGGACACTTTTGTTACCGACTGTACGTATGAAGAGCAGACTAGAATTGACCAAGAAAATCATCATTTGTTTTCAATTCGTCAAAACAAAAAATGTCTTGGTGCATTTGACGATAAATGATATATCTTGGATGATGGTGTTAGCACCTTAGCTTATGGTCATTATGAAATTGATCAAGATTTTGTATTATAAACTTAAATATTGTAAAAGTTGATGAAGATTTAATATTGTAAACTTAATATTGTATGATTTAATATTGTATTTACTTCCTTATTGTTGATGAAATTATATGTATATACTAATTATTGGGATGCATGAAAACTTAGAGTAATATCTGTAAATAGTGTAAAAACTGATTAAGATTGTATATTGCAAACTTAGTTATATTTGATAAACTTGTATGTATATACTAATTATTGTGACGTAATGTAAACCTGTTAAAAGAATTTTGGAAACAATATGTGAAAATAATGTAAAATTGATGAATATTTAATGCTGTAATCATAGTTATATTTGATGAAATTATATGATCATACTAATTATTTTAACTTAATGTAAGCATACTAAATGCAAAATGGAAACAATATGTGAAAATAATGTAAAAAAGAATAAAGATTTAATACTGTAACCTTAGTTATATTTGACGAAATTGTATGTATGAACAAATTATTGTGACATTTTGGAAAATATTGCTGCAATAAAGTTTTTAATTAACTGTAAACCGTGTCTGTTTTTATTTCTAAGTTGTTATTTTTTTAGAATGTTTGTGAATTTTACTAATATGTTAAAAGAAAAAAAGGAGTAAAAAGTAATTTTATAAATTTTATTAAAAGGATGGGAAAAAAATAATAATGAAAATTGATTTATGAAAATGAAAGAAGAAGAAATAATTATTTAAAGAGAAGAAGAAGGAATAATTAAAATTTTAGAGAGAGAGAGAAAATCTATTAGAACTAGGAAAAATAATTTTATGATTTAATTTAAATATTACAAACTCTATAATAGATTATAAGTTTTAAAAAATCATTATTTCGTACAACATTAAAATATGAAGCAGTACCAAAATCTTTAAATTTTTTTATTCCATACTAGATTATTTATCATTAAAAAACCCATTAAAAATCCACTATCGTCTTTGACAATTAAAAAATTCGTTAACGAGGTTACTAAACATTGTTTACCCATAGGGTATACGTCCCCACGCTGTTACTTCCCCCTCCTCGTACTTTCTACCCCTTACGTCGCAACGCCGCATCACACGCCTGTCCCAGGACGTACGTTTTCCCCCTACTTCCCCGTCACTAAAGGGGACTTATCCTGTTGGGAAAATGATTGAATCTAATGTTAACCTATGACAGAAATACTGCTACTCATAGTTTAATAAAATTTCAAATTTTTCATAAAATATTTATTTAACGAAAAAATTAAATAAATAAAAAAGTGTTATACTTCTAAATGCTCGTTGCTGCTTCTATGTTGCACTTCTGTTTATATTTCTTGCGTGATGAAGGAACGTGTTATGCATTCGGTGAGAATGATAGTTGCAAGTTTTGCTTTTTATAATGTCTGCTAAAACATTGGCTTATTTATTATACGACGAAACTCTTAGTTTTCATTATATATATATATATATATATATATTCAATTGGAAATGACTAGCAAATAAAGAAATTTATATTTCTTTTTTATTTGAAAGTAATTTATTTTTTATTTAATAAAGTAAAAGATACAGAAAAAATTTCGATTTCCGGATTTCGATTAATTTACACGTTTCGAGATTTCCTTGCATTTGAATTAACTGAAATTGACTACTTATTTTTTAAAAAGTGGATTTATTATTCTGTCGTCTGCATATATAAGAAGAAAGTATAAGATTCAGAAAAAAAATTTAGATTATCGCTTTTTCATGAAGTTACACGTTTTGAGGTTTCTGAACTGAATTCGACCATTTTTAGAAAATATCTCTCTTTTTAAGTTCGAACACTGTACTTTATGAACCAATGGACTTAACTTAACCGAACTTGATATTTGATTGGACCTTGGTTTTAATTAGTGCCGATTAGTTTTTGGACTATATCACAGGGGGCGCTTCCACGTTGCGATTTCCTCTCATTTCAGGAAAGGCTCAGCATCTACAGTGTACCAAACTTAGAAATATATTAAGTAAAAGTCTGCTGATTCACTTTGGATGCATATCGACAAACAATTGGCGCAACTGTGTTGCAATTTAATTTCGTTTACGAGAAGGCAATTACTTTGCTTTGCTTTGCAAAAAAAGTGGTCGCTTTTCGACCATTGGGCGATACTAGTCTTTATAAAATTGTATAAGTGGTTACATTTTAAGTTTCTACGATCAATATTTTGCAGTATTATTATCATATTAGTGATAATGATAAAATTTTACTGCAACCGTAATAAAATATTTGAAATTAATGAATATAAAAACAGTTTATAATTATTATTGTTAATAATATTTCTTTAAAATGAGATGTCATTTTTATCTTAATATGTTTTTTTTTTTTTTTTTTTTTAATTCCATTCCTGCTCAAAAAATTAGCAAAATTTACAAACGAACTTTTTGTTGTTGTTGTTATTGTTTGTTTGTTTAATTTATAAATTTCCCGTTTTATGAAATGCTCTTAAATTTTGGGGACGTAAAGAATAGAATCGCCTTTATCACTTTCAGTGAAGATTGGTGTCCAAAATACTAATTAGAGAGACGAGAATAAATTGAGAAAAATTTTCAATATTTTTGATTACCCTGTATCACTGTGCAATGATCTGTAATTGTAACAAATGTTAATATAAATCTATCTTCTTGTTGAATAATAGAGCATAATAATCAATATATTAAATAATACAGTTATAAGCATTTCTTTAAGAGCGTGTGAAAAAAATACTCAACAGGATTTTTTTTTTTTTTTTTTTTTTTTTGTAATTTATAATCTGCAGAATTTTCAACGAAATTTAGCGAAAAATTCAGATACGGACTTTAGAAATTATATACCACAATCGGAATACAAAAATATATAGTATCTTACGAAAATGAATATTTGTAAAAAAATTGCTTCAATTCACATCCAGTTCTAGTACATTAATGAAAACTAACTGGAATATAATGAAAACAACTGTTCGCGACTGTTGCTTTTAAGAAAAAAAGAAAGAAAAACCGGTCAACAACTGAATAACTTTCTGAAATTTTACGGTACTTAGTCAGGACTTAATTTCCATAGGAATGCAGTTCTCATACTTATTTCATTTTAGTTGATTTCTACATATTAGATGGAACGCATGGGGACTCACTAATAGTGCGTATTTGGAACTCAACAGTGCATCATTTCCGAAAAATTAAAGTCCCCGAATAGTTTTTATTCTCCACTTACTTTTTTCCTAATAATGACATCTACATTTGTAATGTAACTTGAGACACCAGCTTTTTCTTCTATGTAACTTTACCAGCAAGAGACCACTGTCACTTTTCACACAGCGGCTAGAAGTTGTTCGTATTAGCAATAAATGAATACAGTTTATATTTTTTTCCTTTTATTCAGCTACAAATTTAAACCATAATTTAATCAAAACAACAAAAGCAAAAAAGTAAACAGCATTTTGTCTTCTAAGAAGAAAACAACCTGTTGTACAGGAATTATGAAATGAAAAATCAGAGAATGTCCTACTAATTTTTTGTAAGATTTGATTTTAACTAATTTGATTTTCATAAACTAGAGTAAAATTTCTCAAAATTCTTCGATAGACTTGAAAATTAAAGACACATACAAACGTAAGTTCTGACGATTAGCGAGCCCATTCTTTTTTTGTTCCAATTTAAGACCTGTACTTGATAGAACTCTTAGTACGAATTATTTTATATATTTGGCTAAAACATTATTTAACATATATATATATATATATCGTTCGCCCATGCGCAGTTCAACTTCTTTAAATGGCCATATTTCGAAAAAAAATTAATTCTTTTGCATTCCGATTGCAATATATTTTTCTAAAGTCATTTTTGAATTCATTTGAAAGTGGAATTAAATTTCGTTGAAAATTCTGCATATTTTAATTAAAAAACATGTTTTTGTTTTTACAAACAAGAAATTTTAATGCTTAAAAATCCATAATTTGTCATGTTATTGTTACATAAATGCAATAAAAAATTGTACAAGGGCCTGTATTAATATTTGCTTCAATTATAGATAATTTCATTTAATTAATAATACAGAATGGTTGTAAACACTATGTTTTTCTTAATTCTATACATTTGCAAAATTTAAGAATATTTCATTGAGTTAGCAATTTATAAATTGGAAAAACAAAATCGTTCTTTTATAAGTCATTTTAAAATTTTGAGCAACAGTGTATCTGTGTAGCTCAAAATCCCCCCCCCCCCCCCCCCCAAAAAAAAAAAAAAAAGAAAAAAATACGGTAATGTTTTACAAAGATTATCTGGTTAATTAATCAATAACAAATTATTGAAAACATCTGAAGTTAGTCACCTGAAAATAATGGACCAATTTCTTTTAAGATAAAAGAAAAGAAAAACAAACCTTCATATACATAAGTTTTAAATTCTTTGTAAATGCTTTATAAATACACATTATTAACTTAACTATGTTCACAGTCGCTAAATGTGACTTGGGCTCAATAAGCCTTCCAAGTGAAGGGTTGAAGGGTAACACTAACTGAAGAACTCCCAGTGAGAGCTTGATTTAAAGACGCATACGAACATCTCAAAAAAATTTACAAATTGTTGTTAAACATAAAGCTTAGTTTGATGGAATTAGAAAAGTACATATTTAAATTTATATAGTGGTATTATGCTATCAAAATACAAACTAGCAAAAATGCTAAATTCTGTAGGTTATGTAAAATCATACCTGCCAACATTCTCATTACATACTTGCCAACATCCTAATTATGAAAAGGAAGATTTTTTAGAACACACACCCCATTTTCCACACCAGTATATTTTTTGAGTGTTTCTTCTTATTTAATCGTATTTAAATTTGAAGAATATTACTCTAAAAATATACTGGTGTGGAAAAAGGGGCGTGTATCGGTTTATAATTAGTATGTTTGCAAGTATGTCATTAATATTCTGTAGTATTGTTGCTGTTGGTCCCCGCCTTTATTTTTCACACCAGTATTTTTGGAGAGTAGTTTTTCTTATTATTTAATTGTACAGTCAGTAACAAAAGACTCCGAACACTAGCAAAAATTCCCACGTAAAAAAAGTACACTTCATACTGTTTTATTAAATAAATCCTTGTCAAATTCTGTTCTTAGACTGACTAAGAACAGGATTCGACAAGGATTTATTTAACAAAACTCTATTAAGTGTACTTTTTTTATATAAGAATTTTTGCTAGTGTTCGGAGACTTTTGTTACCGACTGTAACTACATTAGTAGACTATTACTCTAAAAATATGCCGGTGTGAAAAAAAAAGACGAGACTAACAATACTACAGAATATTAATGAGGATGATGGCAGCAGGGGTGAAAATGTTCCGTCTTTTGACGGAAATTTTCCACTGGTATATTCTTATAATAATCTCCATCCTATTTAATCGAAAGATATTAGTGCAAAAAAACACTCAATTTTTTAACATTAAGACCATAACATTTTAAGACCATAACATTTTTACCCCTATGGATGGCAAGTATATGTAAAATCATCCTATTGCAAATGTATGTCTACACTTAGAATAAAATATGCTTTAAATATCGTTAAAAATAATTAATTTAAAAATTGCAGAAGATTCACAATTATACCTCGCATTTCACTAATCGACATCGTCTAGATGTTGTTTATACGAATGCAAATATACAAATTGTCCTATTTCTTTTTACTCCCCTTCGGTGCTCTTTCAGAATTTTCAAAAGAAAGAATGGGAGTTTCGTACCTATTCGCTAATCAGGACTTGATTGTCGCATTATATGTAAATATTTACTTTCTCTTACCCGAATATATGGTAGAGAAAGTATTGTTCAAGGGTCAAATTTTCGAAAGTGACTTTTTGTTATATTTACATGTTTTGAGGTCCCCTTATTACGAAAATCATGTTTTTAGCGGTTGGTCTGCGTGTGTGTGTCTGTCTGTTATCAGCATATCTCAAGAACAAATAATAGCAAAAATTCCAAACTTGGTATTCTAAATCTGTATCATATAGGGATGCTACACTAAACTTTTCGTTCAGATGAAGCAAATGGTTCGTGTACAGGGACACCCAAGAGAATTCAAATGCATTACGTCTATGGCGAAAATTGCAGGACAGTAGAGTTTAACATCTATAGACAGCACTAAACCAAATGAAACGAATATATATTTTGTATAAGCGTAAAAACATGCTTCACGTGTAGAATATGGTATGGAAATCAATCACTGTTCGTTTACAGGGCTACACAGAAGAACTAGATTATAGTGCGACAATGCTTGAAAATTGATGAAAGTGTATTTCAGGTTGTGCCGTGCAGTGGCAGATCTAAGGAATGGGGGGGGGGATTCCCCCTTCCCCCCCCCTCCAAAAAAAATTGTTTTTCACAAAACTTATAATTAAAAAATTACAACTTAAATTCATATTGGAATGGTTGAATAATATTTTCAGTAAAATCATTTTAAATAATTATCTGCCGTATGTAAAAATTATTACTTACAAACTTTGAATAAACACCATAAAATGCAATAAACTCGCAACAATTGTTTCGGGTCGAAAAAACACACGACCCTTCATCAGGCGAACAAAGTAAGTACGAGTGCTGCAGTCAAAGCGGCAACGCACAAAATCGTTTAAAATGAAAAGAAAAAGTTTATAAAGTAGAAACTAAATATAGCTACTGGTGTGAGTAGAATTGTACAAATAAACAAGAAAATAAATAAATGAGTGAGATTAAACATATAACAATCTAGGGATAACAAAAATTAAACTAAAATCTAAGTTACGTGAGTAATTTCCAAGCATCAGAGAAGAAAGGAGTGGAAGAAATATCATTAACAAGATTTTTCGAATTTTTAAATATGTAAAATGCTTCATGAATATCCAAATAGGAGGAGCAGACAGGAGATGAAATTATGTTAGTTTTGGAAAAATCAAAACGATGACCTTGAGACCAGCAGTGGGAAGCAATAGAAGATTTGGTAATCTCTTCATTACGAACATTCCGACGGTGCTCATTTATTCTGTATTTCAAACGCCTCCTAGTTTGACCAATATAACCTAAGTTGCAGGACGAACACGGAATTAAATAAATTCCAGAACGGTTTTCGGTGGGAATGGGATCCTTAAGAGAAAATAATTTTATTTTATTGACGGGTTTGTAAATAACTTTGAAACCAAACGGTGAAAGAATTTTAGAGATTTTAAAAGAGAGTGAAGAATAAAAAGGTAAAACAACTGGGATGAGACTGTGATCGTTTAATTTGGGAGCAGAACGTTTAGGATTCTTAAATTTATATAGAGCTTTATCGATGATAGATGGGTTATAGCCACGAGAGAGGGCAAGAGATTTTAAATAATTAATTTCTTTCGAAAGATTAGACGGATCAGAACAAATGTGTAAGGCACGGTAAACATAAGTGTAAAAAACAGACATTTTTTGTTGAGGGGCGTGGTTAGAGAGAGCATGCGGCGGCAAAGAGACTGAGAATGGTTTTCTAAAAACAGTAGTTGAGAAACAATCCTTTTCTTTATTCACAAGAACGTCAAGGAAGGGCAAAGAGCAATCCTGTTCAACCTCAAAAGTGAATTGAATGCATGGGTCAATCGAATTGACCAAAGAAAGTAAATTGGACAAATCGACGTCAGGGGAGACAAGAACGAAAGTGTCATCCACATATCTAAACCAGTGAGGAAATTTATATACACCGAAGAGTTTTTCTTCAAAATAGTGCATATAGATGTCGCAAAGTAAAGGAGAGAGAGGACTACCCATGGCCATACCATCATTTTGGGAATAATAAGTACCATTAAAAATGAAGGCAGTTTGCCTGATACACAAATGAACTAAATTTACAAGCTCCTCAATTTCAATAGAAGAATAATGGAATTCACGTAGTCTTCTCTCTAAACAAACCAGAGCACCTTGAACCGGAACATTTGTAAAAAGTGACTTTACATCTAAAGAAATCATAGTATAATTAGACGGGGAGATGCATTTAATTTTGTCCACAAAATCATACGAGTTTTTTACAGTATGATGTGGACAAAATTAAATGCATCTCCCCGTCTAATTATACTATGATTTCTTTAGATGTAAAGTCACTTTTTACAAATGTTCCGGTTCAAGGTGCTCTGGTTTGTTTAGAGAGAAGACTACGTGAATTCCATTATTCTTCTATTGAAATTGAGGAGCTTGTAAATTTAGTTCATTTGTGTATCAGGCAAACTGCCTTCATTTTTAATGGTACTTATTATTCCCAAAATGATGGTATGGCCATGGGTAGTCCTCTCTCTCCTTTACTTTGCGACATCTATATGCACTATTTTGAAGAAAAACTCTTCGGTGTATATAAATTTCCTCACTGGTTTAGATATGTGGATGACACTTTCGTTCTTGTCTCCCCTGACGTCGATTTGTCCAATTTACTTTCTTTGGTCAATTCGATTGACCCATGCATTCAATTCACTTTTGAGGTTGAACAGGATTGCTCTTTGCCCTTCCTTGACGTTCTTATGAATAAAGAAAAGGATTGTTTCTCAACTACTGTTTTTAGAAAACCATTCTCAGTCTCTTTGCCGCCGCATGCTCTCTCTAACCACGCCCCTCAACAAAAAATGTCTGCTTTTTACACTTATGTTTACCGTGCCTTACACATTTGTTCTGATCCGTCTAATCTTTCGAAAGAAATTAATTATTTAAAATCTCTTGCCCTCTCTCGTGGCTATAACCCATCTATCATCGATAAAGCTCTATATAAATTTAAGAATCCTAAACGTTCTGCTCCCAAATTAAACGATCACAGTCTCATCCCAGTTGTTTTACCTTTTTATTCTTCACTCTCTTTTAAAATCTCTAAAATTCTTTCACCGTTTGGTTTCAAAGTTATTTACAAACCCGTCAATAAAATAAAATTATCTTCTCTTAAGGATCCCATTCCCACCGAAAACCGTTCTGGAATTTATTTAATTCCGTGTTCGTCCTGCAACTTAGGTTATATTGGTCAAACTAGGAGGCGTTTGAAATACAGAATAAATGAGCACCGTCGGAATGTTCGTAATGAAGAGATTACCAAATCTTCTATTGCTTCCCACTGCTGGTCTCAAGGTCATCGTTTTGATTTTTCCAAAACTAACATAATTTCATCTCCTGTCTGCTCCTCCCATTTGGATATTCATGAAGCATTTTACATATTTAAAAATTCGAAAAATCTTGTTAATGATATTTCTTCCACTCCTTTCTTCTCTGATGCTTGGAAATTACTCACGTAACTTAGATTTTAGTTTAATTTTTGTTATCCCTAGATTGTTATATGTTTAATCTCACTCATTTATTTATTTTCTTGTTTATTTGTACAATTCTACTCACACCAGTAGCTATATTTAGTTTCTACTTTATAAACTTTTTCTTTTCATTTTAAACGATTTTGTGCGTTGCCGCTTTGACTGCAGCACTCGTGCTTACTTTGTTCGCCTGATGAAGGGTCGTGTGTTTTTTCGACCCGAAACAATTGTTGCGAGTTTATTGCATTTTATGGTGTTTATTCAAAGTTTGTAAGTAATAATTATCTGCCGTAGTTCAATAAACATCAGCAATCAAATACCTCTCTAAACTTCCACCTGTATTTAATGGCCACCTTCTATAAGTGTCAATTTTTCTTGCTCCCAAAAATCTCCTTTTTGACTTTACTACTGATTTACCTCGATTCAATGCCCATGTACAAATGCATATGTTTACTAAGGGTCACATTTTGCCAGAGCAGGTAATAATGTTTAACTCTTAATGTGAACTGGCCAATTTTCGTATGTAACTCCTTTCAAAGAACCCTCTTATCAATGCCGTAGCCAAAATGAATTTATTGGGAGGGTTCAATTTTTATTACACGATTTTGTGTGTTAAAAGTGAAGTTTATTTGAAAAATTTTCAACAAATCTGCAAAATTTCGGGGATTGTTTAAATTCCCTTCCTCTTCCCCTTGGCTACGGCATTGATCTTACTGCTCTCCAATTTTAATTCTAGCAGATATTTCCTATGAAGTTACTGGTAGAGACAAGAAGTGTTTAATAAAACATTTTAGTTTTTAATGTGCATATTATAGTTGAAATTCAGGCTTGGAAAAGAGAATTTTGTATCCTACCAATATTCAAGTAATAATTTAAAAACCTTTTAGGACAGTAGCAGTGTTGAATTTAAATAGTAAACTTTCAATATTATACATAGTTCGGATTAAAAATTACAAGCTAAACCTATTATTTTTATCAAGAATTTTCAGTGGAACCCTTTATTCATTCAGAAAAGTTGTTAAGTTGATCAATTTTATCTAGGATATAAAAGAATTCTTAGGGAAAAAATTACTCCAAAAAAGCATTTAAAATTAAAACTAATATTAATGATTTATTACAAAGCAGTATAGACATATATAAATAATGCAGATTTGAATAATTGAATCCATTTCATTCATAATTTTTTGCCTGAATTATAATTTCTTAACGATTTCTAGTAAAAGGTGACCTCTTTACAGAGCCATTTTTTATAGCATCATGCGTGGCATTCTTAGGATGGTTTCACTATATTTCTTTTTTTAACACTTACCAACAACGTTGAAAAGTGTGTATGACTTCAGTTTGTCTGTCTGTCTTTCCACATTATAACTCCCGTAAATATTCATGGAATTTGGAATTCCTTGAAATTGTTGTATGCTGTTTAAGTTCACTATGTGATGCTCCCTATTGAAAGTGGAGTACATATTGTCACTGGTTTGTCTACAGGGACACAAAAAAGAATTTCAAAGTATTGCATTCTATTAGAAATATTTCTACAAATCCTAATTTTTAACACTTTTATTTCGCCGAAATCATAATGAAATTGACATTAACAATACATATGCATAAAAAAAATTAAAAGCTTTCTATAGAATGTAGTATAATTAGCATTAAGATTTACTGGGCCAGAAAAAATATTCAGTTACATTAATGGCTATAATTGGAAATTGCAGTAATTGCATTTCCGTTTACATTAATACATTAATCGTTTTTAACAATTTCTGACGATTTTTAAGAGTGATAATTATATGAATTAGTCTATATCTGTGTTTTCGTCCATCTGTCTGTGAGCTCTCTCTGACTTTCATAAATATTCACCGAATTTCTTGAAATTGATATACGTTATTGAAGTTTACTATGGGATGTAACCGGAATAAAATGGGGTAAATGCAAAAACTGGTTTGTACAGGAATATTAAAAAAAAAAAAAAAAAAAAAAAAAAAAAAAATTCAAAGCATTACGTTCTATGAAGGTTGTTTCTATAAATCACATTTTACTACTTTTATTTTGTACTAATCATAACTATGAGCAAATTTTGTATGTAATCATTGTTGCACGTATATATTACATGGGATTGTCTTAAAAAAAAAAAAATAAATAAATAAAAAAAAAAATGATTATCACCCCACCCCCCTTCAATAGACATCTTAATTGCATTTTATGTTTTAGTTGTAGTTCCAGTTAATGTATTACATACACGCATCCGTGCATGTATTATTTAAAAAAAAAAAAAAAAAAAAAAAAAAAAATTAATAAATCTTTCAAAAAATTTCCATGTAGATATAGTAATTATAAATAAATTATTGAACAATTTCTTAATGAAGTCTAATGTATCTACGGAATGTACACTAATACTACGATTCTAAATTTTTCATTAATCTGGAATAACATCTTGAAAAATCATCGCACCCCCCCCCCCCCAAAAAAAAAAAAAAAAAAAAAAAAAAAAAATTCTCGCTCCACCACTGCTGCCATGTGTTATTAATATATGTACACCAGTGGTGTGTACATAACCTTCAGAAGATATACAGGGTTGCCAATATTTAAGCCATAACATTCTTTTTTGTTGTTAGTAAAAGTGCTTTATTGTGATATTTGACCATGTCCAGAAAAGCTGCTCAAGAATTGAAATTATTTCCTAATAACCATCTGACGAATAATGTATTTTTTAAGCTAAATATTCATTTCTTGGTTTTTTGCATATTTACACGTTTTGAGGCTTCCTGAATACCGAAGTCAAATTTTTAACGATTGATCTTTATCTGTGTCTCGTAGAGTAAATTAAAAACAAATAATTTCAGGTAATCCAAATTTTGTATTTTGAAGTTAATATGTTTGTTACTAAGAAGTTTGATAAAGATTTATAAGTTTCAAGAAATGTTGCGTGTGAAAGTTGTCCGGATAATTCTAAATGAACTTTTGAATTTGATAACAGATTTGAATTCTGTATAAATGCACATATAATAATGAAACGGAGGGTTACGGGGGGCGCTAGCCTCCCTCATACAGAATTGTTTGTCAAATAAAGCTGTTACGCCTAATTTGAATTGTTTTAACATAAGTTTGCGTAACAGTACTCGTTATCTTACCCCTTAATCTGCGATCTGTATTTATGGTATTAAATTTCAGGGTAAGAAAAAGTCGTGTGAGTGACACACCAGATTATTTTTACTATTAGACGATAATTACAAAAAACACTTTAATACATTAGGAATTTTAAATCAAATCATCCTTTATGTACAAAAACTAATCATAGAACGAAAACCCAAATCCTTTTTGCTAAAAAAATGTAGGGTAAGTGCACCAGTGATTGAAACTTTTAGAGCAATCTCTGATGTTTTTAATGTTCTAGTCATCTGAAAATGCTTTTAGAAATCTTAAGTTATGTTTTTAGAAATCTTAAGTATGAGGGACATCCAGAACACGTATATGTTAAAATATATACATTTGATAATAATTTTTTTAAATGAATTTTTATCTTACACTCACCCAATGTTCCAGTAATTGACACAGTCAGTTTTTCATTTTATCAGTAATTGGTACCCTATGTTCCAGTGTTTGACACTGCTAGTTATTCATTTTACCTGTTATTAGCACCCTTGGCTACAGTGTTTAACATAAAATGTTAAAATTCTTGTATGTAAAATATATGACGTTATTATTCTTCTTATCTATTAATTATTTTGGGATTTATGTCAGTTACTGGAGCATGTCAATCACTGGATCACCTACCCTATTTGGTATTGGCGAGTCTTAATGTACTTTACTTCAGTTATTAAGGTTTTAGAACTTGAGAAAATATATACGATTTAGGGGGAGTTAAGTAACACACACATATATATATATATACTATCTATAATTGTCATCATACATAGTAAATAAGTGATACTACATGGAACGTTTTTTTAAGTTTCGGTATTCAATTAAGTTTTCTTTCTTTCTTTCCTTTTTTTTCTTTTGAAGACAAATGAAAGTACTCATTTAACTGTTGTCATTGAGATTGTAATCCATCTCCAACATGATGTGCCAGAACTCCGTTGCTGTAACCCTCATCTGAATTGGCGACACTTGTTAAAAGAAATCTCTACTTGTTACAAGCAGACGAACCCAAACTTTTCGCTCTAGTTACTAGGTCAAAGGCTTTTACTGGGTTAAAAGTTGCGTTTGTTATTTTGTTTGAGCATATCCCAGCCCTTATCTGCGTCATATTTTCTTCTCTTTTTTTTCCGATTCATCTCAGCAGACCTTCACCTGGATAAGTATTTTCCATGTCTGAGAGAACAACGAACGATAACCAGGACAATATACTCTGCGAGGGAGTCACGGACAATGTTTGAGGATTAAAAGATGCAACAGCAATAAGTGAGAGTGAACGAGATAGGCGGGGTTGCTCTCTGAGCTAAAAAGCGAAAGGGGGAAAAAAAACTAATTTTAAAAAACTGTTCTAAATGCGTAACGTTTCACGTACGTTATCTTGAAGGTAATCACAAGACAGCATGAAAGGCAAAATCGTTGTAAAATGATTAGAATAGATGGTTGAGCATCACGTTATTGAAAGGCTTATGATGCATCATAACCCAGTTTTTCATATTTAACGCATATTGCAGTTAAACTGCCATGGTTTTATCTATAAAAGATGTAATAATAATGGATGTTCGTGGTAAATAACCTTAGCAAACGAGGAAAATTTTTAATCTAGGAGTAATTTCGTAAAAAATGTTTGTCTCCGAAAGAGCCTTTGGTGCATGATGATTCGCCTAAGATAGTAATCGATTATTTTAAAATATTCATAGAATGCAAACCTTAAAAAAAAAAAAAAGAAAGAAAGAAAGAAAAGAAAGAAAGAAAGAAAAAGAAAAAAGAAAAATTCTTAAGGTAAAAAATTTATTATGTTTAAAATACTATGGAAATAAATATAACTGATTGACTTAACGGCCCTCTTCACTTACCGTCGCCGGAAGCCTGAGCCAATGTTATTCTATGGGGAAATTTTCTTTGCAAATAACTTATTAACTAATACATATTTTTCAATTCTGTTTTCACATTCAGAAAATTCCCAACTATTAAATTGACGCACATTTTTGAAAAAGTATTTTCTTTATTTTTAATATTTTATTTTGAAATGGCAAAATGAAAAAAAATCACATATTGAAAATTCGTATTTTGCAGCTTCAAAATAAAATATAAAAAATTAAAAAAATAATTTTTGAAAAAAAGTCCGTCAATTTAACAGCTGGGAATTTTCAGAATGTGAAAACAGAATTTCAAAATATGTATTAGTTAATAAGTTATTTGTAAAGAAATATTTCCCATAGAATAAAATTAGCTTCGACTTCCGGCGGAGGTGAGTGAAGAGGGCCCTTAAATAAAAGGACTTCAGAATGAAGGGATTTTCATATGGCAATATTCACATGATTTATTTACAAGTAAGCAGTATTAATACCGTGAGTGAAAAAATATTGGGGAATCGTATTTACTTATTTAGAGGTAGCATTAATTATTTTTTGAGCCTTTTAAGTGTGTTATATATTAGCACATATAATATTCTGAACGTAATTTATTATAACAGTGGAGTAGACCAGTTTAAAAATAAATAAATAAATAACTTTGAAAAAACTTCTGAAGAAACTCTATATAAAATTAACTAATTGTAAAAATGGCCGGGAAAATTCTATGGAGATAGTTTAAATGCGTTAAATTTTCGGGTCTGCATTAAAAAAAACTATAACTTAAATTAATATAATTAAAAATATAGTACCTTAAGACTTTTTATATGTACAGTCGGTAACAAAAGTGTCCGAACACTAGCAAAAATTCCTATGTAAAAAAGGTACACTTCGTACAGTTTTATTAAATAAATCCTTGTCGAATCCTATTCTTAGTTAGTGTAAGAACACGATTCGATAAGGATTTATTTAACAAAACCGTATGAAGTGCACTTTTTCTGCATAGGAATTTTTGCTAGTGTTCGGACACTTTTGTTACCGACTGTATATAAAATAAAACTAAATCAAATCTAAAAATGATAGTTTTTCATTTTTCTATTATTATTATTGATGCACGTTATGAGATAATTTTACGAGAACATGAAGTGCTACACCAGTGTCAGAATCACTCAAACAAAACACTATAGAAATGAATCGCTGTTTGGAATATATTTAACAGATCTGGAATTTGTAACACACATAAACTATAAAAAGAAATTATGTTATATTACAGAATATTCCCGGCAGCAAAAGTGGCCAGAAAATATCCGTATGCTATGAGAAAAAATTGTAGACAGGAATTTTCTGTAACCAAACAGCCAAACATTACAGAAAATATTCATAGGAACAGACTTTTTCAGTGTGGTGAACACTGTAAAAAAAAAAATAATAATAATAATAAATAAAAATAACTCACATTATATAAATTTTACCCTATTTGATCAGACGGAATCAAACCAATGCCCTCCGCATAGTAGGCAAAAGCTTTACCTCGAAGCCACGGACTTAAATACCCTGCTTCTGCTTAGCACTTCTCAAACCTGTTTCGATATCAAGTTTTCGAATACAAACAGAAAAAAATTATACCCAGCAGGTAAAATCTTCTACAATCAAATCATTTGATTATGGGAAAAATATGACTGAACATTTAAGATAAAATTCACAAAATTTTAAAAAGTTACCTTCATTTATTTAAAATTTAGTAAATTCTGTTTATTTTTTTATAACTAATGTTTAGTATGTTTTAACTAATAACATAATCTTTATAATTGTGGTTTACATTTCAAATTGTGTTATTAAAAGTTCAAAAACAAAAAATAAAAGTTTCGATGTTGAATCACTGCACTGTAAAAAAGTTTGCCTTAGACTATACCAGTAACGACAATAACAGATTTTATCTGGTGGGTATTTTTTTTTCCCTGCTTTGTATTCGGAAACTTTATATCAAAGCAGGATTGGGAAGTGCAAAGCAAAAATTTGACTTGTGAATCCGTGGATTCGAGGTAAAGTCCTTACCTTCTATATGGAGAGCTCTGGTTCGATCTTATCTGGTGAAATGAGGAAAAATTTACTTAATGTGAGGGGTTTTTTTTTCCCAATGTGCACTATGGAAAAAATATGTTTCTATGAAAGTTTTCTGTATCATTCGGTTACAGAAAATTTCTGCCTGCAATTTTTTCTCGTAGCATACATATACTTTCTGGCAACTTTTGCTGCCTGAAATTTTCTTTAATACAACAGATTTTTTTTTTCTAAGTGTACAACATCTAAAACTGTGAAAATGTTTTCTAGTGATTTAAGAATAAAATTCTTTTTTTTAATGATTATATGAAACAAAGTTTTTATGCATTTTCATCGATTCTTGGGTACATTTCAGAAGCTATATATGCTGCAGCAATGATTTATTCATAAACATTCTGCTTTTTATCTTAATGTGTCTTTGAATTCTTTTGTGGGGTGCGCAGGTTGTCAGAGGAATTTCTGAATGACATTTAGGTGATTTACAAATATATAGGTAATCCATAATTAATACCAAAACCATAAAATGGTTAAGAGTTTGTGATGCAGCACTACATTGTATGGCTATTATAATTTGAAATATGGGTTTTAAAATTAATGATATCAAATTCTGAGAGACGCTGTTCTATTCATTAATATATTTATATATTTCATAGTGCGCTTATTTTTTTTTCTTTTTATATTCACAATGTAAACATTATTTTAAAATATACAGCATTTACTTACTGATATTTTTACATTCACATCTCTTATAATATTAAAATGTGTGTTTTAAAGAAATTACATCAAAATTCCAGTGACGTTTTTGTGTTTAAATTTCATTGCAATTATACTGCTTTGTCTAATAAAGTACATTTGCACATTGTTTTTAATTTTCAAATACGCTGTCAAATATACCACACTTTTAGTAACCTTATATTTTATACTGATATGTATTTATTTCAATAAATTATTTCACTTTTTGCTTCATTCTTTCCAAAACTGCTAATAAAATTTGAGTAAATGTTTTCTTTGGATCACAATATCTATTTCATACGTTTTAATTTAATTTGAATAATATGACACAAAGTAAAGATTTATATAAATTTTATTTTTAATTTATTTCATTATAATATTTCATTATTAGATTCAGTAAAACAATTTTTTGCCGTCACTTTTTAAAATAAAACAATCCTGAAACTTAACAATATATAGTCGGTAGCAAAATTATTGAAGCACACATCCATATTTTCACATATATATATATATATATATATATAAGCTAAATACTAGATGGCGCTTGCTCACTGTTGACTTAATGTTTTCTAACATTAATTTCCTTTCTATGAAAATTTTAATGTTTATTGATTTACGTACAATTTAAATTAAAATTTAACTAGTTTAAACTTTAACTAACTTAAAATTAAAATTTCACTAACTCAATAAATAATAACTCAGTGAATTTAATCGTTAATGTAAAAGCTCAAACGTTAATTCTTTATCGATTAATCTATGTTTTCAATGCTTTTATTTTTAATTTCAATAATTTGTTGCCATCTTCCTATTCTCCAGTTTGTGTAAAAGTTTTACATGTGGCTACTCTGCTTTTTTCTAGTTTTCTCTTTGCATTCCTTGATGATTTGATTTAATAATTAATTTAATTTCTCATTCAAAATGGTTTTGCTGCCTCGATCGTTGCTGGAACAATATAAATTGCTATGATTAGCTATATTGTTTTACGAAATCGATGCAGATTTCACAGCTTTATGAAGAACATACCCCCTAACGAGTTTTTACTTCTAATTTTAAGCATTTTTATCCAATTATTATTTCTGTGGTCTTTTAGTTATTTTCTCTGTCATTAAGTTTAATGGTCCTTATTTTATTGTTATCATTCATGTCGGCGTAAGTAATTTAAATTGTTTTTGTCTCTTATTGGTTCTTAATCTGTATCGCAACATTTTTGAGTCAGTCTTACCTATAAGTTAAAATCAGTTCTATTTTTGTTGTGTTGGTATTGTTTTGTATCTATTAATTGCTAATTTTTAAGGTTAAATTTTATTACGATAATTATCATTTATTTATCTATATCATTATATAAAGCGCAAAAAATTGTTTGTTTGTGGAGGGTAATCTCTGAAACTACTGAACCGATTTAAAAACTTCTTTCACTGACCGAAAGCTACAGTATGCCATATTGTTATAGGCTATATTTAATTTTGATAAAATAAATTTTAGTTTAAAATCTGAGCATTTTAATTAAAATCCCCATAGAAGCCGTAATAGAAATGGAAATAATGAAATATTAAAAAAAATTAGCTGCTGCCAACATAAAAGAAACATTTACATATTCATTTCGTTTTTAAAATATCTTGACGTGAAAAGAAAAGAAATATATTTGCACGTGCATTAAATTGAAATTCATATAAAGCTTTTTTAATTGTTAAACTTACACGTTAAATCTGACGTCATTATAGAATTAAAAGTGTTTATTTTTCTAATAATTTAATTTGATATGATATGATATAATATCTAAGCATCAATGTTTAAACCACGGAGTCTTTATTACTCCGTGGTTTAAACTGATGTGTGTAAACAAAAAGACAGGAGAAGAAGGTAACGCTGAAATTTTGTGATGTTGTTTTCTAATGTTTACAGATGGCGCCAGCGTGCAATCCTTCCTTCTCTCCAGCTTCCGCAATGTTATTCAATGGGGAAATGTCTCGTTTTAATTATTTTTTTAAAAATAATATCAAGCTGAAAAAATTTCGATTGAAAGCAAATTTCATTAAATAGAGTATTCTAACCAACATGTTTTTTTTTAAGAGCCATTTTATACTAATTTTACTTTGAAAGAAAGCTTTTAAAAAATGACGATTCTTATGAACCGAAGCTAGCTAAAACAAACAATTGGGAGGAAGCAGAATGGATGAAATTTTGTAAAGAAAAAAAATAAACTTACTTTAGGTGCAGAAAACACGAACTCGGACTTTATTTTTCTCCTAGGGCTTTTTTTTTGTTTTTCTTATCGCTATCATAGCCTGTTTTACAACTAGGAACGAAGCATTTATTTGAAACATCTGAATTATGCAGTTTTAAGAACTTACAAAGAAATTAAATTGCTTAAAATAAAAAAATTTAAATGTACTTCAGCAAAATTCTATTGAAAACAACAGTATATCCGCGCCGAAGTAGGAAGGAATGACAAGTGGCGCCCTCAATATTTACCAAAAATTTAGATCACAGTTTCGTAGCTTTCTCCCATTGGACCTTCAACTCCTATTAATATTACTCCGTAGTGTAAACGAAATTGGAATTTAAAAATAAATAAATAAATAAAATAAAATAAATTGTTGCCAAAAAGATTTACGAATTAATTTATTTTTAGACATATAATAAAATATATTTTCACGCGAACAATAATATAAAAAGTGAACTGGATTTTTTGTAAAAAAATAATAAAGATCGAGGAAAATTATTTCCCCATTTTAATCCCCATATTTGGATATAGATATGTATTAGTTATCATGTGCATCCGTTAGATTAAATTGTTTTTGTTGTAAAATTGATAAAATTGGAATTTTAAATTTCAAAACTCTAGAAAAAAAAATGGCAAATTTCCATATTCGATTGAAAACATAAACATTTCATTTCAAAGGATGATATTTACACAATAAACATCCAACTAATAAACTAATTAAAAGGGAAAGGATAAATATTCTATCATAATTTGAAGTCAAATTTGTTTTCAAATGTCTAAATAAAGTATCTGATATAATATACTAATATGTTGCAGCGGAATAGATTTGATATCCGTCATCCTTGGCAGAAAAAAAAAATATCGCCAAATTATCTGGCGAATATAATTTAATTCCTTTCAAAAATCATGGTTATTTTAAAAACTTACATTAAGAGTGTAACGAATAATATGAAACAATATTTCGTACAATACATATTACGAAAATATACATCTGGCATGTATATTTTCGTATTACGTTTTTGATCGCCAAATACAAAAAACGCCAAGGGTGACAGTTTTGAAATTTAAAATTAAAATTTTGTCAATTTGACAGCAAAATAACTCAATCT
Organism: Salticus scenicus; assembly: GCA_963930645.1. Lineage (NCBI taxonomy): Eukaryota > Metazoa > Arthropoda > Arachnida > Araneae > Salticidae > Salticus > Salticus scenicus. Next base: position 272,531,554 of record OZ005652.1, on the reverse strand, counting down.
AACGCATGCATACAATAACTAATGCATATGTATATCCAAATATGAGGATTAAAATCGGGAAATAATTCTTCTAGAATTTTAATAAAAAAAAAAAAAAAAAAAAATATCCAATGAGCGATTAACATGGAAAATCTTTTTCTTGCATCCACGGGCGGTCAGTGATGTCATACTTCGCTTGCGTATTGAGATGTTTAAATTTATTTTCGACTATTTTTAGCAACTAAAAGTTAGGTAGTTCAGTTTTAGATCTCGGAAATTCGTATTTAAAAAAATAACTATCTATTTTTTTCCCCTTATTTTTTAACTCGCTATGCAAACTCTGTTGTATGTGTCTTTATACGTGTATCAAGTTTCTCTTACTCGAAAATCTCAAAAAATGCAAGTAATATCTCCAAAAAATTGTATATATTACGTGTAATAGTGGGTAATGGAAGTCGTGTGGTTGTTTCACACCAGATTCTGTAATAGTATATATTGTACGAATATTGTTTCATATTATTGATTTCTCCTTTAATATACATTATTAAAATAATAATCAATTATGGAAAAAATTAAATATATTTGCGAAATGAAAAAATAAATAATAATTAAAGCTATTATGACGTCAATTTTATCAAAAACATTTTCATGTCATAGGTTTATTTTTCAATATTTTTTATTCTTGAGTAAAGAAATGTTTTTTTTTATGAAATAAATAAATAAATAGCATTAAGTAAAAATTGCCAACATTTAACAACTTATTAAAAAAACTAATTGTAAAATTATATTTTGACTTTCCAGTTAATAATATTGCCTGACTATAACATATAAACTGATATATTTCTTGATTTTTTACATATGAATCCATCTTTAACTAAAATTTGTTCATCAGTGCGAAGCCGGACGGGTCAGCTAGTATATATATATATAGGGGAGAAGGTGGTAATATGAAACAGGGTGGTAATATGAAACCGCTTCTTTCTGCTTATCTACTGGAGCCAACTACGTTTACTAAAGTAAACTTAATTAATGGGAATCATAATAATTGCTATACCACTTGGCATCAGTATAGCTTGTTTTGTTTATGGTGTAACAGGCGGATCTTTGTTTATGCAGTTCTAAAAAATTTCACAAGGTAAGTTTCATGACTATTTTTCACATCCTTATTGATAAATATAGGATATTGTTAATATTGTTTTTATTAACTGTAAGATTGAATAGTAAAATAGCAGGATTAAATTATGGATAAATATTTTTCAAACTTAAAATTCATGGGATCGTTTATAAAATGGCGATTGGTGGTAATATGGAACAATGTGTTCCATATTACCATAAGCCGGAGAACTTTGGATTAAATGTGTTGTATGCCAATAATGGGCACATGTTTTATGCAGGGGATGTGAAGGTGACATTTATATTTGAGACTTTTGTTCCTAAGTATGACTAATTTGAACTTTAGGATTATTTTTTTTTACAAACAATATTTTACAGGAAAAAAAAATTTCCTCTTTATGTTGTTCGATAAAATATGCGTATTTTTTACAATACTTTCCTTTAGATGTTCAGGTTTTCCTTTTTTTAGAAATGTTTTCTGAAATAAATAACCCAATAAATATTTTTTTGTTTCACTTTTTATTGTTTCATATTACCACCCCACTTTCTAAGACAGCTATTTTTGTATTATGTTTAAAAAAAATTAATGGTTTCCAAATCGTTTAATGTTTTGCCTTCTAATAACTATAAATGTTCAGTGGAAGGATACTTTGTCAAATTATAGTAATTATTGTTGAAAAAATTCCATTAAAAAGTGCCTTTTTTGTTAAAAAATAAAAAGTGGTCCATATTACCACCTTCTCCTCTACATATACAGTGAAACCTGTCAAATTGGACACCCATGTAAGTTGTACACCCCTCTAAGTTGGACACTTTTTCTGAGAACAGAGAATATCTATAGGATTAGCACACATTATATCCAACCTCTATAAGTTGGACAACCTCTTTAACTTGGAAGTTGGACATTGAAATACTGTCCTAAGTTGGACACTTTTACCCGATGAGACAGAAAAAATAGAAATAAAACTTCCATTTTCTCACTCTTTTCTTAGACATTTTACCTATCCCTTGTAAATATAGCTGTAAATATCTAAAAAAAACAATGTTTCTTGTCACAATATATTCACCTCTGTCTTATCTTATAAAAAATACTTCTTTTCTTCTGTTGAAACATTCACAAATTACTGTAATTTAGTGCATAATGCAAGAATCTTTCTTTTTATTGAAATGTATGAATTATCCTTGCTTTTTTATTTTGAAAATATTCCACAAAGTGCTTACAGGCATATTTTGATTTAGACTGTTTAGACATTAGAAGATACATTTTGGTTGGTAGGGTTCCTCTTCATTTGTCCCTTTTATTTTCCCTACCAAGTTTAACTTGGGTGTATAATTGCACTAAAACGATGCTGATTCAATTTGGTTGCATATCAGCTGATAGATGTTGCTGCAATGCTGCAGCTTTCCCCGTTCACCAGAAAACTATGTCTCAGTTTCTAGAGTGAATAAATTTACCAAATTTCATATGTGAGATGGCCGTTATGAAAATGAATATCAGCTTAATTTGGGTGTAGATCAGCATACAGGATGTGCATTACTCACATTTACTCACATTCTCTGATTTTCAACATGACTATTTCAGCGTCTATTGGATAAAATTGCACCAAAATGCATATGTAAAATTTTTATTGTGAGAAGCGATATTGATTAAATTTCCATGCATGTTAACTGGTAAGTGGCACTATTATATAAAAAATTATAGAAGAAAGTATTATAATGGCCACAACATAACAATTTAAATTTAAATTTTAAATCGGCAAATTAATTATTTTTTTTATATAAGTCGTGAATACTTAATTATATTCTATTTAGATGTGATTAAAAGTTAAAAGGCATGCATAGATACAGTTTAATTAAATCGAAAAAAAGTAAACACCCCTATAAGTTGGACACCTCTCTAAATTATAGACTTTTTCTTGGAACCGTAGGTGTCCAACTCAGAGAAGTTTTACTGTATATATAATTTCTTTTTAGTTTGATAGCTAATTTTTTATCATCAACGTACTTTTTTATAAATGGCATGAATACTAAGATCATGACTCGACAAATATATACTTAACAAAACAGTATTAGGTGCACGTCTTTTAAATATGAATTATTGATACCGCTTCAATCCTTGCTGCCAACTGTATCAACTTTGAATTCAATATTTCATATTCGTTGAACAATGTGAATTCAATATACATTTTTGATGAACAGGTGTAACATAAAATACCTAATAATATCCAAGGAGGAAATATTTAAATAATAAATATATTTAATGTAATGAAAAAAATAATTTGCTTTTATTGAATGCTCTGAAACTGATTCTATGAAATTCCAGGATATTGTAATAGAAATAATACACAAACAGCATAGTCTATTTCCAAATACAAGTGAAATTATAAAGAAAAACACAAAACACTAATGAAGTTTATTTTAAATTAAAATATTTTGCCTTATACATCTATTTGATTTTAAAAATGTATCTTTTTATAAATCTAAACAAAAGGAAATAAGTATTCTATAAGACGGGGAAAAAAAAAAAAAAAAAAAAAAAAAAGATTTTTAAAAGAAAGGAAAATAATTTTAATTTTATTTTTGTATATTTTTTACAATAATAGCTAACTGGTGACGCCAAAACTCCCATACTGTGATTAAGATGGAATATTTGAGACAGGACTTCACTTCAATGCTCAGTTTGCTGCTTTCTATCATACATCCGCGAAAACGTAAACCATATTATACCATTTTCATTACAGAGTACAATAACATATAATACGCGAAGTAATTTAGTCCCACATTTAAACCGAATTATATATATATATATATATATAAAAGAGTTTTCCTGAAAAAATGGGAGACGTCTAAGATCGATAAAAAAATAGTCGCTCAAGCCGTTTTCGAGAAAAAAAAATCTTACATCTCTAGACCGCCCTTTTACCACTCAAAATAATATTTCATGTCTCAAAATGTATTGTATGTAGAAATTTAAGATAGGATAAGAGAGCAGATAAAAGGCAGTTTTTAAAAAATCAAATCAATATATAAGATATTTAAAACAGGAATGAACTACTACGTCAGAAACGCCAAAGAAAAATTATTGAGGTGCATACAGCTGTTTCGGTAGCATAAAGCGTACGGTCATCAGTGCAAAAAAGCACTGATGACTTTTTTGCACTGATGACGGTACGCTTTATGCTACCGAAACAGCTGTATGCACCTCAATAATTTTTCTTTGGCGTTTCTGACGTAGTAGTTCATTCCTGTTTTAATATTCCAACGCCAAGTCTCCTGCTATTATATAAGATATTTAATTAGATAATAAATGGCGGCATATTCAATTTTCTTTGACCTTGCATATGTTTATATGCAAGGGAATCGAAATAATTTTCACATAAAGTTTTAAACGTTAAGTATCAATATTTACGTAAATGTAATTAAACTCATGTTATGAGTGATGACGTTTTAAATGACTATGATTAAGAGAATGTCATGCAATCTGCCCACTCAAAAGTTTTAATTCATAAATAAAAGCATCAAAAAATTCCTCGAAGAAAAAATTTTTGCATGTAGATCCTATCCACGACCAAAAATCAGTACATATCCGGCCCACAACCGAGGGCACCTGAACCGATCGATTGCTCTAACAAATACACACACGCACCGACCAACCGTTAAAAATCTGATTTTCAGATTTGGGGAACTTAAAACTTGTAAATATACCAAAGTTTAATTTCGGAAATTTAACCCCAAAACAATGCTTTCTCTACCATTATGAGTAAGAGAAAGAAAAAAATAATTTTAATTAATTTTTTTAATCGTCATTGGTAATTAACATTTATCAGTTGTAATTATTTTAACATCTTTAATTAATATCAGAAAATAAAAAGGTTAATTAAAAGTGATTATTAATAATACTTTTACTCATTAATTTTGGTCGTTAATCTAATTAAATTTTGAGTAGAATTATCAAAAGTAATGTTCCAATCAGAAAGAAATTAAGGAAAATGAGTTATTATTAATTTAAAAGACAGCGTGCAGAAGTAATAGAGTAAACAAGAAATTATTTTTTTTTAAGTACGGGAATAAGAATTCCAGTATATTAGGATTGCCTTACTACTTAGATTAATTGTTTCCGAATTAAATAAAATGGGGCTGTATATCATTAAGTTATGCTAATTTTTAGCAGGATTTTTTAATAAAATCATTCGTTGCTCTTTCTTAATAATAATAATAATAATAATGCTAGTATTTTGATATATTTTAGTCAAGCATAAATTTTATTATACGTTTTAATGAATCAAAAAATACTTTATACTATAACACTTTAAAATAAATCCACGTAACGTACATCTGCATAAGTGGTTTTTTCTTTTCTTTTCTTTTCTTTTAAGAAAAACCACCGCTATTTTCCAACTGTATATTTCAATGCTTTTAACCGTGGATAATTTTTAGAAAATTTTTAGAGAAAACTGTTATTAAAAAAAAAAAAAAACTGTTATAGAAGCTGTTAAAACTATTATAGAAAATTTTCATAAAAGTTATTAATAATACACCATTCCTTATAAACGAAAAGTTAGCAACATTGCAATTATGTAGGTTAATTAGTACGACAGGACTATTTCTTTCAGATAACGATTTTGTGTTGTTACCATTTTGTGGTATTCCACTTCTAATTTGCCAAGATGTTTGTCAAAATCCGATTTTATCATTTAATTTCTTAATATATCTTAAAATATTTTGTCAAATTCGCAAAACTTTTATATTTTTCAGAACCGACTGTTTAGCTAGAGATTCTTCCTTAATTACATGTAGAAACCAATTGTCGATTTTAGTATCCGACACCATCAACATTCATAAATAGGATGTCTTCTGAATATTTGTTGGCAATATCTTCTGAATATTATTGTTGATGGTTTCTAGCTATTGTTGGCGATATCTTCTGGACATATATTGATGCTGGCTTCTGTAATATTGGCTGGCGATATCTTCTGAATATATATTGATAATGATTTCTGGCCATTGTTGGCAATATATTTCTGATTATGTATTGATTATGGATTCTGAATATTTGTTGACGATAACTTCAGGATGTGTATAGATTATAGTTTCTGAATGATTGTTGGCGAAACTTTAGAATATGTATGGGTTATGGCTTCTAAATATCTATTGGCTGGATTAATCTGGATATGTGTTGATAATGGCTTCTGAATAAATAGCTATAGCTTCTTAATATATATCGGTGATGTCTTCTGAATAGATGGTGAAGACTTCTAAAAGTATATTAAAAAGTTTTTTTTTTTTTTTTTTTTTTTTTTTTTTTTTTTTTAAGTTAGCTATGTCGTACTAAATTAAATTCTGCCAAAGACAGAATTATCTCTCTCTATATATATATATATACTTTTAATATGATCATGCAAATGCATAAAAGTTTAATGAATTAAATAAAAATTCATACTTAAGGTTTTTTTTTTTTTTTTTTTTTTTTTTTTCAAATGCAAAATTCAGAACTTACCACTTATTCTTTAATTTGTTTTTTGTATACAATAGTTTACCTCTTATATCTTATTATTGGCATGGGATTTTTTCACCCTAATTTTACACAGAATTTAAAGTAGTTTTTACGTATATAGGGTGAAGTGGATTAAGTATAACCAACGGATAAATGTAACTTCGTCTTAAAACTCAACTGATAAAATAACTTTGTATCAAATTGGCCTCACATCTGTTTGTTCGGACTTTTCTTTGTTACATTTTGCCATTTAAAGCTAAATCAAATAGAAAACAGTGCTAGTTTTAAAAGCTTATAAATTTGCATATATTTCCCCCTCCTATAGAATGAACCTCTCGGCATCTGAAGCTTTGCATTTTCTATATTTGTGAAGTAAAACTTCACAGTTTTTCATAAGGAAAATAAGCTTTGTACGCAGACTTTGAATATAACTCCAGATTTGTTCTAGTTCTTAAGATAACAAGTTAAGATAGTTTAAAAGTTCAAATAAACTCAGATTTCTGAAAGTTTTCACTGTCTGATAGCTCAAATAAAATATCCTTTAATATGTATTTTATATGGTTGGTTGGTTGGGTTTTTGCGTCGCACTAATGCTGCGTAATGGGCAATTGGCGACCGTCTGGGACTCACCCCTAGGAGTGGTCCGGAGACATGCCATCACCATTTTGGTCTGCCACGGAGAAGATCGTTCCCCTGATTCGGTTTATTTATTAATTTATTTTTTATGAAACTAAGTTTGACGTTTTATTACATAGACTTAACATTAATAGACCTACTTTTAATTTTTATTGCAAAAAGTTCAGAACATTAATAGTTTAAAAAATAAGAAAGTGAAGATTTATTTAAGTCTATCTGTAATTTCCTATTTAAATAAAAATCGTGTATTTTTATCATTTATTATCGAAAACTCGGGGGGGGGGGATGAAGAACACAGTCAGTTTTGTCAAGATCAACTTCTGCTATATTATTCATGCCAGACCATTTAAATCGCATAACATTCATTCTTCTTGCAAACTAAATACTAAGCCCGTAGAAATTACTTTCAAGAAAGTGATTCGGAATTGACAATAACCTTTAAGTCAAAGTCGGAGTCGGAACTTTCTGTATCTGATTTATTGGTAGTAATATAATTTGGATGGGAACATGGAGGACACTGCGGCCACGACGGATTTTACGTGCACCAGCCACCATTAGTGTACACGACGGTCTTTGGACGGCTATAGTTTACCTTTTTGTTGCTATCCTGTAATTAGTCAATTTTTTAGCTCAATCTTAAAATATTGTACTAATTAATAATTAAGCCTTGTATACAAATATTTCACATTGTTGCTCTCTTTAGCGTGTTCATTTGTGTTAATTCTTAGGCTTAATTTATCTACTAACCTTGGTAATTTGCCGATGGCAACTCGACTTGTTGTGTATATACGGTGTTTTCAACCATGTGTATGAAAATTCAATATTTTTAATTTCCTATAGTGATTTTTCCATGGATTTGTTAAAAATTTTTCTATTTATTTCTTTATAATATTCGATATTGAGGCATGCACTACATTTTTTTGGCTGAACATAGTTATACAGTATTCGAAATCTTGGTATATTAAAGCTCAACAAAGAATTATATGTCTCCTGATGAGAAATTTCCCAACTTTTGAGCGTATCCCACTTTAACTTCTTATTAAGTTTGTTACATTCCTTTCCTTTTATATATTAAAAGTATATAACTGATTAATTTCTTTTTTTTTTTTTTTTTTTTTTCTCCGTTGGATTTATTATAAATCATCACTGGTGTGAGTGAGTTTAATTGTTCGTGTAAATAATAGCGTGAGTATTTTAATTCATCTTTAATTTACTATTCATGGCTTTATTTATATAATTTTTTGGATGAAAATGGCATAATGGCATTATATATATATATATATATATATATATATATATAGTCATCGATATTACATTTATAATTCATGAATTTGTTTTTAAAAGGAGTTCTAAATTTGAAAGCAAAGATAAAAATTGTTTTAAAACATAAAAGCAATTTGAGACCAAAATTGAAATCTGTCTCCTACAAATTTTAATAGTTTTTTTTTTCTCTATGGCTGTTTTCCTACAAATATTGAAAAGTGTTTCATAACTTATATATTTTACTGTGTGTGCATATGTATGCGCATGCGTGTGCCTGTATGTAGGTGTGTGTAAGTAAATAAAATTAAAAGCTCTCTACATATTTTAGTAGTTTGACCAACAATGGCTATTTATTTTCTTACAAACATGAAAGTGTTTCATAATGTATACATGATATATTATGTCGCTTTCTCTCTCTCTCTTTTTAACTATAATGCGGATTTGTTTTATTTTCGTGTAAATATGCATAAATTAAAACATATTATTTCTTTCACATTGTATAACGCCATCCCATAATATGGGAAAGTGTTTCATCCTATTTTATTCAAGGTGGCCCACTGAAAAGACGGTAACGCTTTTATAGCAAATTGAAATCAATTGCCTTTGTTGGCAAAAAATTGTTACATTGCTTCGAATCGCATGGATTTTGTACACGATTAACTTTTCTCGTACCTTTAAATTATTTAAAAAATTAAAAAAAAAAATTCTCGTACCTATTAAAACTCGCTTACAAAGCACTATTTAGGGTTTTCTCTAAGCACAAAGCACTATTTTTTTTTTTTTTCCGAAAAATCCAAAAATTTTGTTGAACAGAAAATATGTTCCAAAATTAAAATTGCTGCTGCGATGGCTAACTGTACTTATTATATCTTTATGCATTTTTCTATTATTCAATAGGCCCCCTCCAAGGTCCGAGCTGTTCTGCGCTCAAAACTGGTAGATTTCGAAGTACCGAGTTCGATCCGAGGTCGTGCTCGTCGATCTAGCAATTCGCAGTTTTCTGTGATTTTCTCCAAAACTCGTATAAGTACGCTCTAGAACTCTTTTGAAAGACCCCCCACGAAAGGCACATCACCTAGTCATATGACCCACGCGTAATCAATCGGTCTAACTCCCAAACACTAACACCTGTTATTCAACATTTTTAGCTATTCTCTCTCTTCCAGGTCCAATTGAGATGGGAAGATCTTGACTCTGGTCTATTTTTAAAGCAGATTTTTTTTTTCTTTCTACCATAGATAGAAAAGACATAATCTGACTTTCTTCAGGCAGTTCTTTTAAACGTGATCGCCAAAGATGACGCAAAACCTGATTAATTGCTAGTTTAAAATTGAGTATAAAAGCTAGAAAAACTCGTGCATAATTCTTTAAATAATACAGATTCAAAACAGAGTACATTAAATTGTATTATTTGAGAAACGATATTTGTAATACCGGAGAAAGAGTATATTTCTGGGTAAGTATTTCCTGATATTTTGCGTTACTTTTGCTGAAATATATCTTAATTAAAAAATTATTATTATTATTATTATTATTATTATTATTATTATTATTATTATTTTCTAATGGCGCGACACTTACGACAAGCATTGGCTTAAAAAAATATAATATTTGTAAAAAAAATTATTTTGTACAGTTTTACAAATCTGTACTACATATTTTAATATTTGTAAAATGTAACAATGTTTTCGATTTATTTATCTAAATATTAGTATACATTTACCCAGTGAAAAAAAAAAAAAATTAATTTCGAAGAATGATTATATCTAAATATACATTTATATATATATATATATTTTTTAATAGTTTCTCTGCATTTTATGCCACTTATTTTCCATGCAGAAAGGCGATGGTCCATTACATAACCCAAATATAAAGATTTGTGGTTCTCATTCAACCCGAAACAACGGTTATCAAAATGTTTTAATGGTTAAATTGTTTCTTCTCTTATAATTTTCTTCTATATGTATATATAAAGAATTGAATTCGTGAAATTTTTCGAGCTCCAGTTTCCGATGGATTTATATGTTTTGGGGTGTCTTGAACACGATTTGACTGTTTTTTAGAAAATGTCTGTCAGTCTGTCAGTGTATGTGTATCACAAATTTTGTGGACGCTGTATCTCACAACAATGAACGAAATTTAACCTAACTTGGTATTTAATTGGACCCTGACATAAACTGGTGCTGATTAGATTTGGGGATCAATTGCTCAACAGGTGGCGCTGTGTGAAACCATTTTTTCTAAATTTTTAACATGGCAGTATAGGACTAAATTTCGTATAAATGTACACAATGAGAATTACTTTTAATAAATGATTGTAAAATTAATATGAATTATTGATAATAGTAGTAGTAAACTAGGGAAAAAAGTTTGTTCATGTGAGAGCCTCGCTTCGCCCCCTGAGGGGGAAGTACCCCCTGGGGGGGTGTAAATTTTCAATATATTTCGAAAGACCTCGTAAATGCATTTAGAAGGGATGGTTGAATCTTAGATCTGTGATTAAAACAAAGTTATCGATTTTTATTTTTTAACACACACAAACACACACACACACAAAATAAAATGAAAAAAGAGGAAAAAAATGTCGCATTTTTTATTTCTGATGTTGACACAAAATTGACTTTCTTTCGGCATTTAGTGTTATAATTCAGTCAGATAAAAAGCGTCTGCATTTATCATGGAAAAATTTTTCATAAATAATAATTTATTAAATAATTGAATTTGTGCATGAATTTGTATAAAATTATATACAAGAAAGTCTTGTGGTGGCCACAACATACTAGTTCAGTTTCGTAACTGTTACTTATTTTGCACTGAAATAACTTATTTTCTTTTATAAGAAAATCTCAGATCAAAATTAACTCTAGATAATAATTACTTGGCCAGTTAGCTTCGTAACTTGTGTGTTTTTTATGAAAATTTTAATTAAGGGTATCGGTTAGAATATTCTTCTCGGAGCGTCAAAAAGATTTTGGATTGTTTCGAAATCACTGTTCTAGCCAGCTTTGTCAATGTTCTAGAAGTACAATTTTCTCGAAATCAATGTTCTTGACAGCTTTAACAATGTTCTAGAAGTGCAATTCTCTCTTTCCGGAACTGTACATGTATATAATAATATAATAAAAAATTATAGAAAGTTTCCAAAGTTAACGAAATTGTAAAAAATTCTCTAAGGGAAAATAATTGTATAATATATTAGTCAGGCATTTATCATTAGAAATATTGTTTATTTCTTTCATACAACATACATTAAAGTCATTAGTTAGCAATAACTTATTATTTAGCAAAATGCAGCAATTTTTAATTTTTTTTTTCCAAAAGAATTTAATTTAAATGTCTACAATGTTCATACTGACAGGAATTTTTCCTTTAAGACGTTCACGCCGTCGCAATTTTGTTTACATAGTCTTCTCAAAAGTATCCGAGCACTAGCCAATAATTCCGATATCAAAAAAGTACACTTAAAACGGTTTTATTCAATAAATCCTTGTCGAATCGTGTTCTTAGACTGACTAAGAACATGACTCGATAAGTATTTATTTAACAAAGCAGTATTAAGTGTATTTTTTTTGGACAGGGATTATTGCTAGTGCTCGGATACTTTTGCTGTTGACTGTAGCTGTGACCCACGGGTGGGTCACGCCGGCGTGAACGTGTTAATTACACTATTTTGCCGTAAATGATCGAACATTTTTCATTTCAGCCGTTTTGTAAAATACCGAGAAAAATACTTTTCCTTTATCCTAAAACTTCAGGTGTGTAAAGAAAATGTTATACCCATAGATATAGCAATTTATATACATCTGTCATCCCCATGATATCGATCAAAAGTTTTTGATGCCAAAGAACTTTTTTGGCATAAGCCATTAGTCAGTATGAAACTCGGCAATAGTAATAAAATAGAATTTTGAAAATGCAGAAATATTGAGTGGCTTTTAATTGTTCTAAGAACTATAGAATTAAATGAGATAAAATTTCATAAATATTTGACTAATTTAGAAAAAATATAATTTTATAATCAGTTGTTTTGTTATCATTATGAAATTAATACTGTTTTCATATTTAATGGATTTTTTTTTTTTTTTTTTTAATATTTTATACAGTCGAACCTCGTTAACGTGAATCTCAAGGGGGATAAAAAGTGTGTTCATGTTATCAGCAGTTCATGCTATCAGTAACTAATCTTCATATAACTAAACTAATCTTCATTTTGACGAGGATTGTGGAAACAGTTCATGTTAAAAGTAATTCACGTTAACAGTGTTCACGTTAACGAGGTTTGACTGTATTGGTAAGTAATATGGAATTTTTGAAATTCTTTTCCATACAGTTAGCACTAGCAGCGTAAGTAAAGCCCGCTAGTTTTAATATATAAAAATGTTTAAATATTAACTAAATTAATAGATATAGTTAATAATAATAATAATAATAATAATAATAATAAGGAAAAAGGAAAGGAATGAAAGAAAGAAAAACGAATTTGAAACTGTATCTAGAGTTTTTCATTCACTTTTTGTATATAAATTATTCATAAATTTTATTTGCTAAATTAACCGTCTGTATTCTTGTGTGTTATCACTCAGAAAAAGTGGCCATTAGGAAGTAAAATGGCCGTCTTTCCCCAAGTGAAAATGAATCAGATTTTTCTCCTCTATGGTCAGTCTGCGTCTTAATTATTATATTTATGGTTATCTCTCATATATATATCTCCCATCAAAAGTTTAGTATCCATCGAAGGGGAGAAAGAAAAAAAAAAGTTGTCATTATCAAATTAAATAAAAAGAAAGATAGAATTTCCGAGATCACCCTGCTGGCTGGTGCACGTTAAATCTGTCTCGGCCGCAATGTCCTCCATGTTCCCATAAAAAATTATACCTCTGGGGGTCACCGAAGCGGAAGAGCCATCCCTTCCGTTGAGGATCAAAATTGTGATGGCATGTCTCCGGACCGCCTCTAGGGGTGTGCCCCAGACCGTCGCCAATTGCCCATCTGCGCAGCACTAGTGCGACGTAAAACCCAACCATCCATCAGAGATCACCCTGTGAAAAGTAATACTTGAAATGAGCTGTAGCTGTAGATTGTGATTATGAGACTACTTTAAATTATCTGTATTCACTTATATCTGAATAACATGTATATTTATGGAGATATAAAGTATTTTTAAGAAGCGTTTTAAATAATGGCGTTTTCTTATTATTTTAACATGCAGGGTATTCAAACTAATTCAATGTCACTTTTTGGAAATTTGATATGCTACATTAGCCATAACATACTGCAATCTGAAAATTTTTTAAATATCTGATGAAATATAAGTATTTTTACTAAATAATTTTAACTTCTCATTAACTGCCCATTAACAAAATGCTTTTTAGAAAATTTATTAGCCAAATGCTATTGAGCTACTTATGTGAAAACCTAAGCAATTATTGTGGAAATTATAAAAATTATCGTTGATAGAGAGAATTGAATTTTAGCTCCTCTCTCTCTCTCAAAGAAAAGGGAGAGAGAGAGAGAGAGAAATTCATTTTATCCGTATTTATTTACAATCGACATTCACTGTATGTTACCATTGTCTGCATAAAAAAAAAAAAAAATAAATAAAAAAATCCCTCAAAGTTTATTTATTTATTTTATTTATTTATTTATTTTAATGGTGTTTGTAACTTATTAATTCTGGTATATTATGGCCTGTGGACAGCGTTTCTTTTGAATGTCTTTTAACATCATTACACTACACTCGACATAATAAGGGTGATTCCACGGAAAGCAGGACAATTATTTGCCGGCGCGTGACAGCTATAATTTCAATAAAAAAATTATAATAAAAAATACAATGGAAAAAATTTTGTGCTTAAAAAGTCATATGATTTTTTAAGCACAAAATTATATGAATTTTTAAGCACAATTTTTTTCACATTGTATTTTTACTTATAATTTTATTAAAAAAATTATAATTAAAAAATACAATGGGAAAAAAATTGTGCTTAAAAAATCATATAAGTTTATATGATTTTTTAAGCACAAAATTTTTTGCATTGTATTTTTAATTACAATTTTTTTAATGAAATTATAGCTGTCACGTGCCGGACATAATTGTCCTGTTTTTCGTAGAATCACCCATAACGTTTTTTTTTTTTTTTTTTTTTTTTTTTTTAAATAATAAAATAAACTTAACTTTTGTAATATTTCATATTAAATGAGTTTATTTCAATATTCTAAAAATTATTATAATTAAAATTATAAAATTATGAATTAAGTGGTCCGTGGGATTTTAAATTGTGAATTTAGTGGTCCGAGAAGTCTAAAATGTTGGCGACCGTTGGTCTATAGGACTCAAAATGGACTTTCTACATTTAGTGCCGTACTTCTCTGAGATGAAAATAGCCTGCAATCATCTTGGAAAATAATTTTATTAAATAATAATTTGGAAAATTAATTGAATAATGTTATTAATAATTTGTGCTGCTTGAATTGTATAGAAAAATATCGAAGAAAGTTTTGCGTTGGCTACACAACATGCTAGTTCTTACTGGATGTTGCCTCGAAGTGGACAGAAGCAAAAAAATGAGATAAAGCTTTTATGTTATCTGAAAGAAACAGGCCTCTCGTCTTAAGAAAGGGATGAGGTGAGCGATAGCTCCGAGATACAGAGATATATCACATTCTCAAGATAATTAATCTCACATAGAGACAAGCGGGAATTATTAGAATAACTGTGCTATTTTCGATTTTTTTTTTTTTTTTTTTTTTTTTTTTTTTTAATGCATACTATAATTCAAGAAATATAATTTGACTTGTTGATGTCATTTAACTTTCAATATTTATGAGTAGGTTGAAAGAGAGAAAAAAACAAAACATTGTCCATCAAAACTTAAACAGTGTTTATGACTTCTATCAGATTATCTCTCTGCTGCTTTTTCATTTCAATAAGTAGGGTTGGTGCTCCAGTGATTGACATGCTCCAGTAATTGACGTCTATACCAAAATAATTAATAAGAAAAATAATAAAATCATATATTTTACATATAAGAATTTTAACATTTTATGTCAAACACTGGAGCATAGAGTGCTAATAACTGTTAAAATGAATAACTAGCAGTGTCAAACACTGGAACATAGGGGGCCAATAACTGAAAAAGTGAAAAACTGGCAATGTCAATTACTGGAATATTGAGTGGGTGCCAAATAAAAATTCATAAAAAAATAATAATAATAATAATTGTTATCAAATGTATATTTTAACATATGTGTGGTTCTGAATGTCTTTCATACCATATGTATTAACTTAAGATTTCTAAAAATATTTTCTGATCTTTTTACCCCATTCTTAGAATTTCACAAAGCTAACATATATCCTATTAAGTTTTTTTTTTTAGATCTATTGCATTATGCTTCATGTTAAAAAAAAAACCTTACAGGAACAATGGTTTGTGATTGTTCAAAACTGTAATTATCAACTATAACTCAAAAAAATTCGGATACATCATAGCTTAAGAGACGTATTTCTTCAAAGCACATTTCAGCACCTTTATCTTATACTATTAAGTGAGCAATATTTGTATATATATATATTTCACTGTTCTCGAAAACGGTAGCTCGATCAGTCACGAGATTTAACACAAAGGTGCCCCCGAAGGGTCATTGTGCACATCGAAGTCAGATTTTTGAATTTTTGATTAGTTTTTTCTTAATTAATTAAAATGTGAAAGTAATAACCTTCTAATTTCTGATAAATAAGCCATTTAAATTTTATCCATAATTTAATTGTTGCCAATTTTTTTGTTCGACAGAATTAAAAAAAAAAAAAAAAAAAAAAAAAACATACATTTATTTAAAATGAGGAAAATAAATCAGACAGATTAGAAAATAAATTAGAAATATCAGTCGTATCGTTACAAATAAGATACCAAATGAAAGGGAAAATTTTTGTGAATCCGATGCATTAAACAGCTTATCAATCGGACAATTAGATTTTTAAAATTAACTAAAGTATGAATTTTAGGTGGCAACAGCAGAAGATTGTATGGAAACCGTTAGGAGAAAAAAAAAAAATAAAAAATCTGCTTCACATTAAGTCACATGTTTTTGAAGCAGGATTAAAAATTGCAGTTTTCAAATTCTTTTAAATTTTCTCTCACGAACACAAAAATATAATATACAGCCTGTACCCCACAAGACCAACTTGCATTTCAAATTTCATAAATTTTTTTGGTTAATAAACAAAAAAGTTACATCTTTTTTTTTTTTTTTTTTTTTTTTCAAATTAAGTTTTATTCTAACTTCGAAAAGATTTATGTGATCATAGATATAATAATATATATAGATCTATCATCCCCATATTATCGTGCAAAGATTTTTGATGCCGAAAAAAAGCTTTGGAATCAGCCATTAAGTGGTATTGAAAAAAAAAAAAAAAAAAAGGAAAAAAAAAAAATGAATTTGAAACTATATCTGGAGTTTTCCATTCACCTTTAGTAAATAAATTATTCATGAATTTTATTTGCTAAAATATTCGTGTGTATTCCCGTGTGCATTCACTCGGGGAAAGACTGCCATATTTTGGTAAAATCGCCGTCTTTTCCCGAGTGAAAAGGAATCACTTTTTTCTCCCAATGATCAATCTATATATTATTACTATATCTATGTATGTGTGATACGATACATTAAAAATTCGGGTTTTAAAAGTTTTTTTTAAATAGATTATTTAAACTCTATAAACCATATTTTTATTTTATCAGTTTC
This sequence comes from Salticus scenicus, assembly GCA_963930645.1. Lineage (NCBI taxonomy): Eukaryota > Metazoa > Arthropoda > Arachnida > Araneae > Salticidae > Salticus > Salticus scenicus. The sequence continues at coordinate 272,514,324 of OZ005652.1, read as the reverse complement.
ATTAATAGATCCTGCTGGGCGATTTTTTAAATTTTGGTGTTGAAGTACACCGAACGTTTTTCGACAAGAAGTTTAGCAACAGCCATTTTAATCTAAGTAGCGCATCAAATATATAAAAACATAAATGATTTATTTTTACACAAAATTTACAGAAAAAAAATGCAGTTTTAAAGATAGGAAATTTATTTCAACAAGCACTATTTTAAACCTAAAAACCATTAAAAATATAAGCAGAATATGAAGGATTCTTATGTATAAACAAAAAAAGAGTCTGATAAAATTATTAGCAAAATAATCTTCCCCTTTTCATACAAAATAAATAAATAAATATATAAATCCATCGCTAATATGGCGACAAAAATTCAAAAGCCGCCAATGGAGCGACATAATAAAGTTGTGTAGCACGTTAATGTTTACCTATTTATTTATTTTTTTATATAATAATCACTATGCTAATTTATCATACAAACAAATGAGCCTCGATGTGTCACTGCACTTGCACGCTGTCGAACAGAAATATTTGAATAATTCAAATTAATATTTAAATAAATAAATAAAAATATGTTTAATCGTATATATATTATAAATGTGAATGTCCGTGAATTTATTTGACTAAGTTTCACGCTAAAACTGCTCGACGGATTTCGATAAAATTTGTTATGCAGATAGCTTATACTCTAACTTAGAAAGTTGGCTGCCTTTTATTCCGAAAAAAAACTTTTTTTTGTTATTTTTATGCATAAAATAACAATTTTGTAAGCTAATAATAGCAAAAAATTAGTCATTTAAATTTTATCCATAATTTAATTGTTGCCAAAAAAAATACGAGTTTATTTTTTTTCCAACAGAAAAATAAATACATTTATCTGAACGTGAACAATAAAAAATAAAATAAATAAATTATGCATCTCACAAAAATTGACGTCATTTTTAATTTAAAATTTCTTTTACACATTGATAAAGTGCTAATATAGTTTACGATGCTAATATATGTTGTACTAAAATCAGTTTTATTTATAGATCCTCATGGGTGATTTTTTAAATTGTTGCGTTGAAGTACACCGAACATTTTTCGCCAAGAGGTTTAATTTAGCAACAGCGATTTTAATCTAGGTAGTTCAAGAAAAATGTAAAATTTATAAAATATTACAAAACGAAAAAAATAAACTGAAATAGTAGTCACATAAATGATCTATTTTTATCTGAGTAGATAATTTTATAGAAAAAAAAAAGTGCAGTTTTAAAAATAGAAAATTTATTTCATCAAGCACTATTTTAAACCTAAAAACCATTGATAAAATAAACAGAATTTGAAGGGTTCTTATATGTTAATGAAAAAGTGTCCGATAAAACGCTTTCTGTTTTTATGCAAGAAATTATACAAACAAAAAAAAAAAAAAAAAAAAAAAATCGCTAATATGGCGACAAAAATTCAAAAGCCGCCAAGGGAGAGATTCAATAAAGTTGTGTAGCACGATAATGTTTAGTTATTTATTTATTTTTTTATATACCAATCACTACGCTAATTTAACATACAAATAAATGAGCTGCTGTGTGTGACTGCACTTGCACGATGACGGGCAGAAATATTTGATTAATTCAAATTAATATTTAAATAACTAAATAAAGATATGTTTAATAGAAAGCATAGTCTTGGAGACAAACTTGGTGAGTGGGCGACCAAATTTGGTGAAAAATGATAGTTTAGGGTTCCCGATGTTTCGAAGCTCTCCGACACACGGGAACGTAGACCTTGAGCTTACCAAGGAATTCTCGATGGAGTCATCTCCAAGCCCCATCGCCAAAAGTTATAAGTAGGTGTGAGTTGATTTTTGCGAAAGAGTTTGTAGTCATTGCGATCCAGAGTTATTCAGAAACCTATTCTGAGTCATTGCACTTTAGGGATTGAGCTCTAAGCAACTGGACATTTTTCGTGAGTGAGCGAAAATTTTTGCTCTGGTGTAGTTGATGTTATTTGCTTTACTCCTGTGGAACAAGTGACTATTTTTTAGACTGTCCCAGAACATTCATCGAATAATGACTTATACTGTACAAGTATCAGCTTCAACTGTTTCCAGAATATTCGAAGAATTAACACCAGCTATTGGACTATTTTCGAAAATATTTGTTTTAATAATAGTTTTGTTGTACAGATTCGAGAAGTTCAAAAAATGTTTGATATTGTCAAGGAGGTCCCATACTAAAGCTGTGACGAAAATAGTCGCCAATCGAAATATATTCAGTTACAAAGAAATCATTTAAATATAGTGTCCAGCGAAGCGGGCAAAGCCTGGTAGTGGGAAATAAATATAAAAATAAAAAGATTAGTTGTCTAAAACACGCATAGGTGCCAAGTCTCCCGTTTTTCAAGGGAGACTTCAAACCGGAAATTTTTATAGCTGTTTTCGTTAATATTAATCGTCGAAAATATATATAACATATTCCATTTACAAATACTGGTGTGAATTCTGATTTAAAAGTTTAAAAGGTTGGCAACTCTGAACACGGCAGAAATAGCGCTCATAGCATATTGTTACAAGGGATTAAGTCTTATTGTTACAATGGATTAAGTCTAAAATGGTGACAAAAATTCAAAAGTCGCCAAAGAGAACTATATTAAGGCTGTACTATCAGGTTTACAAACCATGAATTATATATAAACACAAAAAATTAATTGTCTCATGCGAAAGACGTAGCCGGTCACAGCATATTGTAATATTTGGCGTGAAATTGTTGTCATTTTATGGTTGATTGGATAAACAAAATAAACATATGAAATAACGTAAAAGCAAATATTATGTGCACCACGTATAGTTGTGTTCACATGCAACTGGGATTCAAATATAAAAGGGAAACTCCAATTTTTTCGATACTACCTATTTCGAAACTGTTATATAATAAGCACCTAAATGGAAGCTCATTAGTAAACCATTGTCATAGGTAATAGGGACAAGCACCCGAGTTGCAGTGGATGACCCAATCGATGCCGAAGGCAGCAGGGACCTGAAGCGAGCTTTTGAAAAATTTCAGTAATTTATTTTATTTTATTTTTATAAAGCTATATAGAAAAGAGTTTCCTTTAAATTTAGTGACCAGCGAAGCGGGCAAAGCCTGCTAGTACTGTTCTAAACACACGAAAACATGCATTTTTCTGATTCAATAAACAATGTTTCTAATAGCAAATGACGTGATTAGCATTGATGATTTATTTACAGGATCACACGAAAATATTCGGATTCATTAATGGTACATTCTGGAAGTACATTTTCAGTTGAGTTATGCGTTTTCTACACTTATCCAGTGATACTGAAAAGTATTTATGATATATATGATAAATATAGTTTAAAAGGTATGAAATTAATATTTTGTGGAATTGAAAAAATACATTTATTAAAATTAAAATGCAGACAGACAGGCAGACGAGCTGAAATCATAAATATCTTTAAACTTTATTGGAATGTGAAAAAAATATTCTCCAAACTAATCTTAAAAAAAGAAACATAAATTATACTAACAAATAAAACTATTTTTCTTGAAATATTGCATGCATTTATAAAATACATAAATAAATAACAAAAGAAAAAAATAAATAAAAGGTCATAGTTATTGTAATAATTTTCACACATGTGTATGAAAAATGTAGAATAAATAAACATTCATTGACCTATAATGCGTAATATAAATGGGCCGTTAATAACCCTAATTTGTATGTAGATTAACTAATTGTTTGAAATCATAATGGAAAGTTGCAATATTTGATATTTCTTGATTTATTTTAGCTTAAATTGATTTCTATAGCAAAGTAAACCTTTAGCATAACTGAAATCTAAGAATTTTTAAACCGAAAATTATTTATTGAAACAAATATTTAAGGTATAAAATACAAACTAAAGAAAATCAAAAATAAATAGTTCGATGTCCTTTTACTCCGATATTATAATATATATAATATATAATTGTAATTATGTATTCATTTGTTAAGTTATTATTTCACCTTATAAGTTAAGGTAACGGATAAATACAGCTGGAAAAAGTTTTACAAACTATACGTACCGCATGATTTTTCTCTCAGGATAAATTGTTAAATTTATTTTTAAATTAGGTTAGTCTAAAATGTAAACTGCACAATAATTTACATATAATTCTTATTTAAAAAAATTCTCATTAATTATCTGCTTAGAAAAAAAGAAAAATAAAAGAAATAAAAGAAAAAGAAAAAGAAAAGAAAAGAAAATATAACATGTGTTCAACCTGAAGATAATTTAAAATCCATTTTCACAACCATGTTTAATTTTTTATTTTCTTTAGAGAATAAATTCTCGTCAGTAAAATCATTTTAGCGGGTTTTGTTCGTTTAAAATACATTTTCCATCGCTTGATTGATTTTCTAAATCGTCAGTTACAATGTATCTACTTCAGAAAAACAATGTATCACATAGTAACTTAGTTTGATAAATGGTTCTTATAATTCAGAGAAAATCTTTGCTACTTCTGCCATCTATCGGAAAACTTTGGAAACTTCAAAATGTATTATTTAAATGATAATTCAAGATGTATTATTTAAAATGTTAGAGTTCTTATAAAGGAGAATGATATTAAAATGAGTTCTTTGGCAGATTTTACAACAAATCAGGTTGAATAAGGAATGTTTAAATAAATAATCATTTTTGAAACTTGACATGCTAAATTTTCTTTACTGCAGATGATTCTAACTCCGTATTCTCAGTTAATATATCTTAAAAGTTTTTTTTTTTTTTTTTTGTTAAATCTTAAAATCTTTCCCTCAGATATGCACGTTTATTTTTCCTCATTTCATCAGTGTCGGAGAGATTCTATTCTCCAAGTTGGTAGACGGGAAATGCCGATTTCGAAACAAGATCACGTTCGGCGGCCTAACCGCTCGGATATTTCCATGGTTTTCTCCGAAACTCGCGTAAATACGGGCTAGGTTCCCTAAGAAAGACCCCCCCCCCCCATGGAGAGCATACCACTTAGGCCTAGGACCCAAGCATAGTAAATCGGTTGTAACACCAAATATAATATTTCCTGTGTGGGATAATTTTATCATAAATTTAGTGATACATTTCTGATTGATTGAAAACACCAATTATTCTGTAATATAGAGAATTCAAGAAATAAATAAAAACAACCAGAAAATTATGCAGAAAATTGCATTAATATTAAAATCCTACTATTTATTAATATTATTTTAGAGAGAGAAAGAAAGAAAGTCATACATTTATGCTTTTTTTTTTTTTTTTTTTTTTTTTACACCGAAATGTTTGGCTTATTTACTGTCTGAACACAGGGAAATTACCTGTAATTTATCTGAATTCAATTACATAAAGAATTCAAGTACATTACAGATTATCAGCGGAAATGCTTGAAAATGAGTGTATAGAAGTGTTGCATTGTATTGTGCATATGTGATATATAGACAATGACAGGGCTGCTTAAAATCGAATCCATTGCTCTTTATTTGATGTAATTGTTATATGCAATTAATTATATTGTTATATTATATTAAATACGCAAATATTATTGTTTTAGGAATAAGTAATATGTCATTTAAATTGTTATACGCATCACTTTAGATGTCTTTAAGCACCTTCATTCTTTTTAACACTTTCCAAAGAGGTTGAAAATTCTTAATGACTTTGGTTTGTCTGCCTGTCTGTACGCGCTCTAACTCCCGTAAATATTTATGGAATTTCTTGGAACTCATATATGTTATTCATGTTCACTATCAAATGTTCCCTTTTGAAAATGGAGTTAATATCTCTATTGGTTTGTGTACAGAAACACCCGAAATTATTCCAAAGCATTGTGTTCTATGAGAGGTATTTCTATAAACTATATTTTAATACCTTTACTTTACACAAATCTTAGTGAAATTTAAATATGTTATTCAAATTCACTATCGGGTGTTTCATATATAAAAGGGAGTAAATACCACCACTGATTTGTGCCCAGGGACACTCGAAAGTATTCCAAAGCATTGTGTTCTATGAGAGGTATTTCTATAAACCAAATTTTAATAACTTTACTTTGCACAAAACTTAATGAAATTGAAATATGTTATTCATATGCACAAAAGAATGCTTTCTATAGAATATAGTATGATAAACATTAAATTTACAGGGCCATAAAAAATATTCAGTTACATTAAGAGATATTAATAAAAATTTGCTGGAATTGCACCTTCGTTTACATTAAGCGTTTTTAACACTTTCTAGCAATTTTTAAGTGTGAATATTATTTCAGTTTGTGCATCTGTCTATCTCTTCGTCTGTCTGATTGTCCGTGTTTTAACTCCTGTAAATATTTATGGAATATCTTCAAACTGAAATATGTTATTCATGTTCACTATCGGATGTTCCCTATTGAAAATGGAGTGAATACCTCTACTGACTTGTGTACACTGACATCCGAAAATACACTCATGTCCAGAATTATCTTTACATATCCAAAACTAATAATATTCAATGAAATATCCAATGAATGTGATCCATTTTAGCAGAAAATGTGTGATAAACAAGCCTAATTAGCATTATCCATTCAAAAGTAATCAAACGGTTCTGTGATATGCAAATCTAGGCTTACGTCATTCGACGCTGAATCAAGCGCTTTGCGCAAAGTGAATAACTTAGTGAATCTCTGCGATATAGCGTTTGATTTCAGTGTGTAAGGACTCAAATCGGTTTGCTATGGCTTCGAAGTATTTTGGAAGAATCTATGAAGTGGCGAATCATCGACCGTTTAGAAGCAGGGCAGCCTATCGCGGAAGTAGACAGATGTCTGAATATTTCAAGACAGACAGTCTTTACATTATGGAAACAGTTTCAAAACGATGGAACTGTTGTAAGAAGGTCTAGACAAGATCGTAAACGAATGACAACTGCTGCTGAAGATCGATAATTGGTACTAACTGCCCGTCGTAACAGGACATCTACTGCTCGCCAGTTAATTTCAGAGATTGTAGCCGCCACTGGAACTGCTGTATCACGTAAAAAGGATATACAGAAGGCTTAATGAATGAGGCATTTATGCCAGAAAGACAAGGGTATGTGTTTCACTGTCTTCACAACAGAGGAGGGATCGCTTTAATTGGTACAAAGTACATCAGAACTGGAGTCAACACCAATAGTCCCATGTTCTGTTTACTGTTGAGTCGAGGTTTAGTTTTACAGATGATTCTAAACGCTTTTACACGTGGAGGGAGTCAGGAATACGAAATTATCCCTCAAACATAATGGAACATGAACGTTTTGGTAGTACAGGTGTGATGGTATGGGGGGAATAATGATCAATGGACGTACGCCCCTACACGTTTTCGACAGTGGATCTGTGACCGGCGAGAGGTATCAGGATGAGGTCCTAGAGCCTTATGTCAGACTTTTCAGAGGTGCATATGGATCTGACTTTTTATTTATGGACGATAATGCTCGTCCACATTCAGCAAAGCTCGTTGACGAATTCCTTGAAAGTGAAGGTATTGAACGAATACCGTGGCCAGCAAAGTCTCCTGATCTTAATCCAATAGAGAACTTATGGGACTACCTAGGAGGAGCAATTGCACGTAGATATCCTCCTCTTAGAAATGTAAATGCTCTGAAGACAGCATTACTTGGAGAGTGGAGCTTAATTCCCCAAACTGTGGTTAACAACATTATTACCAGCATGAAAACACGTTGTGATATGTGTGTACAAGTATGGGGAGATCATATTCCATATTGAATTCGTAAGGCTTAATTCTGTTCTGCGTTATTCCTTTTTTTCTGAGCTCTCCTTGTCACATTTTATTACCATTTTTAATGTTTCATGCTACAATTTTATATTATATGCAATGCCCTTATTTTTTTTCCTTTGTTATTTATGTGTCATAGTGTTATTTAACATTCCAAAAAAAAATCACAAGATCATAGTTCACAGTTTCTGAGAAAGCCGTGAATTTATGCATGTAAAGATAATTTTGGACATGAGTGTATTTCAAAGCACTATGTTCGATGAGAAATATTTCTATAAACTATATTTTAATACCTTTACTGTACGTAAATCTTAATTAAATTGAAATATGTTATTCAAGTTCACTATCGGATGTTTCCTATGTAAAATGGAGTAAATATTATCACTGGTTTGTGTACAGGGACACTCGAAAATTTTCCAAAGCATTGCGTTCTATGAGAGGTATTTCTGCAAAACAAATTTTAATAACTTTACTTCTCAGAAAGCTTAATGAAATTAAAATATGTTATTCATATACACAAAAGAATGCTTCCTATAGAATATAGTACGATTAGTATTAGTCTTACAGGACTAACATAAGAATATTCAGTTACTTTAAGAGCTATTAATAAAATTTCCTAGAATTGCATTTTCGTTTGCATTAAAGGTTTTTAATATTTTCTAACAATTTTTAAGTGTGAATATGATTTTAATTTGTCCATCTGTCTGTGTGAATATGATTTTAATTTGTTTATCTGTCTGTCCGATTATCTATCTTTCTATCTGTCTGTCTCCCGTCCCCAGGTTACATAAATATTTTCAGAATTCTTAAAAAACGATATATATTAGTAAAGTTTACTATGGAATGTTCCCTATTTAAAAAGACATTAATAGGTCCTGTACAACTAGCTTGTGTGCAGGGATAACAATAACAAAAAAAAAAAAAAAAAAAAAAAAAAAGTCAAAATGCATTGCGTTTTAGGACAGACATTTTTAAAAGTCATATTTAAATAACTTTCTACTGTAAAATTCATAAATAAATTGACATTTATGGTTAGTATGCTAAAACAATGTTTTGCATAGAATATGATATGATTAACCTTCAGATTTACAGGGCAACACTAAAATATGCAGATACATTAAGGGCTGCAATTATAATCTAACGACAGGATTTTCTTTTGAGTTAAGCATTTTTAACACTTTCCAACAATGTTTGAGAGTGGTTTTAAGTTCTATTAGTCAATCTATATGCCTTTCAGTCTTCAGTGCGTCTCTGTGTGATAATGTTGGCAAAGAATATTGAAATTTATACGATACAACAAGTACGTACAGTTGGAAAGTGTTAATAATCAATGCGTACTGCATGATTTTTCGTTCTTGTTTAAATTTACAATTGGTCCCAAAATTTAATTTGATAAAATATGTCATAATACAAATTTAAAATCCAGTAAAAACCAGTTAAAAAATAAAAAAAAAAACTAGTTGGCACTGGTGGACCTTGCTCAGTTCAACATCATATTTATGTTCTCATGAATTTCTAGTGCGAGACATATTATAATCATTTTAAGAGAAATGAATTTGACCAAAGCTTGACACAGTGACAGAATGAAATCCCCGCCAAATAGGCTATCCACCGTTCACTTCCATATATTTATCTTATTCTAATCTATTAATTTATTTTATCAGGGTCAATTCCGTTGTTTATGTTTCATGCTACTGTTTCCAATGCAATAATCCTGAAAATTCATGTTTATATGAAAAATTTACAATTTCGCTATGTTGATAAAATAGTAAATTACGAATAATTTACGAAATTTTCCTATTAGAATATTTGTATTCAATCATGTTCAAACAAGTATCATAAATGCACCGCGGTCCACTAATGACATTGGAATTCAGTTCATTCGTCTAAATTAAATTTCGGTATAAATAAATAAACAAATAATTTAGCTACATACTTAAAAATAAAATAAAATAAAATGATATTATCATTATTTTATATGCTCTGCATGAAGAAAACATATTATTTAAAGTATATAGTATAGTAATATTATATTTGTGAAAATAGTATACATAAATAATAACTGTAAAAAACTGTATGCCTGTCATACTAATAGTACCTTTTTTTCTTTTATTTTCTTCTCTTTTTTTTTTCACGTAAATACGGGTTAGGACCCCTTAAAAAGACACCCCATATAGGACACACCACCCTAGATCTAGGACGCTTGTGTAGTCAATCGGCTCGGCCTTATACCCAAACATCACCATCTCACTTTCTTTTTTCATCGAAACTAAGGTGCCAATTGTCTACATTAGGGCCTTTGGCCAAAGAGGAGGAGAAAGCCCTTCGTGGTGGATCTTTCTAAGAAATCCTAGTCTTCATTCCTTGAGACGAAAAATACAAAAAAAAAAAAAAATCTAAAGTTTATTTCTCTTTGGCTTTAAGGTATTAATGACTGATATATATATATACATATATATATATATAAATATATTAATGCGTTCATTAAGTTACTGTTAATTTTTTTTTCAAAATGTCGTATTATTTTATCATATCAGTTTGTGCTTAAATGAATGGTGTGGCGAGTGTCCCATAAGTCTGTAGACATTTTAAAAATTTATAAAAATTGAAAGAATTGGCAGAATTGAACGCGGTTTGTGAAAAAGTCATTCTCTTGAAGGGAGATTTCTTTTTTTTTTTTCTTTCTTTTTCTTTCTTTTTTTTTTTTTTAAGGGAGTAAAAAAATAATAATATTTATAATTTTCGTCGGTAGAGGGCGCTGTACGCGAGCAAATCATACATTTCGTGAAAATGAAAACTATATTTATTTGCATGCAAATGTTTATAGACATATAAGTCCATATTCTGTGTGCCTATCCTCACCACAAAGGACAGTTTGCAAACGAGTTATAACACCGTTAACTGCAGCTTCAGTCGCTGATTCTTATTTGAGGTAAAACACCTTCCCCAACGCTTTATCCAGGAAGTCATCATCGCAATTAAAACTCATGTATGCGAAGTAGGAGGCAAAATAAGAAATAAGCTGTGTTGATCGTAAAAACATGCAATTTATAAGATTTGTATTTGCACATTTATCATTGCGCATCCGTGCAGCGGCCTCTATCGACGAAAAATTTAACTATTTTTTTTTCCTTTACAAATAAGCCCCCCCCCCCTTCACGAGAATAACATTTTCGTAAACCGCGTTCATTTCTACCAGCTCTTCAAATTTTATGAATTTGTAAAACGTCTATACAGCTTTATGGGGCATCCGATGCATCAATTATTATATTCTTGTCTTATTAGAGCACCGAGCAAATTATCTTAATGATTCCTGGATTAACAAGATTGCTTTTGGGGAGGCTCTACTATTTGTTCCCGTTCAACATATCGGTTGAACTGTTTTGTTCTGCTTCTACTTCATTGTTGAATAATAATTTTAAAAAGTATCTTTATAACTAACTGCATGTTTTTTTTTCCCCCTTCTTCTTTATGTATTTTGAAGGAACGTATCAACGACCGTGGAAATGTTGAGATAAAACATTTGAAGGGCTACATTTATCCTCGTCAAATTTCATCTATCATCAAATGCTCATTTTGTTGAAACTTGTCATTTGATTGCTATATCTTTTTACCGTAAAATTTATCTTCTTCAAAGAATCCATTGTAAATGTTTAATCAATATTCGAAAAGTTTAGGATGAAATATTACTCAAACTCTTTATTTAGATTGTGAACACGGAGAAAATGAATATTTTTAAAGCTATCAAAATATAGCTGTACTTTCATATTTGATAGTATTTAAAATCTTTTAAGTTAGCTGGTGAGAAATAACATTACGTAAAATATTTGCAATACTATAATTATCAAAAGAGAAATCCGAAAGACAGAGTCGGATTCGATCCCAGGTCGCGCTTGTCGTCCTAGTTGTTCGGAGTTTTCTGTTTTTTTTTTTTTTTTTTTTTTTTTGTGAAACGCGCGTAAACACGGGCTAGAACCCCTTAGGAAGACCCTCACGGAAAGCACAACACCTTAAACCTAGGACCTTCGTCTAGTGACAGTGTTGCCATATGGTCGACAGTCAATTTCCCCAAAATTTTTAAAAGTTCTCCAAATCAAGAGTTTTTTTTTTTTTTTCAAAAAATTCCCCAACTCAATTTATACTAAAGTTGTAAATTTGTTTAAAAAATTTAAAAGAATATTTAATAAATTTAAGCTGCCATTTTCCCTCAAATGAAGCTCTTTTTTGAAAAAAAATCCCCATTTGCAAAAATAATTTTAAATACACAATTTTTTTGAAAATTTACAATCTGTGTAACTTTCTGAGCGTATTTTCCTCCCCTCAAATCATTTATTCATTTATTATTCCTTAACTTATCCCATATGTATATTTATAAAAAGTTTTTGTGGACATTAAAATGCATGAAAAACAAGGTATCGAGGGAACTAAAAGAGCATGCTTCCAAAATACAAGTAGATATTTCCCACTTGCAAGTTTAATTTAATTTAAAGATCAAGCACGCTTTGCATCCTAGTTTAGATTGGTTCATCTTGATTATTCAAGCGACAATTAATACGTACAGTCGGTAACAAAAGTGTCCGAACACTAGCAAAAATTCCTATGTAAAAAAAGTACACTTCCTACGGTTTTGTTAAATAAATCCTTATCGAATCCTGTTCTTAGTCAGTGTTAAAACATGATTCGATAAGGATTTATTTAACAAAACCGTAGGAAGTGTACTCTTTTTACATAGGAATTCTTGCTAGTGTTCGGACAATTTTGTTACCGACTGTATCAAGCATTCAATATGCTTGCTACAGCAAACAAGAACCAAATAATTCCTAAAATCAGGGGATACAAAAAGCCTAAAACAGGATAAATTTTATAATCTAAAAATTGTAAATGTTGTTTTTTGTATTTCTGAAACATAATCCAGAATCAATGCATTATCATATGATAAACTTGGTCTTTTTTTTTTTCTTTTTTTCTTTTTTCTTTCTTTCTTTATTATTTATTTATTTATTTATTTTATTATTATTATTATTATTATTTTTTTTTTTTTTTTTTTTTGGGGGGGGGGGGGGGGGATTTAAAAAAAAATTGCCATTGTTAATGAAATCTCTTTTATTTTCCCCAAAAATTTTTCATTTTCCCAAAGTGCTCCCCACTAAATATCCAATTCCAAAAATTTACCCCGAAGCCTCAGGAATCCCCTCCGCCCCCCCCCCCCAAAAAAAAAAAAAGTGGGGAAGGGGGGGGAATTCCCAAGTTTGTCAACACTGTTTAGTGAATCGGCCTTATTCCCAAATGGCAACACTGTCTAGTGAATCGGCATTATTCCCAAATACCAACAGAGGCAAACTTTAAAGTTTTTGATAGTGCTGCCATCTATTGATAATCATCTCACCCAATATCAACCACGGTTTATGTTATTTCTACATTTGATATTTCACTGTCGTATTTCATTTCATGCAAGTTCAAACTCATTATAATTGTTTTCAGATATTTATTTACAATATGATCAAAGCTTTGTTTAAAGTAATAGAAAATTTATGTAGGATTCTAATGATATATGTTTTTTATTTATTTAATGCTTACGCTCGAAATACCTAAGAAGAAAAAAGAAACTAACAAGTCTATATAGCATAAATATTCTCATTCTCTATGTATATTTGTTTTACTATATATATTGTTACTATATATGCACACAAAAAATAAAATGAACGTTATTTTTAAATAGAAAACCAGTTAGAAATAAGAAAAGTTAATATGTTTTCATTCAAAAGATGGCAGCACTACAAATGCAATACAATTTGATTGAAAATAGAATTGCATTTTTTGTATCAAGCTACATTTGTCGTCAATACTACAAATTTATGATTGAAAGACCGAATTGTTTTTAAAAGAGTAAAAAGTGACCAGACCAGACTGGCTTTTGTGATAAGTAAAAAATTAATTTGGACTTCTATTAATGGTCAAAGTTACTATTACTCCACTGACGGATTTATAGGCCCGTGAGACCCGGGCCTAGGGGCGCCAGCGTTTCAAGGGCGCCAAAGTTTTAAAAATGACTGAAATTTTAACAGTAGTGAAATTTGAAGAGTTATTAAAATTTGAAAGGAAACTTAAATTCAAAAGATGATTGAAATCGATTGCATTTTTCATCGAATATACCGATTTTTTGGTATTATGTTGAAATACATGGATATGTACTATATTTGTACCGTGTTAAGCTATATTTTTGCGGCTGATCACATAGACTGAATAACAATGCATCCATTTGTATCTATGGAATGAGATTTTGTAATTTTTTCTGTGATGAAATGAGTAGGGTCGGAAATATGCTTCAATTCGCAAGCTACGGCCGAGGGCAGAAAATTTTTAAAGCCTATTAACTGTTAATTGGGAAAAAAAAAAACGTAAAACACAACTGAAAGTATATTTTCATCAATATCCCGTAATAAATCGAATTTTTTTTGCCTGCATCTGCAAATGAATTACTAATGTAACTCACATTTTTTTTCTGTAGTAAGCATTCTGTATTCCCTATTCCCTCTGAAAAATGTAGGTCGATTTCGTATGTTTAGTATCGTATAAAAATGTTGAAATTCGCTTATAAGAAATACGTCTTTAACGTAATGCGTCTGATTTTTTTTTTTTTTTTTTTGTGCGTGTGTGTCTTTACATAAAAACCAGTTGCGCAAAGTGTGTGAATTTCAACAGAAAGAATCGTGTGGTATAACAGAAAAAGCTGACAAACCTATATATGTTCTATGAAATTCTAACAATATTTATGGATATAAAAATTCGAACAGATCAGCTGGAGTAATAAATATTTCTAAAATTTGTTAGAAATTGTACAAAAAAAAAAAAAAAAAAAAAAAAAAAAAAATCAAATTATTGTAAAGCATTAAGTTAAAAAAGGAAAAGAAATTTTCTTGAATTAAAATAAATAAATAAATAAGTAAATAATTACAATTATTTTAATAATTTTTACGTGTCTGTATTCCATATTTAGAAGCCTTCTAGTTTAATCTACATAACCCAAACAGCACAATGAACAAGCGATAAAATAAACATCAAGCTGGTTTTCAGTAGAAATGTAATCTTTAAAAGAAAAGGGTTTCATTTTTACAACGAATTTAACCATCTGACCGCCTTTGAAGAGAGCAAAATTGCAATTTTATTTTCGTTGCATAGTTTTTTCAATATACTAAGTTAGCATTTATTTACACACGGCGAGACGCATTGGGCCCGCAATGACATTAACGATACTTAAAGTTTGACAACTTTGGTTAACACATTAAAAATAATCTGGTGTGTCACTCACACGACTTTCTCTTACCCTGAAATTTAATACTATAAATACAGGTTGGAGATTGAGAGGTAAGATAACGAGTACTGTTATGTACACCTGTTTTAAACAATTCAAATTAGGCTTCGGAAGAGTTTTATATGATAATTAGTTCTGTGTGAGGAGGCTACCGCACCCCTCAACCTCCCGTTTCATTAATGCACCTACATTTATATGGAATTTATTATTCGGTTATTAAATCAAAAATTCTGTTTAAAAAAAATAATTTATTAAAATTATTACTCAAAAAAATTATCTTTTATGATAATGCAGACGATTTCCATATTAGAGAAGTAGTATAACACTTAATTAAAAAAAAAAAAAAAAAAAAAAAAGAACAAAAAGTTGAATTTATTCTAAATATTACATTAATTTTTTTTTTCTTTTTTTTTTTGTTAAAAATGAAAAAAATCGATAACTTTATTTTAAATTATCGCAGATCGATGGTTCAACCATTCGTTTTAAAGGTATTGGCGAGCTCTTTTGAAAGATATCCATCATGAAAATTTACTCCCCTCAAGGGAGGACTCCCCCCCCCCCCCCAAGGGGGAGAGGCGAGGCTCCTCCATACACAAAATTCTTTTTCCAGTTGACTATCTCTATTACAAAAAATATATATTCGTTTCATTTGGTTTAGTGCAGCCTATAGATGTTAAACTCTACTTACCTGCAATTTTCCCCATAGACGTAATGTATTTGAATACTTTTGAGTGTCCCTGTACAAGAACCATTTGCTTCATCTCAACGAAAAGCTTACTGTAGCATCCCTATATGATACACATTTAGAATACCGAGTTTGGAATTTCTGCTACTATTTGTTCTTAAGATATGCTGATAACAGACACACATACAGACAGACACACAGACCATTCTTTAAAAACATGATTTTCGTATTCAGGGGACCTTAGAACATGCAAATATAACAAAAACTCACGTTCGAAAATTTGACCCTAAAACAATACTTTCTCTACCCAATGCGTAAGAGAAAGTAATTAATAAATCCGTTCTGCCTTTTCGAAGTGAAAATACCTTTCAACGACCATAGTAGTTAAAGAATCGCTCTGTTGTAATGAAATATCATTATCTATATATTAATAGGCAAGCATAAAATTTGTTTTCCCTTTTTAACGTATTAATTATGGGAGTAGAGGGTTGAAAATGGTATCATTCGAAAGGTATGGTTAGCCGGAAAGTGCGAATACAAATATTATTTTCTTACGATGTCAAGGAGGTATTTAAAAATACTTTTATTTTTTATGCATTTTCCCCCATTTTTCCCTTTCATACACGTATTCCTTTACATTAAAAAATACCTAAAAGTGGAAAGTTGTTAAATCTGGCAATTTCATAAAACTCAAATAAAACCATAGACCCAGTAATTTGTATAGCATCTTTATACGCAAGCGAAGTGATGACGTAACTGGCCGTCCGTGGAACCACAAACAAGATTTCCTAAGGATTTGATTTATGAGAAATCATTTTTTTTATTTTCTAATTTACTTATGATCTAATTTCTTTTTTCTTTTATGATTTATGTCAGCTGTAATTTAAAGAGATATTAGCCGTACGATAAATTTCGTGTTGTAAATAATATATATTATTTAATTTTTGAAACTTCAAATGTTCTTTGTTATTTGTCTTTTGGCAACAAAAAGGGACTTTATTTATTTATTTAAATATTTGGTTCTTTTATCGTGACTCACAAAAAATTGTTTATTAAATGATCATTTAAATCCAAATGTTCTTTGTTATTTGTCTTTAGGCAACAAAAAGTGAGTTTGTTTATTTATTTAAATATTTGGTTCTTTTGTCGTTTGACTGACAAAAACTTGACTATTAAAATGCCTAAACGAAAACCTTTGATGCCTAAAGTTGAAAGGCGAAGGCGGAGAGAAATTAGTAGAAATATTCATCGTCATGTGAATGAAGATAATGATAGTGATACTTTTTTGAAGGATGCATTCAAATCAGCATTAAAAGTAGTTCCAACGAATCTTCTATAAATTAATAGGCAAGCATAAAATTTGTAGTCTCTTTTTAACATATTAATTATGGGAGTAGAGGGTTGAAAATGGTATCAATCGAAAGGTATAGTTAACCAGATGATGCGAATATAAAAATTATTTTCTTACGATGTCAAGAAGGTTATTAAAAATACTTTTATTTTTTTATGCATTTTCCCCCCATTTTTCCTTTTCATACACGTATTCCTTTACATTAAAAAATACCTAAAAGTAGAAAGTTATTAAATCTGGCAATTTCATAAAACTCAAATAAAACCATAGACACAGTAATTTGTATAATGTAGCATCACTACACGCAAGCGAAGCGATGACGTCATTGGCCGTCCGTGGAGCCACGAAAAATATTTCATATATTAATCATGTTAATCATCATATTAATATGATTTTTTGTAAAAAATTTTATTAAAAATTAACGGAAATTATCTCCCAATTTTAATTCCCATATTTAGGTAAAGTTATATATAAGTTACTGTCTACATGTGTTAGATTGAGTTATTTTTGATGTAAAATTGATAAACTTCTAATTTAAAATTAAAAAACTGTAGAAAAAAAAAATCGCAAACTTCCAGTTTCGAATGTAAACATAAACATTTTATTTCAAAAGATGATATTCATTGTGATAAATATCCAACTAATATACTAAATAAAAGGAAAATGGTAAATATTCTATAATAATTTGAAGTTCAATTTGTTTTCAAATGTCTAAATAAAGTATCTGATTTAAGATACTAATATGTTGTAGCGGAAGAGGTTTGATATCTGTCGTTCTTTGCGGTAAAAAAATCGCCAAATTATCTGGCAAACATATTTAATTTCTTTCAAAAATCATGGTTTTTTTAACAACGTATATTAAGAGAGCAATCAATAATATGAAACAATATTTCATACAACAGATATTACGAAAATATACATTTGGTATGCATATTTTCGTATTACGTTTCTGATCGCCAAGTACAAGAACGACATAGTTTTGAAATTTAGAATTAAATTTTTTGTCAATTTGACAGCAAGATGACAATCTAGCACATGTGCACGATAATTAATTTATAATTATATCCAAATATGAGTATTAATATCGGGAAATAATTTTCCTCAATTTTTAATAATTTTTTACAAAAAATCCAATGGACGATTAATATAAAAAATCTTTAACTTAGCCCCAACAACGGTCAGTGACGTCACACTTCGCTTGCGTATATCTTTTGCATCTGTAAGAAAAAAGTAGACGATATCGAAAAACTTTTTGATTTCCAGTTTTCGATAAATTTACACGTTTTGAGATTTCCTTGCATTTCAATTTACTGAAATCGCTATTTATTTTTCAAAAAGTTGATTTATTACTAACTGCTGCATGTATAAGAAGAAAGTAGACGATACGGAAAAAATTTTGATTTCCGTTTTTCGCTGAATTTAGATGTTTTGAGCTTTCCTTACGTTTCAATTAACTGAAATTGACTACTTATTTTTAAAAAAGTGGATTTATTGCTAGCTTTTGCGTGTATTAGAAGCAAGCAAAAGATACGGAAAAACTTTTGATTTTCGGTTTTCGATGAATTTACACGTTTTGAGACTTTCTTGCATTTCAATTAACTGAAATTGACTACAAAAAAGTGGATTTTCTGCAAACTGCTGCGGCAAACAATTGCCGCAGCTGTGTTGCAATTTAATTCCGTTTAGGACAAGGCAATAATTTTGCTTTGCGTTGCTTTCCAAAAAGAAAAAAAAAATTGTCGAGTTTCGACCACTGGGCGACACTAGTATCCATTAATCATTGTTTTTATTGTGGTTATTAATGTACTGTCGCAAATTTTCCGGGATTCTATTCTTAATTTATGAATGAAAATGTATATGTATGTGTTATGAATTAATGTATTCTGCTCGGAATCTTCAGTCTGCCCTCCCCAAAAGACGTTTATGCGTACATGTTCATACATTCATAAACATACAGCACGTCTGTATTTATATGATGCAGCCCACTTGAATATAGCAGATTGGCAATGCGACCTACGATGTGTTTTGGGTTGGACTGGCCTAGTTTAAAACAACCATCTCTCTAAATTTCGAAGGCTAATTAAACACCACACAATCAGAAATTTGTTTTCTAATTTGCGGATTTATTGTAAATAAACATGAATTTAAAACGCATAAAATTGTTTTAGCAAAAAAACAGATAAATCCATTTTTAAAGAAAAAAAAATCTGGAGTGACTCCACTCGACTTTCCGAACATTGAGTAACTAACAGTTTTGTAGATAAAATAAAGAAAGAGGAATTGCTAAACAAACAAAAGAGAGAAAACCATAATAGAGTGTTTTTTTCTCCATATATCACACGAGGTTTTATTTAACGCTACTGAACTTTGAGCCCTTAGATCATAATGATAAAGAATTTTTCGTTTTGTCCCTGTAAAAATCTATAGATGCTAGATTCACCAAAATGCTTATAGTTAGTGCAACAGTGATTTATAATATTCATACAAATTTTCAGCTCAATTGAATAAGGCGTTTAGATGCTATCGCACTTTTAAAAATTTGGTCTCATAGGCCATAATGATAAAAAATTTTTCTTTGTGTCCCTGTAAAAAAACTGTAGTGCTAGATTCACCAAAATCTATACAGTTGGTGCAAATGCGACCTATAACATGTGTACAATTTTTTTTGCTCAGATTAATAAGGCGTTTAGACGCTATCACACTTTTAAAAATTTGGCCCCATTGGCCTTAATGATAAAGAATTTTTCTTTGTGTCCCTGTAAAAAAACTATAAGTGCTAGATTCTCCAAAATCTATACAGATTGAGTATCTGTGACCTATAATATGGGTATAAAATTTTTGCTCAATTGAATAAGGCGTTTAGATGCTATCGCACTTTTAAGATTTTGGTCCCATAGGCCATAATGATAAAGAATTTTTCTTTGTGTCCCTGTAAAAAAACTATAAGTGCTAGATTCACCAAAATCTATAGGGTTCGTACTATGGTGACTTACAATATACGTACCAACTTTCAGGTTAATCGAACAAAGCCTTTAGACGCTAGCGTGTTCACAAACATACACACATACACACATACACACATACACACACACATACATACATCATCGTAAAAATAGTGAAAACGGACTCAGGGGACCTCAAAACGTACAGAAACATCAAAATCTCGAATTCGGATTTTTGACATGATTACAATACTTTCCTCACTATAGTGTTCGGAAAGTAAAAAGAAAGAAAGAAAGAAAGAAAAATGCGTTTAGTGTACCGAAAGAAGTTTTCACATCAATACTTTTAGACAAATTTTATAAGAGCTTATGCTTAATTTTTAAAAGTTTTCTTTCAGCTGTATTAATTATTCACTCAATAAATATATTTCTTTTCACGAGAAAAATACCTGATCACGGGCTTTCTGTTTTATAATTAAACATGACTCTGAAAGTAAAATTATTACTTTCTTCTATATTCAATAGAAGAAAGTTTTGGATTCTTAAAAATTTTCGACTTCCGGTTTTCGACAGATTTACACGTTATGAGAAGTCTAGAACACGATTTTACCATTTTCTAAAAATGTCTGTCTGTCTCTGTGTTTTTTTTTTTTTTTTTTTTTTTTGACTTAATTTTTTATTTTGTGCTTTTGAGTTACAAAAAGAAGCTTCTTAAAAAATCTAATGAAAAATTTTTAGCATAATGTGTACACAACGAAATATTATCTTTTATCAGTTGATATCTATTCTTTTAATTATCTGCAAAACAGTAACACATACCCGCCTTCGAGGATTGAACCCAGGACCATCGCGTTATCAGCGTGGCGCTCTAACCAGAAGTCAAAGAAGAGTCAAGAAAAGCCATAGAACATGCTAGAAAAACTTAACAAATACAAAACGAATATTGTTCTCGAATGCTTTTTTAAATATTTTAAATATTTAAAATTTTTCAGCTCTTGCAAATGTGACATATTTATATTTTTCTCTAAAATTTTCTTAGTGTTGAAACTTCTACTTTTTATTATTATTATTATTATTATTATTATTATTATATTTATTTTTTTTATAACTCTACAAGAATAAATTTTTATTTTAGGCATTTTAGGGTTTCACAATAAAAAGCTTCCAGGGTTTTTTTTTTTTTTTCAATTTATTTAAATTTTTATTTTGTGCGTTTTAGTTACTGGCAAAAAAGCTTCTTAAAAAAAAAAAAAAAAAAAAAAAACTTATTGAAATTTCTTAGGACACAGTGTAGACATTGAAACGTTTTCTTTTAACAACTGACATCTTTTCTAGTAATTATCTGCAAAAATAAAAACACATCAACCTTCGAGGATCGAACCCACGACCCGCGCATTATCAACATGACGCCCTAACCAACTGAGCCAACGAGCAACGCAAGGGATTGCTTACATTTATTTTAATGTGGAGGCGCTTTGTTTTTAAATATGACACGAAGGCACAATGACAAAATCCAGTTTCAATAAAAAGCTTCTAAAAAATTAATTAAATTTTTTTATTACTTAATTTTTAATTTTTTGCTTTTTAAGCAAATAAAACAAACTTCTTAAAAAAAAAAAAAAAAAAAAAAACTCTGCAAAAATTGTTAGGATACTGTGTTGAAAATAAAAATTTTATTTTATCAATTGACACCTTTTCTATTAATTATTTGCAAAAATTAACACATTAGCCCTTCGAGGATCGAACTCACGACCATCGCATTATCAACTCGGCGTTTTAACCAGCTGAGCGAGCAAGCGATGAAAAGGATCGCTTAAAGTGGAGGCATTTTTTAGCGTGACACGAAGACGCGATAACTGTGATGTAGATTATCACATATTATAAAATTTATTTTTCTCTTTAAAAGATAAGTAAATTCTCTAAATAAATAAAATTATAAATTAAATTCTTTAATCTGAAACAACTACTTAAAATATAACGATATAACTATTTTTATCCTATAAATAATAAATTTACATTATACGTTTTCTAATTTTTATATGTTCCCTTTCATAATTTTTTCAATGTAACTGAAACAAGTTCTTTGATCAGTTCCCAGTATTCACTTAGCAATATTAACGTAATGAAAATTATTTTCGCGCTGTAAATGATAATGTTTTGACGTATTTCTATCCTTTTGTTTTGTGAAACCAGAAAATAATTAATTTGGTTTCTTTTAATCGTACATCGAAATGTAACTCATGCACCCTCTTATCGCCTAATTTACATCATCAGCTACATAAAATATTTGCTTAGCTGGTTGTTTCCCAGGAACTAAAATACTTGGCGAAATCATGCCAACATTCTCTAATAACGGCCATTGAAGCACTGGTCGCCTTTTAAAAATGTACATATGAATATTCCTGACGTAATCGCAACCATTCTGTATCTTAAACTTTGAACTTGGAGTCTATAATATAACGCCAAATGCATAGTCATTTTTTTTGCTCCAGTTTTGGAGGACACTTGCTTACCGGTTATCGACCATGTAAGAACTCAAGAGAGATTCGGGCCTGGGGCCCGGTCTGATCCTCGGTACTGTTTCCCCACTCCTTGCTTCACACTCCATAGTGCAATTGTCAAAATTTAGTAAGTGTTTTTTTAGGTCTATGGTCACTTTATAAAATATCCTATTTCAAATAATCAATAAATTCATCTGAACTGTTTAACCAAAAGGCTTCTTGGATTCGTTCTTGAGTAATTCTGTTTTCATCTATAATTTTTAATTTGACTTTTTTTTCAACTTATTCTGAGCGGCCAACGCAATAAGACTATCTTTTCAACAGTTAATAAACTTCATCAGATACTTGGAAAACACAACATGACAATAACAAAATTCTGTTTCAATGAAAAGCTTCAAAAATAAATTAAAAAGATAATGAAATTAAAATGTTGGAATGACTCCATTTGACTTTCCAAACATTAAGTAATTAACTGTTGTATAAATAAATTAAAGTAAAACAAGTCGTTAAATAAACAAAAGAGAAAATCGCAATAAGATTTTGAGTATTTTTTCCACAGATAGTATGTTGTTTAATATGACAACAGTATAAATAGTATGTTGTTTAATTAAATTATTTATAAGTGCGAGATTCACCAAAATCGATTCAGTTAGTGCGACGATGACCTACCAAATGTATATATACATTTTCAGCTCAAATGCGTTTAGATGCTGTCGCACTTTAAATAATTTGAGCTCATAGGCCATAAATGATAAAGAATTTGTTATTTGTATCCCTGTAAAAAAGAACTATAAGTACTAGATTCACCAAAATCTACGCAGTTTGTGCTACGGCGATCTATAACATACATACCAACTTTCAGCTCATTCGAACAAAGCGTTTAGACGCTAACGAGTTCACTCACTCGCTCACACCCACGCGCATGCATACATACATACATCATCATAAATAAAATATAAAAATGAACTCATGGAACCTCAAAATGTATAGATACACCAAATTCTCAAAGTCGAGTTTTTGTTATGATTACAATACTTTCTTTACATATGTATGTTCAGAAAGTAAAAATGAACATTACAATAAAAAATTAACGTGGTAGAAAAGAAATGTCGGTAATTTTACTGCATGAAACATGAAAAGCATTAAAGGAAGTCATTAACAAGATATTTTAAAGTTTTTAAAAATGTCATTATCAAAATTTTGCCTTTAAAATTCTTTCTTTGTCTAAGTAAACAAACAAAAAGACATTGAAAGATTATTCTTACACAATATTAAACCTTGAATATGGAGTAGAAAATATAGAGTATACTTTACGATTGAGTTTAAAGATTTAAGTGGAATGATTTGGCTTAAGTTCAAAAGAGGTTTACTTCCAGTTAAGAAAATCAGACGATAATTTATTTATTGAGGAAATATTGCTGTGGAAGCTGGTTTGAAAATTGAAATTCATTCATTCAGTGTCAGAGTAAGTCTTTTAATGGAGTGAGTAGATTTTACAGTTATTTCTTTTACCTGAAACTTATAATTTGAAATATTTTCTTTCATTTTTCTTTTCGTGATACAAGTATCCAAACATTTACGTTTCTAAGCTTTTTAATGTTTTGACTTAAGAAAGTAGAATATCGAATCTCGCTGACAATCGAAGCTTATAGGTAAATATGTTTCTTGAATTACTCGTTACCTAATGCATTTTTTTTTTTTTTTTATCCATTTAATTCCGTTTTCACATTCAGAAAATTCCCAAACCGTTAAATTAGTACTCGTTTTATAAAATTTATATTTTAGTTTTTAATATTTTATTTTTGAATTAAGAAAGTAACTAAGTATAATTTTCGATTTTAATGTTTGCTGTTTAATGTTTTAACTTAAGAAAGTAGAATATCTAATCTCGCCGACAATCAAAGCTTATAGGTAAATGTTTTTCCTGAATCACTCGTTACCTAATGCATTTTTTTTTTTTTTTTTTTTTTTTTATCCATTTAATTTCGTTTTCACATTCAGAAAATTCACAAACCGTTAAATTAATACTTATTTTATAAAATTTATATTTAAATTTTTAATATTTTATTTTTGAATTAAGAAAACAACTAAGTATATTTTTCGATTTTTTAGCTAGAAAATTTAATATTAAAAATGTGAAAAATCAATTTTTCAAAAACGAATGCTGATATAACGATTGTGAGTTTTCAGAATCTGAAAAACGGAATAAATAAATAAAACATTAGGTAATGAGTATTTGTAGAAACAAATTTCCCCACAGAAAACATATGGACTTTGAATGTCGACGAGATTAAGCATTGTACGTTCTTAACCATTATTCCGATACTTGACTCAATTTATTTATTCAAACGCAATCGCAAGTATGAAATTGAGGTGTGTGATTTCTGTAGTTTCACATATTTAGGCGTTTCTGATTCCTTTGTGCCTGAATTAAGACGCCTGTGTTTGTAGTGTATCAGCATACTGTTTTCGTTGGTGTAGAATCTTATCTAATCCATAGGCTTTTGTATCTACGCATCATTAAAGAATCCATAGGCAAAACGTAATATAAATTATGCATTTTCTTTTCTTTTTTTTCTCTGTAAGTTACTTTTAGGAATCCATATATAGTAGTTAAATTTTCATCTTTCAATGTCTTATTAATTACAAGTCTTGTTTATGATAATTATTGATGAAATAATGTAAATATTTACTTTAAAGGAAATTAAATTTCAACAAATTTTATACGTTAACATTTGATGGATTCAGAAGTTACTTTTCGGAATCCATATACAGTAGTTAAATTTTCATCTTTTAGTGTCTTATTACTTACAAGTCTTGTTTATAATAATTAACGAAGAAATAATGTAAATATTTACTTTAAAGGAAATTAAATTTCAACAAATTTTATACGTTAACATTTGATGGATTCAGAAGTTACTTTTCGGAATCCATATACAGTAGTTAAATTTTCATCTTTCAGTGTCTTATTACTTACAAGTCTTGTTTATAATAATTAACGAAGAAATAATGTAAATATTTACTTTAAAGGAAATTAAATTTCAACAAATTTTATACGTTAACATTTGATGGATTCAGAAGTTACTTTTCGGAATCCATATACAGTAGTTAAATTTTCATCTTTCAGTGTCTTATTACTTACAAGTCTTGTTTATAATAATGAATGATGAAATAATGTAAATATTGACTTTAAAGGAAATTAAATTTCAACAAATTTTATACGTTAACATTTGATGAATTCAGAAGTTACTTTTCGGAATGCATATGCAGTGGTTAAATTTTCATCTTTCAGTGTTTTATTACTTACAAGTGTTGTTTATAATAATGAATGATGAAATAATGTAAATATTTACTTTAAAGGAAATTAAATTTCAACAAATTTTATACGTTAAAATTTGATGAATTCAGAAGTTACTTTTCGGAATCCATATGCAGTTGTTAAATTTTCATCTTTCAGTGTCTTATTACTTACAAGTCTTGTTTATAATAACTAATGATGAAATAATGTGAATATTTACTTTAAAGGAAATTAAATTTCAACAAATTTTATACGTTAACATTTGATGAATTCAGAAGTTACTTTTCGGAATGCATATGCAGTTGTTAAATTTTCATCTTTCAGTGTCTTATTACTTACAAGTCTTGTTTATAATAATGAATGATGAAATAATGTAAATATTTACTTTAAAGGAAATTAAATTTCAACAAATTTTATACGTTAAAATTTGATGAATTCAGAAGTTACTTTTCGGAATCCATATGCAGTTGTTAAATTTTCATCTTTCAGTGTCTTATTACTTACAAGTCTTGTTTATAATAATGAATGATGAAATAATGTAAATATTTACTTTAAAGGAAATTAAATTTCAACAAATTTTATACGTTAACATTTGATGAATTCAGAAGTTACTTTTCGGAATGCATATGCAGTTGTTAAATTTTCATCTTTCAGTGTCTTATTACTTACAAGTCTTGTTTATAATAATGAATGATGAAATAATGTAAATATTTACTTTAAAGGAAATTAAATTTCAACAAATTTTATACGTTAAAATTTGATGAATTCAGAAGTTACTTTTCGGAATCCATATGCAGTTGTTAAATTTTCATCTTTCAGTGTCTTATTACTTACAAGTCTTGTTTATAATAATGAATGATGAAATAATGTAAATATTTACTTTAAAGGAAATTAAATTTCAACAAATTTTATACGTTAACATTTGATGAATTCAGAAGTTACTTTTCGGAATGCATATGCAGTTGTTAAATTTTCATCTTTCAGTGTCTTATTACTTACAAGTCTTGTTTATAATAATGAATGATGAAATAATGTAAATATTTACTTTAAAGGAAATTAAATTTCAACAAATTTTATACGTTAAAATTTGATGAATTCAGAAGTTACTTTTCGGAATCCATATGCAGTTGTTAAATTTTCATCTTTCAGTGTCTTATTACTTACAAGTCTTGTTTATAATAATGAATGATGAAATAATGTAAATATTTACTTTAAAGGAAATTAAATTTCAACAAATTTTATACGTTAACATTTGATGAATTCAGAAGTTACTTTTCGGAATGCATATGCAGTGGTTAAATTTTCATCTTTCAGTGTCTTATTACTTACAAGTCTTGTTTATAATAATGAATGATGAAATAATGTAAATATTTACTTTAAAGGAAATTAAATTTCAACAAATTTTATGCGTTAAAATTTGATGAATTCAGAAGTTACTTTTCGGAATCCATATGCAGTTGTTAAATTTTCATCTTTCAGTGTCTTATTACTTACAAGTCTTGTTTATAATAACTAATGATGAAATAATGTGAATATTTACTTTAAAGGAAATTAAATTTCAACAAATTTTATACGTTAAAATTTGATGAATTCAGAAGTTACTTTTCGGAATCCATATGCAGTTGTTAAATTTTCATCTTTCAGTGTCTTATTACTTACAAGTCTTGTTTATAATAACTAATGATGAAATAATGTGAATATTTACTTTAAAGAAAATTAAATTTCAACAAATTTTATACGTTAACATTTGATGGATTCAGAAGTTACTTTTCGGAATCGATATACAGTAACAGTAATTAAATTTTCATCTTTCAGTGTCTTATTACTTACAAGTCTTGTTTATAATAATTACTGATGAAATAATGTAAATATTTACTTTAAAGGAAATTAAATTTCAACAAAAGTTTATAGGTTAACATTTGATGGATTCATTTATATTAACGGAGCATTTATTATTATTATTATTATTATTATTATTATTATAAAACAAACTAACAGAAGAAAAATGAAATCTATTTGTATGTTTTGGTAATACAGTGCTTTCATAAAATGCATATTAAAAAAAATAAGATGTAATTATTTCTTTTAAAACGCTGCTTTCGTTATATATATATATGTATTGCAAAATTAGGAAACTGTAATTTGTCATTGTCTTAATAATAAAAGCCTTGGTTTCTACGATGTAACGCTTGAAACTAACATCATAGCTACAACAATGTATTAAAATAAAGAAAGTAAAATTTTATCCATGTTTCCCATACGTGCATTTCAAACAAGTAAAATAATAATTTAAAAAAAAATTACAGAAAAAATTACATCATGATTACAACAATGCATTTAGAAAAAGGAAAAAATCATCCATGATTTGCATGATTTAAGAGATTCGTCTATTGAATCAAATAATAAATTAAAAATCAAACATAAAATGTTCGTTTACAGAGAAAATCTCAATTTAAAATTTATTTGCGCATAACATTCGTGTATATAATATAGTTCATTTGTTTGCAGAAAATAACCAGATAATTTTCCAGGATTTATTCATTCACAAAACAAACATTGAATAAAACCGACCAAGTTCTTTTTTTAGAATAAACTACTCTTTTCATTGCTATGCGAAATTTTCATATGTCACGGAAAAATAACAATAATAATAAATTAAATGTGTGGAATTTAGCCACGTTACGAGAAATTAATAATATAAATAACAATATAAAAACGTAGTTAAAAAATTTTATTTAAAGGATTGTGAAGTCATTTTTAATTTCTTGGAGACGTTTAGACTTCAAATCGTGTAAATATTACGATGGAAAACATGATGTCATTTGCTGTAAATATCGTGTAAATCAATATTGGAAATGCATGTGTAAAAATCAAGAGCGTGGTAGACACAGACCAAATAGTTTATACATAAATCTAATAAATAACAATAAAGGAAATATTGTGTTTCAACTGAGCAAATAAAAAATGTATAAGTATTAAAAATACATAACTAGAATAAATGATTTGATGCATTGATGACGGTATGCTGAATGCTACCGAAACAGCTCTCTGCTAGTTTATTATTTCCTTTAGAGTTCAAGACGTCGTTAATCCCTCCTGTGTTCTGAAAGAGCAATCGTTTCTGCGTAAGCGATCCGTAGCAATTTTTTCATTAACAAGTGGGTGCACGGAACAAAAAGGTTAAAATAGAAATTTGTAAAATGTTAAAAAATGAATAAGTAAAATTCTTTTGAAGCCAAAGCAAGATTGAATTAAATAGCATGGTCTAAAATATAGGACAGGGTACAAATTTTGCGCAACAACATTACCTGATTCAAGATATGACCTTAGAAGTTTTAGCTGTTTATGAAAACCAGTAAAACCAATATGTTGTACCCACTACAGAACTGACTTCTATACTTTCCTATATAATTTCCCGCAATATGTGTTATAGTATATTAAAATTACTATTTGTCGAAACTATTTTCCATGATGAATTCGGACTATACTCATCACAGAGAAGTGCAACACTAAATTCCAAAAAAAAAAATCTGTTTTATGTTATTTAGAAAATATCCTAGGAGATGCATCTATTTTTAGGGGATGACAGTGCCGACTGAACCCCAAATGTAATGGGCACCAGTTTAGTCAAGGCTTGAAATTAACAGCGGTCGGTTGGTCCGGCACCACAAAAATATTCAATGGATCAGCAGAATATAAATTCTAGTGGTCCACCCGACCAGTAAAGCTTTTCATATTTTTCTTTTTTTTTTTTTTTTTTACTTTTCCCTAAAATTACCCGTAAATTTGTCACAGAACTGTATGTTATAACAGTAGTAAGTGCGCTTTTTTATAACTCTCAATGTCATCTACTCATTGTAATTTTACGTTTAATTTCACTTTCATAACCTTTTTCACTCGTAATTCTTAATAGTAAATACGTGACATTAAGCTCGCCTATTAAAGCATAAATTTTTGATTTATGCAAAACTTAATTTGTATTTTTTAATTAATTTTTAAAAATATATCATATTTGACTTACGTATATTCCTAATCAAAGTAAGTTTTAGTAAAACAAATGGTTTACAAATTTTTAAATGTTTTGAAAAGTATAATAGAATGGAAGAACGGGCCAGTCAGAGTAACTACGGACCAGTGAAATCTGAAAATTACTAGTCTTACGGACCAGTAACATTATTTTCTTAATTTCTACCCTTAGTTTAGGTCAAAGTCCAAATAAATACCAAGTTTGGTTGAATTTCGTTCATTGGTTCGTGAGATAAAGAGTCCATAAAGTTTGTGATACGTGCACACATACAGATTGACATTTTCTAAAAAAGGTCAGATCGTGTTCAGAACATCTCAACCGTGTAAATCCACCAAAAAACAGAGGTCGATAATTTTCACAAATCCAATATTTTTTTTCTAATATACATAGAAAAAGGTAACAAACGTCACTTGTAAGGATGCGTTACGTTGTGGTAAAGCGTTTGCCTACAGCCAGGCAAATTCTGTGTACAAAACCTGGCAAGGCAAGTTTTGAATTTTTTTTTTTCTTTTTACTTCCTTATACAAAGTATAAGGAAGTATAGTAATTCCGATTTGCGAAATGGATTTTGTGTTTCACATTGTTCGAAAACGAATGATCGCTGAATGTTGCCAATTTACAGATGTGACTGTCAGGATGTCTAGTTGTACACCTGCAAGTGTCGTCTTAACACGAGCTCTCGTTTTAGAGCTATAAGCGACTTTACACGATTTTTCGTGACGTCTGTATGTATGTGTGTGTGTGTGTGAGTATGTCGCATAACTCAAAAACGGTTGGACGTAGAAAGTTGCGAATTGGTACATAGGTTTGTTATAATATCTAGTTGTGCACCTCCCTTTTTGGACTTTGTATGATTTTCCGTTTCGGAGATATTTAGGAAAATTAGGTTCATAATGAAAAAATACATAGGTTTTGGCCATAATGTATCAAAAAACGGCAATAACTCAAAAACGGTTTGGACAAATCTTGCAATTTACTGACTTCCCGACTAGCTAGACATCTGAAACTTTCAGAAAAGCTCAAAACACATTGGCAATGCATTTTTTAAATATTTTTAGCCAACTGTTTCCGATACCTGCTGCCTTCAGTAGCGTTTATGTGATTCAACAGAAAATTTATTTAACTAACTCTCCGAATAGCTAGACATTTTAAACTTTCAGAATAGATCAGAACACGGTGAAAATGCATTTTTTTAATACTTTTAGTCAACTATTTATGGTCCCTGCTGCCTTCGGCAGCGTTACCAGTACTAATCTTGCAATCGATTTTTAACTAACTTCCCGACTAGCTAGACATTTAAAACTTCCGGAAAAGCCTAGAACACGGTGACAATGCATTTAAAAAATATTTTTAGCTAATTGTTTCGGGTCATTGCTGCCTTTGGCAGCGTTTACATGGTTCAACAGAAAATTTATTTAACTAACTTCCCGACTAGTTAGACATTTGAAACTTTCAGAATAGTTTAGAACACGGTGAAAATGCATTTTTTAAAATACTTTTAGAGCCAACTGTTTCAGGTCCCTGCTGCCTTCGGTAGCGTTTATATGGTTCAGCAGAAAATTTATTTAATTAGCTTTCCGACTAGATAGACATTTGAAACTTTCAGAATAGTTCAGAACACGATGAAAATGCTTTTTTTTAATACTTTTAGCCAATTTTTGGGGGGGTCCCTGCTGCCTTCGTCAGCGATACCAGTACAAATCTTGCAATCGGTTTTTAACTAACTTTCAGAAAAGCTCAGAACACGGTGATAATTCATTTTTTTTTAATATTTTTAGCCAACGCTTCGGGTCTAATGTCAATGTTTTTTAACATTATGTATATTTCTAAAAGTGTATAAGGAAGTCATGTGGTGCCCACATCAGATTTTTTTTACTACAAAAAGTGTTTTAACTTTTCTCTATAATTAAAATAAATCAGTGATTTATGGCGAAAAATGTTATATGACATTTAGTTAAAATTTTGTTATAAATTTTTGCTAATGCTTTTATGTAAATTTTTATGGAGCATTTTATACAGACGCTACTAGCAAGCATTTATTGTCTGCTCTAAATTGGAACATTTTTCATGAAGTTTTTCACATGAAAAATCCTAGGCGAAAATTATCTATTTCAAATTTTTACTAAACAAGTGTCAAATTTCGTACTATTTTTAAATGTGCCTGTAGACGAACTATTTATCCGATTTCAATAAAATGTTTCACATAATAACCCAATATGACGTAGATATAAATCACATAATTTTGACTTTCTACTAATATTTGGTTTGCTTTATATTGATAACCGAACTAATACACAAAGACAGACACATAGACCAAACGCTAAAAATGGGATATTTGGATTCAAGGGACTTAAAAACCGTGTAATTATAGCAAAAAGTCTGTTTAAAATATCTGACCCCAAAGGAATGCTTCCTTTACCTTATATAATAGATAAGAGAAAGTAGAAAAAGAGTGGCTATATTAAAAAAAAATTCTTGTTTTCTAATTCCTAGGATTTTATTTTATGAATTACAAGATTCGAAATTTATTTTGGGATGGTAATCCCCACCTATACAGTCTTGTATTGGCCATATCAAAATAACTAACTACATTATTCTTTTACTATCTACAATATATGTTATTGTCTCGTGTTTATTCTCGTTTTCGGGTTCCCGGGATTTCATTTTATGAATCACAAGATTCGAAATTTATTTTGAGTTGGTAATCCCTACAGTCGGTACCAAAAGTATCCGAACACTAGCAAAAATTCCTATATTTAAAAAAAAGGTAGAGTTAATACTGTTTTGTTAAATAAATCCTTGTCGAATCATGCTCTTAGGCTGTTATTCACCAATAACTTCAACTCCCGGTTGAACACAAAAATTTGAAAAGCGCATGAAGGCGGGGTCACAGTTTTCAGCAAATTTTGACGCGTTGTTTCTGCCATCTAGCGGTATAAATATGTTCAGATTTTTTACACGAATGTAACCAATCAAAGATTATATGAAATCGTTGACGTTAGATGGCAGAATAAGCGTACCAAATTTTGCTGGAAAGCTGTACCCTGCCTTTAGACGCTTTTCAAGTTTTTTCGTTGAACCAGGAGTCGAAGTTAATGGTGAATACGGCCATTAGTCAGTCTAAGAACATGATTCGATAAGGATTTATTTAACAAAACAGTATTAACTCTAATTTTTTTTACATAGGAATTTTTGCTAATGTTCGGATACTTTTGTTACCGACTGTACCTACAAAGTCTTGTACTGGCCATATCAAAATAACTACATTATTCTGTTACATCTGCAATACGCCTCATATAAATTCTAGTTTTCTGATTTCAGGGATTTTATTTTATGAGTCGCAAGGTTCAAAATTTATTTTGGGACGGTAATCCCTCCCCCCCCCCCTATAAAGTTTTGTACTGGACCTATCAAAATAATTACATTATTTTTTTTTATTGATATTCAGTACATTCCATTGCCTTATGCAAATAGGTTCTTACATACTTTAAATTTTCCATTGACTAATTTTTATTCTCGACTGCTCTGTAAGAAAAAGGTTTAAGCAATCGTTTTATAAAGACTTTTCTCTTCTACCTTTATTTCTAGAATACATAATTCCATCATACAATAAATCGCGCAGCTTGTAATAGAAATACCATTGGAGAACTAAAAACAGAAGTTAAAATGTTTCGTAAGTAAAAAACCATCGGCATGAGTTACGGTCACCGTCCGTTGCATAAGTCTTAATTTATAAAATGTTTCCTTCCGTGACGAAAAACATAAATAAACGGATAGCCGTTGTTCAGTGAATAGATTTTTCACTCAGACATCGCCAATAACTCTCTCTATTTCTTAAGTGACGTAAGGTGATAGAGTATAAGAGCCTTAGGTATAAGTATGTCAATGCCGAACATTTCTCAAACGAAATTGGATCTTTTGTCCTTCTATGACTCTATCACGGGAACACTTAAAAAAAAAAACTCTCTCCATGCATCTTTGAAATAGCACAAGGATAGAGATGAATAAAGAGTGGAAAATAATTTGATTTACATGCAAAATTTGACATCCGCCATAATTTCACATGCTTTTTTGTGAGACTACTATAGTAAGTGATTTTCTTCATGCAAAAGCCATACGGAAAATAATGCTTATAAGTGTCCTAAATTTTGTTTGTCTTTTCGTGACGTTTCATCACTTTTTCTATTTTCTGGAAAATGAAAGGAGAAATGTGTAAATATTTCTTTGGATTATGATAAAATTTGCCTGCTTTACTTATTTATTTTTCAAAATACATGAGACTACGATGATAATGCCATTTAGTTCTTAAGTAGTGCTGTTGCAACACTTTGGGATTATTGACAAATTTTGAAAACTTATAAAATTGATCTGGCCATATATAAAAAAATCTAATAGCTATTGTCTATGAAAATATAAACTGAAATGTTTTATACCATATTTTGCTACGCGCTTTAAGGAGCATTGTAAGATTTACCTTTAAATATTTCATGCTCACTTACAGCATGCTTTTTGCTGTAAGATTTACAGTTAAAATAATAGTTATAATAATAATAATAATAATAATAATAATAAATCACATAAAACCTTTTATTTTACTGTATGCATGCTATAACGTTTTAAAAATATTTTTAATTATATTTTATATATGTATTCATATAACAGTTCAAATGCCACGTTTTCAGTACATATTAAACTCTATGAGTCCTATAAATATAGTATTACAGTATAGAGACTCTCATCATAAGACGAGATGAAATACAGTTTCAGGGCAGGATCAAACACTTTTGATGACGCTGATTTTAAATTCATTTCATTTCAAGTAAATTATAAAAAATTTTAAATTGAGAAAAGTAGGTGTTAAATAGTATTTCTCATAAATTATTTTCAAATGGATGCAATTCATTTCCGTCAGCCTGTTCCACTTTACATAATTTAACTTAAAAAATAATAATAAATAAATAAACTATTGTTAAAATGTTAATATGGTAGTTTACATATCTTTTTAACAGTGAGTGAATAAGAAAGAATTTATAATGCATGACTCGGTTGTACAGTCAGCAAAAAAAAAAAAAAAAAAAAACAAAGCTTCCCTCCACCTAATTTTGCCGTAAATTATCGTAGAAATATGTGACTGGTACCGATCGATTTGTAATAACGTCTAGTTTATAACGGTATAGTTAGATTTTGCTTAGGGGTCGTCTACACATTAAAACTGGCATCAACTTCATTTTTTTCAATAGCAACCCGTATATTTGACTTCATACTCGAATTTCTGTGATGAAGGCAGTCCAGAAAAAGGACCAATTTATATACTTTAAACTAATTCTTGATAGACTTACAAGCGAAAATGTGTTAGGGGTAAATCCGTAAATTTAGAAAAATTAAATTTCGATCAAGCACGAAAATGTTAAACAATAATTCAGCTACCACCGGAAAAAAGTATCAAAATGTCTGTTATAAAAAAAAAAAAAAAAAAAAAAAAAAGCAATTAGTTTTAAATTTGCTCGAAAATGAAAATAATATCAACACGTACTGTCATGTAATTGTCTGAATCAGTGACACTCAACCCAGTTCCCACGGCCGTTTCACGTGACAGTGGGAGTTTTGTCTGATACAGCAGCACTTTCGTCTTCTTTAATTTACTTGACTTTTTATTCATAGCAAGACCTCTTTGGTTGTCATCCGTGGCATCTCTACAGCACAGCGGTTCGTCAACGACATTCTTCATCCCCTTGTGTTTTCCTTCATATCACACAATCCTGATCGTATATTTCAGCATGATAATGCCCGTCCGCGCAAAGAGATAGTTTCTACTGCTTGTTTTCTTGCTTGTCCAACATTATTTTGGTCAGGAAAGTCGCCAGATCTCTCTCTCACTGAGGGCGTTTGGAGCATCATGAAAAGGGTCCTACAACCAGCTCGGGATTTTCCAATCTAACGCACCAATTTGACAGAATTTGGCACGATATCTCACAGAAGCACATCTGCCAACTCTATCAATTAATACCAAGCCAAATAACATGCTTACATAAGGGTCAGAAGTGAACCAACGCGTTATTGACTTGTTTACTTTGCGAAGCCCTTTCTCTTGATTATATCATCCAAATTTTCTGAAACTATAATC
Organism: Salticus scenicus; assembly: GCA_963930645.1. Classification (NCBI taxonomy): domain Eukaryota; kingdom Metazoa; phylum Arthropoda; class Arachnida; order Araneae; family Salticidae; genus Salticus; species Salticus scenicus. Next base: position 272,478,337 of record OZ005652.1, on the reverse strand, counting down.
AATCGTTATTCTGTACATGTACATCTATCAATTTCCGTACTATTCGGATAAGTCCTTCTTGGTGCGTCGTTTTTGTTTTGTTTTTTGTCTTAGAGTGTATGTAGAAACAAATAGCTATTTGGATTAAAGTAAAATAAAACATATAAAGTAAAATAACAATGAATTTATAATGAGAAGAAATACCTAATATACAGAAATTGTAAATGTTAAAAATGAGCATAGACAAATTGAAAAGGAAAAAATTATAAATTGAACTAAAAGGACAGACAGAGTAATTAAGTTAACGTTTTAATTTATAATGCAGGGACTTCAAAGATAGTTTGATTTGAACACACACATTTTTATTTTTTCCACTAATAAAAAATAAAAATAAATAAATGAATAAAAGTTTTGAAATATTAGTATTCATGTAATAGAAGAATATTTTATTCATACTTCTCTGTATTCACTTGCATCCCTTGAAGGAAGATTGGTTTTATTTTAGATCTTTTAGTTATATTGTATCAGATAACCATTATTACAACCATTTATTTTGTATAAAACACAAAAACACAAAAAAAAAAAAAATGCTAGTTGTAATTGCAGTTTTAAAAAGTGCAGAATACTAGTGATTGCTTTGTGAGTGCCTGCGGTGATCGAAACCACCGCTTACCTGGTCTTCTTAACTGACGTGAGCTCATGGAAAGCTCAACGTGATGATATGATGAAAAAAATAAATAAATAAATAAATAAATACGAAGCCAGCCTGAGGAAGGCAGCAAACTAAAGGGGCGTATAATATTAAGGACTTTGGAATATTATAAGCATTTTATTGCTTAAACAAGGGGAAAATAAACAACATCTCGAACGTCAAAGGAAATAATAGCATACAGCTGTTTCGGTGGCATTTAACGTACCGTCATCAGTGCATAAAAGAAGCAAAACGAAAGTGCTTCTATATATAAAATAAATTCTTTTTGTAAAAAAAACGGCTCCAAAAAATAACTATTATTCAAACAACTAAAAATAAAATGAAATCGTAAATTGCGCTTAAAAGCATGAAATAAATTCCTTCAACAAACTAAACAAACACTACAGTTAATCATAACTTTTGAAGTCGGTGCAAAATTAAATAAAATTTGATTATTTTTTACAGATTTGTTTTTAGACCGATAGCTACAAACACTTATTTCTCGAATGATCTATTTTTATAGTTTCCTTTATTATTTTATCACTGTATACAATTGATTCATTAGTAACATCTACATAAAATACTAAAAATCCTTCGCAATTCGGTATTTATGTCTCTACGAAGTTACTAGAGTTTTGTCTGAAATCTGTGTATTGCTTTGATATCTGTCGTAATCTCCGTGGTCGTAAATACATGGCGTTTTTTTTTTTTTTTTTTTTGATTTGGGCGATTAAATCGTAATACAAAAATATACACACGTCAGATATATATTTTCGTAATATATATTGTATGAAATAATATTTCATATTATTAATTGCTCTCTTAATATATTTTATTAAAACAACCATGATTTTTGAAAGGAATTAAATATGGTCCCCAGATGATGTTTTTTTTTTTTTTTTTTTTCACCGCCAAGGACGACAGATACTAAGTAAATTTTGCGAATTTTTGCAGCTTATTCAATCTTAATTGTTTATTTGAATCAATATAGTTTTCGGCTATGTTGCAAATGCGCAAATGAGAGGAATTTTTTGAATAGAATTTAATTTTTTTATTGAATAAAACTATAAATTTTTACTTAATTTTGCGCCGACTTAAAAAATTATGATTAATTGTAGTGTTTGTTTAGTTTGTTGAAGGAATTTATTTCATGCTTTTAAGCGCAATTTTTTATTTCATTTTATTTTTAGTTGTTTTAGTAATAGTTGTTTTTTAGAGTCGGTTCTATTTTTTTACAAAAATATTTTATTTTTTTCCTTTTAGTGAAAATGTAATCATTAGCAGAACATGAGAAGACGTTCGACAGCAGTTTCACATATCGCAACCCGCAAGAAAAGTGGCACAATTCAAAAAATGGCAATTTTGAGTTTATGTGACTGAAAAATATATCAAGTGCTCTATGTACACAAAAAACATTGCATCACCATCTCGAAAATTATCCACACGAGAGGTAGTTGTGTCAGTTTTATTCTAGTCAATGTCTTATCATAACCTCCTTCAGTAAATCCCTTCTGAGTCCGCTGATTTCTTGTGTCAGATGAAGCAACACTTAAAAAACGAAACTTACGCTAGGTGGCAGCACATACTCACCGGCAACATTCTTCCAATATAAAGATAAGTTATGTATTTCCATCTAAAAATTCAGCTATTAAATTCAATTTTAAGTTCAAAATTGCATTTCTTTTTCTCTTTTGGAAAAAAAAAAAAGTAAAAGCGCCTTATCGTAAACATGTTTAATAAAATATTTAATATTAAAAAAATATTGGGTTTAATTTCATTCAAAAATAGGCAAGAAGACTACATTTTTCTTTTCAACTAATGCTGTGGCGTTTCGGACTTTCGGGCGAGGGTTCTGGTAGCGAATAAGAAAATCCCGTCACAGCAGAAGTTGATAAGAAAATTAATTTAATTAAAATTTAAACAAGATTCTATGTACAACCGTTAGTTACAATATTGATGTTGGAGGATTATATACAATGGCTAGTAGCTACAGCAGGGATCGATAGTTGAGTTGATGATCTTAACAAACAGTTTCAGGGGATCTCCGTGATCCTAAATTCGATTTACTGAAACAATACTTGCACCGTTCCAGGTACAGAAAAGATATAATCCAGTCCTAGGATAATTTAAAGTAAAAAGTCTCTTACGAGCTGACCTGCACACCTTCGCCGGTGACAGAAAATAAGCTGACCTGTGTTCTCTGCTCCTAGAGGAACACAAAAAAATCACTAAGTGTCTCGCTACCTCTCCTGGTAAACGAGACAAGAAAAAAAAACCTCCGACCTTCACTGGCCGAAGACAAGATACGAATCCCCGACTCTCTGCTTCCAGCGCTGCTCCTGGGGAAACTCTTTCTCTCGATGACAACCCGCGCTCCTCCCTCATTCGCTGAGCGGGCGGGCTCCTTCCCGTCTGGCCGAAGAAATCCCTCGGAAACTCCGCTGTTCTCACGACCATCAGGGCGTGCTAGCAGGGCAGCTTCATTGTACTTTAGTGTCACAGTTCGAGACAGTCTGGAGCCAAACTATTGTAAGTATCAGCACACCTGCTCTGTGTAGAGATTAAGGTCTGGCCAACTTTAATTAATTGGAAGGGGGGCTGTATGCCACAACTTCCCCCCCCCCTTAAGATGGTTTTCTGGGGTTGAAAAACTCCAGAAAATCTCTGCAATCAAATTAGTTTAGGGTGCATCAAAGCAATTCTAGAGAGGCTAATTTTCCTGACTAAACAATACTTAAATTTACACTAAAGTTACAAGTTTCAAATTACAAATTAATTAACATAATAAAAACAATACTAATAATAATAACCTATATACAAAATTTCTTACAGATAACTTTTAATCCACCCGACTCAAACAGTCCACATGAGGAATGTCTTTTCCTGGTCTGTGTCGGATTTCATAGTTAAAGGGTTGCAAGGTTAACGCCCACCGCATTAATCTGGGATTGTTTCCCGCATTTCTCTTTAACCATATTAATGGGTTGTGATCAGTTTCTATGGTAAATTTTTGACCATCCAGGTAATGTTTTAACTTTTTCACTACGAAAATGATCCCAGCACATTCCTTTTCGGTTGTGCTATAGTTTTTCTCTGCCTTAGTAAATTTTCGACTTAAGTACAGAATTGGATGTTCTTCATCTCCTTGCCTTTGAGCCATGATAATACCTATCCCCTTATCTGAGGCGTCACTTTGAATAATAAACTCCTTAGTATAATCAGGAGCGTACAGTACTGGGTCACGGGTGAGTTTCTCTTTTAACTCCCTAAAAGCCTTCTCCATTTCGGGACTCCAGTCTACTTTTTCCTTTTTCGTTTTCCCTCTTAAAGCTCGGGTCAGCGGTTCTACTATTATGGCATAGTTCTTTATGTATCGGGAGTAATACCCGCACATCCCTAAAAACCTTCTAATTTCCGTTTTTGATTTTGGAGCTGGGAAATCAATAATGGCCTTAATTTTAATCTCGGACGGTTTCCTACGTTCTTTCCCTACAACATGCCCTAAATATTGGACCGTCTCCTGGGCAAATTTACACTTGGCTAATTTAATGGTTAATTTTGCCTTGGTTACCCGCTTTAGAACTATATCTAAATGTTCTAAATGCTCTTCCCATGAATTAGAAAAGATAGCCATATCGTCAAGGTAAGGCAAACAGAAACTTTCTAGTCCCTTTAATAGAATACTCATGAATTTTGAAAATCTATACGGGGCGGAGACAAGTTCAAATGGCATTACCAAAGGTTGATATGAACCGAAACTAGTTACAAATGTCGCTAAACGTTGTGCGTTAGGGGTTAAAGGTATTTGCCAATAGCCTTTAGTTAAGTCAATCACGGTAATAAATTTTGATGCTGCCACTTGCTCTACCCTCTCTTCTATGTTAGGCAAAGGGAAAAATTCGGCACGAGTTATCTCATTTAACTTGCGATAATCAACGCACGGGCGGGGTTCTCTGCCAAGGGCCTCTACTAATATCATAGGCGAGGTATAATCTGACTCCCCTTCCTTAATTATGCCCAATTCTAACATACGCTGGATTTCGGATTTCAGGATGTCGGTTTGTCGAGGTGACGTCCTATATGGCTTCATTCTAACGGGTTTATCACTAGTCAATTCAATATCATGTTCAATTAAATTCGTTCGGCCAGGAATATTGGAAAACACTTTCTTGTGTTTAATTAGTAATGCTCCTAATTGCTCCTGTTGGGCTTTTGTGCAACGACTTCCTAAATTACTGTCCCTAATTACCATATTGAGGTCAAATTCTTCCGGGTCAGTTATAGGATAAGGTATTTCTAAGTCTGCCTCCGTCGTTTTATCATCCCAATTTTCCTCTATTAATACATTTACGATTTCTGCTCTCTGCACGTAAGGTTTTAGTAAATTGACATGATAAATTTGCGACTTTTCGCGCCTGTCCGGTACATTTACAATATAATTAGTCTCTGACATTTGACTCTCAATAGTGCCTGGCCCTATCCATGATACGGATAATTTATTGGGTTTACTTGTAGCTAAAACCAGCACTTTGTCCCCGGGATTAAATTTCCGATTTACCGCATTTCTGTCATACCAGATTTTGCGTTTGTCCCTTTTTTCCTCCATCTGCTCCCCTGCGAGCTCTTGACACCTTTGTAGTCTGTTTATCAATTCGAAAACATACTCCGTCACTGGGTTTTGCTCCTCTTCCTGCTCTGTCTATTTCTCAAATAGCAGGGTTTCCGGGGTTCGCAGATTTCTCCCATGAACCAACTCGGCTGGGCTGAATCCCGTTGATTCATGTGTTACCGTCCGCAAAGCTAACAAAGCATAGGGTAAACTCCTCTCCCAACTTTCTCCACTTTCTAAACAGATTACCTTCAATAACCGTTTAACTGAACGATGCCAGCGCTCAATGCAATTTGTCTGTGGGTGGTGCACACTACTGTGAGTTATTTTAATTCCAAATTTTTCTAAGAAAGTTGAGGTTAAGTTACTCATAAAACAAGTCCCTAAGTCTGTTTGGATTACTTTCGGAAATCCCATTCTACTAAATACTATCATTAACGCGTCGATCACTGTTTCCGACCTTGCATCGGGTATCGGGATAGCCTCTGAATACCTCGATGCTAAACACATAGCCGTGAGCATATATTTATTTTGATTTTCCGAAGGTGGGAGTGGTCCCACAATATCACAGTTTATATGCGTAAAAATTGCAGTAATAATGGGAACAAGTTTAAGAGGGGCCTTTTTTTGCTCTCCTGCCTTCCCAATTTTCTGACAAGGATCACACGATTTTACATAGGCTTCAGCCTCTTTAATGATATTTGGCCAGAAAAAATATCGCAACAATTTATCCTTAGTTTTAGTCATGGCCACATGACCGGATATTAAACTGTGACAAAGATTCAAAATGTCATTCCTATATTTCCGCGGAATAATTAGCTGGCGTCTTTTTTCCCCTCTGTGATCTGTAGCAATTCTGTACAGCAAACCTTGATCTATTATTAAATTCGATTTCTCCTCTTTCGCGCGCGCCCACAACTCCGTCAGGCTTTCATCTTTTTCCTGCTCTTGGCGAAACTCGTTTTTCCCAACGTGCGCCAGAGCGGTGATCCTATTCTCCTCTAACTCGGGGAGGAAAATTGATTCTTCCGTACCCTGATTTTCCGTAGGCTCGCTCTCTGGCGACATTTCTGCCTCTCCCTGATCATTCCCAGTGCTTTCACTCGCCAGACTGGTTTTTGGCGCAGTTTCGTTTTTACGCCATTTCGCTCGCGTTTCGACTGCATGGATTAATTCGGGTTTTTGTTTTTTTTCTCTCGATTAATTTCTGCGTCTCATTTCCCAGTAAATAATAATCCATGAGAACTTCCTTATCCGCTACCGCGGCTTTCGTATTAATTAACCCTATTCCCTCAATTTCTTATTCAATATTGGCTATGGGTAGACATCTCACTTCGTTGGCTAAAGCTGCCTTAACCCACACGGTTTCCCCGTTTAATTGCTCATTAGAAATTATTTTATGAGGGGCAATATCGAGGCACGTCCCAGAATCACGTAAAATGGTAAACTTTTCCCCATTTATCTTGGCTTCACTTAAATAAGGTTCAAAAGCCGGGTTTAAATTCTCAGCGTCTCCTATGTGATTTACTTTTTCAGCCTTCTCTTGTCTGCTTTTCCAGACTGGGCAATTTGGCTTAATGTGATCGGGGGAAGAGCACACATAGCAAACAATAGGTTTTCGGGCCTCAAATAATTTAGATCTTTCCGTCAGATCAGACTTATCCCTCCAATTTTTTTGTTCTGGGGCATTTTTCTCAACCCTATTTTTATCAAAGTTGCGAGGTTTATCTACTTTCTTTTCTAGTGGTGGTTTCGGGGTCCAACTTTTCTTATTATTTCTGCGAACTGACTCGTACGCGTCAAACTTCTTAGCTAACTCTCGCGGTTCATTGAGAGAGCTCCACGAATCTATGAAATGATCTTCATTTCGAAATTAGCCCGTTTCTTTAACTGGTCGGCCACCATTAATTTCTTTAGATCCTCAAAATTTGTTACTTCTACTCCCTCTAACCACCCATTTAAATATGTATCTAAATCATAAGCTAGATCATGCCAAAGAGTTCCCGGTTGTTTTTGGTGTTGCATAAATTTAATTCTAAAATTTTCCGGACTTAATTTAAATCGATCTAATAGCATTTGTTTGACTTTCTCAAAATCGTCACTAATTTCTTGGGGTTCTTTTAAGATTAATTTCGCGATTTCTACGGGCAATAAAGCTAATAAATTAGTCACTAGATCCTCGTCATCTATTTCTAACTTCCTAGCTTGTCTTTGGAATAACGCCAGAAATAATGCCACGTCCGATTTCTCCGGTTCAAATTTTTGCATAACCGATTTTAGTGATTGTCGGCTGGGGCGTTCGCTACGAGTCGAAGCTAGACTTACTGTTCCTGAATGTTGGGCTATTTTAAGTTTTTCTAACTCTAATTCATGTTTCCTTTCCGCTTCTCTTTCAGCGATTTTTTTCTCTTCAGCCTCCCTTTCCGCAATCTTTTCCGCATTCCTTTTCTCTTCCGCCTTTCTTTCTAAGATATCCTCCCGTATTAACTTAATTTGAGATAGAGCCTAGGTCTTTATCATAATCTGGAGACTTTTGAATTTTCCCTATGATATCACTTATCCTATCCGAAGTTTCAACAATCACTCCGAATTCGACTGCGAGCTCTTGCAGTTCCGCTTTTCTATACTGCCCTAATTCTGACATGTTTACCTAATTCTAAATTCACAATTTAATCTTACACAATTCCCAAAAAAATTTCTACACAATACCTAACACTTTTACACAATTCCTAACAATTTTACACAATTCTTACAATTTTACCCAATTCCAAAAAATACATATACAAAATTACACTAATAAAACCTATAATTCAATTTTGCAAATTTTTGGGGTATATAAAATTCCAATACAACACGATTCCAATAATTAAAACTTAATATTCAATTCTACACATTAAATTTGAAATATTTGAAATCACAACCCTTTCCAGGAAAGAAACCTCTTTCCGTAACTTATTTGATTCACTTTTAATTTTCATAAATTACACAAAACAATATGAAATTACTGTGTTATCTTTCTCAAGATATTTTAACACCCTTTTGTTTTCTCAAATAATATCTGTTTTCAAATATAATCTTTCTCATTTAAAACAAGATAATCAAATATGTGCAAATCAATTAATATTTTTCCAAACTAAACAAATATGAGTTATATTTAAATTAAATTTACCTATAATTTAAATTCCTCCCTGTTTTTACTTAGAGTTTCTAATATTTGTGATATGCCACATTTTTAATTTTTCCAAAAACAATGTTAATTTAAGGTTTACTCTCCCTTAATAAATTTCTAAATAACTTTTAACTTTATACATTTATCATCTAATACCTTAAATAACAAAATTTTTACAGCCTCACTAGAAAAGTTTGACTCACCCCTGTTTTGTTGTCGTTGCTCGAGTTCCGTCCTTCCTTCTGGCACTTATGATGGGCTCTCGGATCGGCACTCCGTATGGAATTCGGGATGGGCTCCGGATAATTCAGGCTGAGGGCTCTCCTCTCTGTCTTAGAGATTCTAGTCGATGCGACGTAGATGTATCCTCCGTTGATTTGATGGTTCGACGTACTCCGCTGCGTCTATCCTTCCGTTGAGTCTATCACGTTTCTATCGTCCGTACTTCTTCAGGCAGTGTAGTATTTCTCCAACAACATCCCTCTAGCGCTGCCACCAAATTAGTATAGCTGTGGCGTTTCGGACTTTCGGGCGAGGGTTCTGGTAGCGAATAAGAAAATCCCGTCACAGCAGAAGTTGATAAGAAAATTAATTTAATTAAAATTTAAACAAGATTCTATGTACAACCGTTAGTTACAATATTGATGTTGGAGGATTATATACAATGGCTAGTAGCTACAGCATGGATCGATAGTTGAGTTGATGATCTTAACAAACAGTTTCAGGGGATCTCCGTGATCCTAAATTCGATTTACTGAAACAATACTTGCACCGTTCCAGGTACAGAAAAGATATAATCCAGTCCTAGGATAATTTAAAGTAAAAAGTCTCTTACGAGCTGACCTGCACACCTTCGCCGGTGACAGAAAATAAGCTGACCTGTGTTCTCTGCTCCTAGAGGAACACAAAAAAATCACTAAGTGTCTCGCTACCTCTCCTGGTAAACGAGACAAGAAAAATAACCCTCCGACCTTCACTGGCCGAAGACAAGATACGAATCCCCGACTCTCTGCTTCCAGCGCTGCTCCTGGGGAAACTCTTTCTCTCGATGGCAACCCGCGCTCCTCCCTCATTCGCTGAGAAGGGCGGGCGCCTTCCCGTCTGGCCGAAGAAATCCCTCGGAAACTCCGCTGTTCTCACGACCATCAGGGCGTGCTAGCAGGGCAGCTTCATTGTACTTTAGTGTCACAGTTCGAGACAGTCTGGAGCCAAACTATTGTAAGTATCAGCACACCTGCTCTGTGTAGAGATTAAGGTCTGGCCAACTTTAGTTAATTGGAAGGGGGGCTGTATGCCACAATGCAATTATTTTTAAATTTTCTTGATAGAAAACGTATGAAACGTATCAAATAAAATAACACATTTTGCATTTTTCTTTCTTTTTTTTCTTTGAACATTATTAATTAAAAAAAAAAAAAAAAAAAAACGAAATTTAAATTTAAAATTAAATAAGCATAACCATGTCAGGTCTATCTCGCTATTAAATTATTTTTTATATATTTATTTATTAAAAATTTCATACTTTTTTTACAGGGGAGAAGAAATAACTTGGACACACATGATACATTATAACTTTAATGCTAAGGAAAATATTACGACCAAACTTCAATAAATAGGAATACATTATTTTGTCTATTATATTTACAAATTTTCAAAGTGGCTATTTTTAGCCTTAATACAGAGCTTTGAACGTGTCACAAAATTTTCGGCTATAGGCCGCAACTCACTTACTGATATTTTATCCCATTCCTTGCATAAGAATTCTTTTAGGGATGCCAAAGTTTTATGAGATTTAGCACACACCCTTGTCTCCAAGATGGGCCAAACAGAATAATTCATCGGATTCAAATCTGGGGAATACGGTGGCCATTCTTGAGCTCCAATGAAGTCAGGAAAATTTGTCTTGCACAATCTTGAGTGCTTTAGGTCTGTGTGCAGGTGCAGAATCCTGTTGGAAGGTCCATCTTTTGTTTCCACAAATTTTTTGCGACCAAAGTAAGACAACATTTTCCAAAATGAGTTTGCGATAGTGGTAGTTACAGATATTTGGTTTGAAACTTCGTCCGAGTTATTTCTTGTCACCTTGTAATTTCGATATCAGATGAAAGTCTTGTTTGTACAAATTAAAACCTCAGGTTTTTTTTTTTTTTTTTTTTTTGTCATGTCCTTTACGCTACATTTTTACCTCATTAAGTGCGAATAATTTTTCCTAAACTAAAAATTTTGTGTTATTTATAAGAAAGTCATACAGATAGACCAGCACAACAAGATTTATTGAGATAAATTAACATTTAGTACCAAAAATTGGACAGGAAAATAATCAATTGTTTAGTCCGTCAAAAATAATAATAATAATAATAATAATAATAATAACTACTGAGATTTAAATTTTTAAAATTAACGATTTCTTGAGTATATAAGTTTTCTCGCTCACCAAAGATTTATTTATTTTTTTTTTATTTTTTTTAAATTCAAAATTGTATTAGTTCTACCAGTTCCGAGAGGGTATGCTCTAGAAGTTAATATACATTTTAGAAATAGAGTTGTGCTATATTTACACGTTTTGAGGTCTCTTGAATCCGAAAATAATATTTTTAGCGGACGGTCTGTGCGTGTCTGTCTGTCTAATTCGGGTGTACTTGGAAATTGCTGGAAGCTTATTTCATTTTGTGTTAGGTGTTTTTCATATAAGACTAATTTTAAGTGCATAATCTGATGTGCGTATAGTTTATTGAAAACACACAGGGGGACCCAAAATTAAGCTAAACGTTCTTTTCTATTGAATGTAATTGATGGGAGTGCTTTTCTACACTTTACTATGTCGACGAATACTGCTCAGAAAGAAAATTAATTTTTCATACTCATATTGAAAACAAAGTATTTTTTGACGTTCTATTTTCAACTGAGGTATTTTGAATAATATCATGTTTTGAGGTTCCCTGGCCCTGAATATGAAAGTCCAGTTTCTAACGATTGATCTACAGGGTGGTTATAATTAAGCTTCCCTATAAACAAAAATCCCCCGTTTGACTTGCGAATCGGTACACATGTTCAAGCACTATACTGAAGTAGCTGTATGATTTTTGGCGTGTGTATTGTTTATGAATCGTGTACAGAGACACACAACAGTTTTTCTTACCATTACAGCCTATGGGCAGAATTTCGTTTAAACACATTTTAACATTGTTACAATGCATTCAACAAAATAAAATTAACATACATCATTGACATACTTAAAAGTATGTTTTCTATAGAAAAATGCATACTTAAACTTAATGGTATATAAGAACAGGACCTTACAAAAGTGTATGTCACGTAATCATCCAAATAATGTCAAATTTCGAACAAATATTCATAAAAATACATAGAATAACTTGAATAATTTTTACTAGTGCATATAATATATATGGCTTGTTTACAGGAACACAAAAAAGAATCTCGTTATATTAAAGCCTGTAGACAAATTTTTATTTAAATACATTTTAATGCGTTTATGCTGCATTCAACATGGTGCATTTATCTCGCATTATTAAGATGCTTAAAAACATGTTTCCATTAGAAAAAAGTCATGTATAGACTAAATAATTTATTTACAGGACCGCACAAAAAATTCCGATGACATTTTGTAAAGGTTAAATATAATTCAAATATTAATGAGTTACAAGAAATTTGTTATACAGTTTTTATTGGTGTATATGTTTCTAGCTCGTGTACAGGACACACAAAAGCATTTCGTACCATTACGGTTTACAGACGGTATTTAGTATACGTGCATTTTAACATGGTTACACTTCATTAAGCACAGAGAAATAAACGAAAGTTATTGACATCTTTAAAAGCATGGGTTCTGTAGAAAATAATAGGCACAGAATTAGTACCGTATTTTCGGTGTATAATCGCATGTAAAATATGTCATTCTGCGACCAAAAATTTTCAGTTAAAAGGATAACAACGGACTTTTGTGTGCACCCTATAATTTGTTTATATCTTAATGAAATCATAATGAGACCTATTTCATGTCAAGATATTTACAACAACAAAAAAATAATAATGTATTACAATCAGAACATCTCTTATGAAGTTATAAGCTAACAAACAACAACAAAAAAAACATATGGTTCGAATTAAGAACACACTCTTTGTGAAGTCGGTTAGAAACGAATTTGCGTTAACTGATGTGACCGCTTACAGTAACCGTACTTTGAACTAGATAGTATACTTGTTACCCGCTATACTGCAAAGTGTGTAACGTAGTTCAAAAATGTACAGTGTAGGAAATTGCGAACAAACAAATGCACGTTTAAAGCGTTCTATTTTTAGCATTGATGTCTAAAAACTCTCTTTTCGTACTAAATAGATGATCGTCTACAATTCTGTAATTCACTTTTTCCCTCTATTTTAAACCGTTTTTGAGGTAGGAACACTAATTTTGTTGTTTTTCACCAGGTGGCGCTTTTATTTTCTTTAGATCGTAAAGATATTACAGTGGGACCTATTTCAAACAAAGACCTTTACAACAACACAAAAATATCAAAATCGGAGCATCCGTTCAGAAGTTATGAGCTAACAAACAAACAAACAACAACAAAAAATAATAAATAAAAAAACATACGGTCTGAATTGAGAACCTCCTCCTTTTTGAAGTCGGTCAATAAAAAGGAATCGGATTTTACGATTGCTTAATCATCCAATAGAATTAGGTGGAATGTGGGGGATTAGCCAATAGAAAATTGAGAAATGGTAGCCGTGGAAAATGTAGAAAAAGTTAAGAATGTGCGAATTGAATGTAAAATTTCCAACAATCAGACAAAGGTGGTACAGCGAAATCACAATCAACAATATTTTTAAGATTCTTATAAATATAAAAATCTTCCAAAGAAATCGAATTCAAATGTAGATTTGGGCTTGCAAATTGTTTTAGCTGTATCAACTTTAAAATTATGGTTTTTCTCTCAGCAATGCTTAAAAATAACCAATTTGTTGATTTCTTGTTTCCAGACGTAATTGTTCTTTTAAACGGAATTTATGACTGCGTATTGTTTGACCAATATTTCATAAACCACATTGGCAGGAAATACTATTAAATACCTCAAGAGTTATGCATATCTATAGAATCTTTTAACTGAGAAAGGGTGAGTCTATTAGAAGGTGAAAAATTTATTTTAAAATGATATTGTTTGAGAACTTTAGTTATAGCATAACTTTATTTAGAAATTATGGTAAAACAATATTAATAGAAGAGACTGATTTAGGATACGAAACATCAGGAAGCTGTAATAAATTACGGCTAATTTAAATTAATCGTGCACATAGAAACAAGCGTATTCAAATCTGTTTATAGTGTAGGTTGTGTACAGTCCGTTAAGAAATTATAAGACCACTTTAATTTTGTAAATTATAAGAAAAATAAAGATTATCATTATTTAAATACATAAAATAACATATTGCTCTATATTTTTTTTATAATTAGTTTGCAGTAACTTGGTATAATGCAATAAACGTTTAATTAAAATATATATTAAAAATAAGTGAAAAATAACTTGTTAAGAAAATATAAGACCACTTGTCAAAAAACAAAATTGTATAAAAAATTGATATGATACTGGTCCTCAATTTTTCCTGATGACTTTAAACACTCTGTTCTTCATTGAAGTAACCAGGTGATTAAGTTCAGTTATAGAAATATTGTACCATTCTTTTACAATGGCTACTTCCAGTTCATTGGCAGATGAAAATTGTTTGTTATTTCATAAACTTTGCGAGATACATACTTGCCAACCATCTCATTAATAACCGTACAATTGTTAACGCCCCTGAAAAAACGCCCCTTTTCTCACACCACTATATTTTTAGAGTAATTCTCTCCGAATGTTGTTACGATTAAATAAGACTAAAATTACTCTAAAAAATTATTGGTGTGATAAAAAAGGCGGGTACTAAAAATTGTACTGTTCATAATGAGATGGTTGGCAAGTATGGAGATAATATACCCCATAGGCTTTCCACGGGGTTCAAGTCAGGACTTCGGTTTGGCCATGGCAAAACATTAATTTTTTTCTTTTTTAAACCACTCCTGTGTAGATTTAGATGTATGACAACCAGCATTGTCCTGTTGAAATATCCAGTTAGCACCACCTAATAAAGGTCTAAGCGGTATCATATGATCATATAGCATAGACTGATATTGTGTAGAGTTCGTATGACCCGAAATCCTCTGTAAATCACACAACCCTTCATAACTGAAAGCTCCCCAAATCATTACTGATCCTCCACCAGGCCCTGATTACCCAATAGGCACGAGAAGCATGTGCTTCCCCTGGAAAATTTGAAAAGGTCCCAAATTAAGCAAAAAATGGGCCCCGAATTGTAAGCTTGAGGTCTAAAAGCTTTGTCTGGTTATAAAAAGTCACAGTACACCTGACTGCAGAACTGTCATTTTTAGATTATATAAGAAATATGCTAATGAAGCTTTTACACATTTATGTATACTGGAATAATTTCATATATTGTGGTGAATATAGGCTTTCACCAGTTTATAATTTGGTACAAAAATTAAGTGATTTTACTTGTCTACATTTTAAGCGAATTTACTTGTCCTCAATTTCAGGTAACTACAAAATTTAACGAAAAATTTATAAATTTTTCGAGATGTTTGTATGAGTCTCTAGACCAAGCAGTCAGTGGGGGCCCCCAAATTGTTTTGTGCTTCCCCTCAGTTGTAAGGTTAATCGGGCAATGTCCTCCACCCATTTGTCGACTGAAGCATTCTTTTGGTTCCTTCCTCAAGTCATGCCAATAGTGTTTGTAACCATCGGGACCATCAAGGTTAAATTTCTTTTCATCAGAAAATATAATTTGTTTCCACTCATCACATGACAAGACATTTTTAGCCCATTTTAATCTTTCTTCTCGATGGCATTTCAATAACTTTGGTTTTTTATTCAATTTCATAAATTTCGTATTAATATTTAATTTAATACTCTTCCAGACTGTTACATGTGGAGTTTTCTTGCTGAAACGTTTCAAAATTTCACGAGTTGAAAGACCTTTTTTAGTTGACAGTCGAAAAATTTGTCTATTATCACGTGCTGTCAAAATATTTTTTCGACCAGATCGTTTTGATTTTGTTTCAATAATCTTTTCTAATTATGGCATTATGATTGGCAGTTTTAGAACGGTTCATTAACCTCGCAATATCTCTTTCAGATTTACCAGAACCTTTATAAAATAAAATTTTTCTCACTTTACACTCCGATAATTCTTTACCTCGAGGCATCGTCAAATTAATCGTAGATAACACATTCAAAACCTAAGCTTTTGCTTCTTAGGTAATGCTTTTACGAAATACTGACGCATGCGCTTTATATTGAGTTTGACGTCATGTAAAATATGCTACTTTTCTCAGGTGGTCTTATAATTTCTTAACACTCACAGTCTTTAATTTTTAGAAAACTGAATAAGTTTTAATGAAATTTAATTTAATTTTAGAAATTGGAATTAGTATAGGATGCGTTTTCTTATCAATTTTAAATACACAACTAAAAATTTTCATATTATGCTCTCTTTTTCAGAAGTGCATGAATATGCTTGTGGTCTTATAATTTCTTAACGCACTGTATTGTCCTTTAGGTTGTGTATTCAGTACACATAATATATAATCACACTTTTAAAAAAATCGCCTATATGGGATAGTTTTCTGAAGAGTAAACGTGTAGAAACATGTTTTTTGCCCTTGCCCGAGCCCTTAAAGAAGGAAGAAGAAAAATACGCCATCCTTCAAAAGACAAATATCTTTTTTTTTTTTTTTTTTTTTTTTTAACTTAAGTCTAGTCTCCCCATGTTCAATTTCTTCATTATGAAGTAAGTTGGAATCGAGTTTTGCACGCAAACATGATTCTCTTGCCTCCCCCAGAATGTAAATAAGGGAGAATTTCGCGAAACTACGCCTCATTTGGGGTCAAAGGCAACAAACCAATTTTCACACCAAAATTAGTAACCCAGACTGCCATAGAATCACCATGGCTGTGTTGAGCCAGTCAGTCAGTGAGTAGATGTGCTCTTATATGTACAGTCGGGGAAAAAAAAAAAACGCAACACTCAACGTAACTTCGTTGCTAATCGATGTAGAAAAATGTACTAGGTATCATTCGACGGGAAATTGTGAGTAGTTTCAGAAAATGAAGTGAAATTTTGAATTGGGGGTCGTCTACATATTAAAACGCGCACCAACTTTGATTTTTTTCAATGGTAATGCCCCATTTTTATTTTATATTTGAATTCCTGGGATCAC
Source organism: Salticus scenicus (assembly GCA_963930645.1). NCBI lineage: Eukaryota > Metazoa > Arthropoda > Arachnida > Araneae > Salticidae > Salticus > Salticus scenicus. Next base: position 272,461,599 of record OZ005652.1, on the reverse strand, counting down.
GACAACGCGAAAAAGCATATTGGTTGTATATTTTACTTATTTTTTCACAGAGTCATAAGCTTTCAAAGTTTGAAGGTGCTAATGTTAAATTCATATTTCAAACTTTTATTAATATCTTCACAAAAAATAATTTGATCGATATAATTTTTTTTTTACAAGATACAGTGAAGAAACCCAAACATAATCCATCATTACTTTTGATTCTGAAATATATTTTTGATTCTGAAAAATATTAATAAATTCATATTCATAAAAATTATGAATTATGACCTATATTAATTTTTACATAAAATGAATCCTAATGCTGAAATATATAGGTGTGCAAATTTGCAGCTCATTCCAGTTATTAGTTTTCGAGATATAAATAAATCTTCCTTTTCGAGTGGTTTAGGGGGGCCGTCTCTTATAAAGTTTTGCATGAGATAACGAATCAAATCTTAAAAAATAACAAAGAAAATTAAACAAAATATTTTTTTTTTTACTTACGGGTCAAATTATATAACAACAACGTCAAATGCAAAGCAATGAAACAAAAATGATGATTTTTAGTCATTAGTCATCAAAAATTCCTGTTTTCTAAAGAAGACAAGCCCCGCCTTCATCGTTCTTCAAAACAAAACAATACAGAAAAGAAAATCTGACATCGAGTATTCGTGTTAAACCCCTTATTTTATGTTGACAAAAATATGCACAAGTGGTATTTACTTCATCGATTACTGGTGATCAATTTTGAATCTTTTAAAAGAACACTAGAAGAAAAAAATTAACTAAATAGGCGGGGTTTACTGTTTTAAATAGAAAAACAGGCTTAATATTTCAGAACAAATTTTCTGTATTCACAATTATATTACAAATGCATATACATTATAATTATATTCTTTCTAATCAATATATTTCTATCCATGGTATATTTTATGGCAAAAATATGAACGCTGGGTACACACTTAAGAAATATGTAACACACAAATTACGAAAGAAACGCCCACTAACAGAGTTACAGATTTTCAAATGACGTGAATATACGCCAGCAGTCGCGAAAGGGTTAATCAAGAAATTATATTTTCATAGAAATTATAAAACGAATCCTACAGTTCCAAAGAGTTCAACTGACCCAAAACTGGTAAGTGGATTGAAATTGTTTAATATTTACTTCATGAACCCTTACAATAATTTATCCGATAAGATTGAGTTTATGCGTTGTAGTATATATATATCTATATTATTTCATTTCGTATATTATGTTACACCTACAAAAGGAAATCTAAGCTTTATTAGTGATCAGTATAGCCATAATAGACACTTTTACTTGAAAAATATTGCACTTTTTTCAAAGAGTACTGTCTGGACCAGTCGCAAGTGTAATGTATTTAAATAGACCTAAAATTATTTAAAAAAGTACTGAAGTATATACAAATCTAAAAAACTGAATTCTAATTAATTAAAAAACTGGAAAATGCAAATGTTTTTATTAATTTTTATAATTCTTTTTTTTCCTGAAAGATTTCCGGTGTCAAACTTTCAAATTTGTCTATTTGTTATAGGATCTTAATTTTATTTTTCTACATTTAGAGATAGCCCCCTAACACATTTTTGATTATAACTCTATAAATACTAAAGATAAGGTATACAAACAGTATACTTTTCCGCACTGCCAGACTCTCAGAAATTCGAATATGAAGTCAAAATTGGGTGTTGCTATTGAAAAAATCAAATTTGGCGTTCATTTCAATATGTATATGATCCCTAACTCAAACTTCGCCAACATTTTCAGAAAGTGCATTTAATTTCCTGGTGAATTATGTCTATTAGATGTTCCTGCGTCAATAAATAGCGAAATTACAGCGGGTGTTGCGTTTTTTTTTTCCCCGACTGTACATACATATATAGAAAGATAGTGTATTAATAATTGCTAAAATTGCACATGTATTTTTTTAATCTTTTTTTTTTTTTTTTTTTTTTTTTTTTTAAAGAGGCAGATAGTAGTTTCCTTAATCTAACATCAAATAAAATCTTCCATCAATAAAAAATTAAATCAAATAAAATTTTGCATCAACTATTATCATGTATGCCAAATCATTTGACACTCTTTAACTAAATAAGACTGTCCGTATTAGTGATGCTTAAAATTGTACGTTACCTTATATCTATGATTCTTATGTGTTTATTATTCCCGAGCTTGTATAAAAATGTTTTTAAATGTGTCTTAAACTCTTTTTTTTTTTTTTTTTTTTTTTTTTTAGATCTGCAGAAATGTCATATAAATTTTTGAAACCCAAATACAATGTTCTAAAAAGTGGCTTTAGAATTCCAAGAGGATTCAATCCAGAAAAATTCGAAGATGCTCTCACATACGTAGCTGAACCAGGCGACGTTTTCATATGTACTTATCCAAAATGTGGAACAACTTGGACTCAATGTATTCTACACCTTTTGTTAAGCAAAGGTATACCATTAAATCCAGGACAAAGCATTTTCTCAGTTATTCCCCATTTGGAGGATGATGGTAAAGACGCTGTTTTAAACCTACCTAAACCAAGAGTTATTAAGACACATCTTCCATACGGTATGTTACCAAAAAACAAAGATGCAAAATACATCTACATAGCTCGAAATCCCAAGGATTGCATGTGTATCATTCTTCTATCACACAAAAGGTTTTGATAAACATTATGAATTTGTAGAAGGAAAATTTGAAGATTATTTTGAATTATTTTTAGCCGGAGAGGTTGATTTTGGAGATTATTTTGATCATTTACTGTCGTATTTGCCTCACAAAGATGATCCTAACATGCTATTTTTATTGTTTGAAGAAATGAAATCAGACATACGAACATGCATTCAAAAAATCAGTCAATTTCTAGGACAACCATTTATCCAGTCATGGGAAAATCCAATTATTCTTGAAAAAGTCATTCAGAATTGCTCTTTTCAATCTATGAAAGCAACACCTTCATCTTGGTCATCTGAACAGGTAAAAGGATCTCCCGGTTTCATCCGTAAAGGTGAGGTCGGAGATTGGAAAAATCACTTTACAGATTACCAAACTGAAAGGATAAACCAGAAATTTAAGGCAAAACTTGGTGGCACTGATGCAGAACATTTTTGGGATAAATATGACTGATAATGTATAAAATAAATCATTCCCAAATTTTGTTTCGTTTAGGTTACAGTTTTTAATGCATTAATATATTGTATGCACCAGGGAAAAGCTATTAGAAATGTTATCGAAAAAGTCCATTGAATTGTAGAAAACATTAAAGAGCACTATAACATATACATAGATAAAGATGATTAACGACTGTTTTAAATTGCCGTATTAATTCATTAAAGTCCGAGATATTTTTTTCCTTTAAAATTTAACTACGGACCAAAATTGTTTTCAAAGGTATTAATAGAGGGAGAATATAAAATTATAGGTTTATAGAGTAAGAATGTATACGTCTATATTTATATTTCAGATGTCAGTCTTTGGAACTATGACATATTACACCCGTTTCTTTACCATTTTTAATGCTTAAGTTTCTAATACATTATTAGTATTATTTACGTCGCTCGAAATCCCTAAGATTGCTGCGTATCGTTTTTGCAAGTGTATTGTTTATGCAAGATTTTACATGTTGTTCGCATTGCTCTGTATTGTTTGTGCAAGAAGATTGGATAAAACGCTAGATTAGCAAGACATTCATATATATAGCTTGAATTTTTATCAAACCTGAATGAACATAATCCTTATTGACTTAAAAAAAAAATATTTCTACGAGAAATAACAAATATAAATCATTGTAAGCTTTTAACATTGAGCTTCAATTGGTTACTCTACGGTATTTGTGAAATATCTTGGAATCTATGCATTTTAATTTATTAGACATATCTATCAAACAAAGAAAACATTTAGTTGTTTTGTTACACATTTTAAAGCAAATTGTAATATTGTCGCTATGAACTACTTTAAACCAAAATTCTCTTCAACGTAATATATTATTTAAATTGATGTAAGCAGCATACATTTACATAAATAAACGAAAATCACTCTGCTTAGTTCTTCTTCTGTCATTACAGTGTTAAACAGAAGTAATATCTAAGATATTCTAATTTGAATGAACATTGTTGTGATTATGAACACTTCTCAACTGTATTTTCTGCTCATTTTGACAGTAATCCCCGCTAATGAAAGCTTGTATACTGCACACTATTAAAATAAATAAATAAGAATAAAATAAACAATTTTTGGACCTTTCATCAATAAATGTGTAAAAAATATATATCTATATGCCTACTTATGCATTTATTATATATATCTCTACAGTGGTGGACATAATTATAAGACACCTATCTAATCTGACAAATAGTGAAAGAAAAGATGCAGAGCTTAAAAATGTTTTATCAAATACGTCAAAAACATAAAGTTATTCTGTTATCACACGTAATTCTTTTACAGAAATGATATTTTTATCCGTGATTGTAATGAAATGCTCGCCCTCTGGTGAGCTAAGGTGAAATTACAATTAACATGCTTTAATTTGGCTTCCATCAAGCCGCCATTGCTTGCCGATGTTTAGTTTCACATATATTTATTGAATACAAATGAATAAATCCGGTAAAAAAGATAACACATACTGTTGTGTGCTACAGTGTAACTCCAAAGGATCAAGAAATCCAGAATTAAGCTTCCATTTATTTCCAAATGACAAATTTAAAATTTCAGTTGCTTCGGCTAATGGAAGTAAAGAATTAATCAGATGATTTGAAACTAACATTTGTTCAACTTCAGTTAAAAATCTACTTCCGATCGAACTTTGAATAAACTAAAATATTTTTTTCCAAAAGCAATCAATTTCCAATGGTGTAATGGCGGAGAAATTATAGTACGAACATTAAGTAGAATAACAAAAAAGAACAATAATAAATACACGTGGCTATTATATTTACTAACAACAAAAGCTGAGAAAGCGCCATCTATCGATCATTACAAACGCGGATAGAGTTTAATAAAAAAAAGTTAAAAATACCATGGACAAAATTATAAGACACTCTAACATTTTAATTAAAACGCCTGCATTTTTATGCAGGGAGAAAGGCCGAGTTAAGGCCCATAGCTCTGCCCTATGTTCAAGGCCTCCAAAGCGCAACATTTAAGCAGGACAATGCACGACCGCAAGTTGTCCATATTGTCTGGACCTTCATTGATGCCGAATGTGTTCGACTGTTGCTCTGGACAGCGCGTTCTCCTGATCTCGCACCAATGAAAATGACTGTTTAATCATTGAAAAGCGACTGGCCCCCCACCACTCACCAGTAACTTCGATCGATGAATTGTGGCATCGTGTTGAAGCTTCATGAAGTGTTCTACCCGTACATGTCATCCAACCGCTGTTCGATTCAATGCCTAGGCAGATATGTGCTGTTATTGCTCACAGAGGTCGCTGCTTTATGTACTATTTTCTCAGTACATAACAGTCGGCTGCAAAATTATTCGAGCACTAGCCAATAATTCCTATATTAAAAAAGTACATTTAAGACTGTTTTGTTCAATAAATCCTTGTCGAATCATGTTCTTAGACTGACTAAGAACATGACTCGATAAGGATTTATTTAACAAAGCAGTATTAAGTGCACTTTTTTTAGACAGGGATTATTGCTAGTGCTCGAATAATTTTGCAGCCGACTGTATTACTCCAAATTTCCTGAAATTTTAATCAATTGTTCTTCCTACTATAATGTATGTGTCCAACGAATTTTATTCCGTTATTATCATTCTTTCTTGGTGTTGCATTTTCAATGTCGAGCAGTGTATATATGATAACAGAATAAATTTATGTTTTTGACGTATTTGATAAAACATTTTTAAGCTCTGAATCTTTTCTTTCACTATTTGTCAAATTAGATAGGTGTCTTATAATTATGTCCATCACTGTATATAGAGCTTTTTCAGATGACGTCAAAGCCTCAAGTGTCGTCTGCTCAAATCGTAACTGTGGGGCACACAATAGTACGTGTAGATACTTTTCTTTTATCTCTATACCAAAAACTTCTTTCAATCAACCGCACTGGAATTGGTTGTACGCTTGTAAACTTTTATGTGCATTGAAATCACTACTATTGTATGCAGATGTCGTACAGACACAATATTTTCCAACAGACCACAAATTGACTGGAGGAAACAGTTGATCGCTGTTAACAGTTACTAATGAATATCGATCTGCATTATTAATTAGTTTATTTTCTGAATATATCTATTTTTGTTTGATCATTAAGAGTTTCGATATATTTCGCCGTATTAAAAGACTAATGTTTGCCCTTTGATAACGTTACTAAGGCCGTTGCCAAGAGTTTGGTCACGTGACTGAAAATACTCTATATAAATGGCTGAGACAGTTTTTTCCTGTTTGTCCGTTGCTGGACGCGTTGATCATAGATATAGTAATATATATAGATCTATCATCCCCATGCTATCGAGCAAAAAATTTTGAGGCCGAAAAAAAGTTCTAAAATCAGCCATTAGAGAGTATTGAAAAAAAAAAAGAACAAAAGAAAAAATGAATTTGAAATTGTATCTGGAGTTTTTCATTCACCTTTAGTAAATAAATTATTCATAAATTTTATTTACTAAATTATCCGTGTGTATTTCTGTGTGTGATTTACTCGGGGAAAGGCAGCCATTAGGGTGACTTTTCCCGAAAAAAAGGCTCACTTTTTCCCTCTCGCTGATCAATATATGTCTTATTACTATATCTATGAAGTTGGTTGGCTAAGAGGGATTTTCTTTTCTTTGTCTGTGTGTTGTTGCCACCAGCTTTTCATACTTTAGTTAATTTAAAAAATTGTCACCAGCTTTTCATACTTTAGTAAATTAAAAAAAAAAATTGTCCGATCGATAAGTTAATTAAACCGACGGAATCAGAAAAAATGCCCCTTTCATTTGGTATCTTATTTGTAACGAAATTTTGATTAGGTTTTTTAAAACTAATTAAAATATGAAAATAATATCCTGGAAAAGCTTTAAAAATGGATATTTAAATTTTTAATTGTTGCCAAAAAAAAAAAAAAAAAAAAAAAAATTCTCTTCCAACATAAAATAAAATATGCTTCATGCGGAAAAAAAAAGAAAAGAAATTAAATATTAAATTAGCTCCTGCACATGAAAAAATGAAAATATGAAAATGGAGTAAAAAATAAAAAATAAAATAAATAAATAAAACAACATAAATAATATACCTCAATTTTAATTTTTTCCCCCTTTTGTTTAAATAGTATGTTAAATAGATGAATCGCGCTTGGCATGAAAGCTAATTCAGCATTTACATTAAAAAGCTTTACTTATTGATAATCCTGGGTAATTTAAAAAACTTTTTTGCTGAAATAGATCGAACATTTTTCGCCAAGGACTCCACTTTTGTAAAAGCCACTTTAAGCCAAGTAGCGCATTAAAAAAAAAAAAAAAAAAATTAAATGAATTATAAAATGTTAAAAAACAGAAAAGAAAGAAAAGGAAACGAAAACGAAAAGAAAGAAACAACACAAAATAATAACATAAATTATGTATTTTTGTCTAAAGTGACGATAAAAATTCAAAAGTCGCCAAGGGGAGCTACATTAAGGCTGTTCCATGATCAGGTTTACATATTTCAGTATTTCATTATTTATTTTTCTATATACCAACTACTATTAACTAACTCAACTGCTATTATAACCACAAAAATTAATTGTCTCATGCGATAGATGTAGCCGATCATAGCACATTGTAATATTATATTTGGTGGGAAATTGTTGTCATTTTATCGTTGATCGAATAAATCAAATAAATATAGAAAATAACGTAAAAGAAAATATTATGAACACCACGTATAGGGTTGTTCATATGTAACTGGATTCAAATATAAAATGGCTACTTCAATTTTTTCGATACTGTCTGTTTCGAAACTGTCATCTGATAAGCACCCAAATGGGAGCCCACTGGTAAGCTATTGTCACAGGCAATAGGTATAGACACCCGAGAGCCTGCAAATGAGTGGGTTGCTGCCGAAGACAGCGGGGAACCAAAGCGGGCTTTAAAACAATTTCATGATTTCTTTAAATTTTATTTTTGTTTGTAAAGCGATATAGAAAAGAGTTTCCTTTAAATATAGTGACCAGCGAAACGAGAAAAATTTTCGTTGGTTCACTACCTTCATTGATTTCATGAATTAAAAAATGGTTTCGTTAACAAACTTTGATCTATTGACACGCAGGCAGCATCAGGCCGAGTTTTGTACATTTCGAGTTTGATTTTGAAATTTTTCCCGCATTCGGAATTCGGTTCATTCCCAAACAGTAGTAATAAATAAAATAATTGGTAGTAATTAATAAAATAATAAGCATTATAAATTTTTCAGTAAATTATTTAAAATTGAAATTGTGGCAGCATTACTCATAATCAGGGCTCGTTAAATACGATCGCCTGGTCACCACTCACGACTTTGTTTTTAACGAAAGCTCAACATTTTTCTTTTTTTTTTTTTTTTTAATATTTTGGTGGAAAGTTTTGACTCAGAATCGAATGTAGAAGCCTATACTAAACTGCAGTGTGGTTCATATCAAAAAAAAAAAAAAAAAAAAAAAAAAGTAAACGGGAAACAGTGACTTATGGTTATCTGTGATACCAATATTGAAGTTACACTGCGTTCGGAATCGATGCAGTTTAAGCCGCTCACGTTCTCTCGCTTTGCGACCCAGTGCTGAATCGTTGTGCCGGTGCAATGATGTGTCGATGCCAACGGTGTATCAGTTCAGAGAAAATAATAAAACCGGTTTGAGGATGTTAGATTTAAACAGGCGTTTCCTGATATCTAATCCAGTCCTGGTTAGTATTTCATTTTCCTATACAGAATTTTAATCTCTATATTCAAGTAAATTTTTTAAAAAGGCAAAGGGGGGGGGGGGTATGAATAGCTACCAAAAAAATTTCCTGGTGACCAGCTTTTTCTTTTTTTTTTTTTTATTTATTCCTGGAACTCTGCTCATAATGAAGTTAGAAATTTCCAAATAATTTAGATTTACCTCAATAGTTATGAAAAATATTAGTGAAAATTGTAATGAGTGTTATATACACTACTATGCACTTAGTTGGTCGCTATTTATATATATGTGTAAAAAGAAAAAAAAAAAGCCTGTTGGAAATCAAAAATCGAGTTCTTAAGATATAATTTGTCATATTTTAAAACAACCTGTTCAAAAGTTTTAATTCATATGGATATCAAAACCAGGCTTATGATCGATGTGGATAGACTACTGTATGTTTTAATATTTTAAAACTTTACATAAATTAGTTGTTAACGACTCTCAGTACTTGATAGTGCATTCTGATGAACAATACACTGATTTTCAGATTAAAATCTAGTGCATTGCAAACGTATAATTTAAATATATACTTTTTTTTTTTTTTGGTATTATATTTTAGTTAACGAGTTAGAAAACTACTTCAATTACATCTTGTAAAATGCGGTTCAATTACTATGTAATGCATAATAAATAGTTGCCATTTTTCGTTTTCTAAAATGTAATTTAGATTACATATGATGAAATTAAAGTCAGTCCCCCATTAAAATCTTACTAATCTTATTAAAAGTAATTTAACTATTCTGTAATGAATTCAAAATGCAATGTCTTTCTAAAGAATAATTCAGATAACGTGCGTTGGAAGTATAAATTAATTTTAAATACACCTTTTAAAATATAGACTGCAAATTAATGATAATTTTTAACACTTTCTTCAAAATTGAAAAGTATTTATGACTTCGGTTTCTCTGTCTACTAGTCATTTATCTGTAATGATTAAAAAAAAAAAAAATCCAAAGCCTATTTTAAATATTGCAAGAATTTAAAAGATTCTGCTACAAAATAATTTAGATTTTCCAAAGTAATTGTACAGGTAGAAAAATAACTTGTCTGTTGCTTGCTATCTTCGATTCTTATTTAAAAAAAAAAAAAAAAAAGAATAAAGAAATATGTATTTTTTTTTTCTTTGGTCATTTTGATAAGCTTTATCTTTACTGATAAGTTATCAGAATTTTCATGTTAAGTACTCTTTGTATGTATGTTCATACATGCTGTTGAGTGAAACAGTAATACAGTAAACCAATATATTAGTGGTAATTCATTAATGGAATTCAATACAGCCGTAAGTAAATTTATGAAATTATCTTTATGTTAGAAATACTCTAATGATTTAAAAATTTAGATTAACTAACCTTAATAAAACCTGAAAGAATGTAATTGGATGTTTACATTGTAATTTTTGTACAAAGAACGATTTCATTAAATGAATTAAATATTATGAATATGTTTATGATACAGAGGTAAAGTTTAAAAATGAAACCACTCTGATAAAAATCTAATATCAAAATCTAAATTCTGATTTTTTTATTTTTTTTATTTTTATTATTATATGGGATAGCAGTATTTTGTAGTTTTGTAATTGTATATATCATAAATTTGTCACTGATTTATAGGACTTTAAATATGTATTTACAAACTTCTTCTTCTTCATTTTTTTTTTTTTCGTACATGTTTAGATTATGAATAAAATGTTTTACCTAATTAAATAGTTTACAATAGTCAATTTTATATGTTGCTAATGCATACCTGTCAACATCCTAATAAATATTCCGTAGTGCTGTTAGTTCTGGCCATGTTTTTCCGCCAGTCTTCTTATTTAATCATAATTACATTTGGAGGAAATTACTTTTAAAGCAAAGTGGTGTGGAAAAAAGGGTAGGTACTAACAATACTACGGAATACTAATTAGAATGTTGGCAGGTAAGCTAATGCAAAATGGACAAAAGTAAATATATATATCGGTGTCGCATCAAGACAGCTCAAAATCTGCGCAGTCAGGTTCCTAGAAATTGTGGAGAGAACTTTACCTGCACTTCCCATATCTATACATATAAAAGAGTACTTCCACTCACTCACTGACTCATCAACGCACAGCAAAATCTACTGGAGCCACTGACTCGAAACTGGGTCAGATTATAGAACATATAGTGTAAGCACCCCCTAAGAAGCGATTTTGCGAAATTCGCCCCCCAAGGGGGAATAGGGGGCAAAATGTGATTTCACAAAAACCTTCATATCTCATAGAAAAAAAATAGATATCCGTAAAAATTTTGCTTTAAAATATAGCTAACATAAATATCTAAAAATCAATTTTTGGAATTTTAGAAATTCGGTCTCCAAGGGGGGAAAGGGGGCAAAACGTGATTTCACATGTGCAAAACGTGGTTTCACATACTCCTATATATATATATCTCAAAAAAAAAAAAAAAAAAAAAAAAAAAAAACAGATATACGGGAAATTTTTGCTCTGATATATAGTTAAAACAAATACCTAAAAACCAATTTCTGGAATTTTAGAAATTCAGCCCCCAAGAGGGGGGACAGGGGGAAACATGATTTGAAATAATCCTTTATACCGCAAACAGAAAAAAGAGATATATGTGACATTTTTGCATTAAAATATAACCCCCACAAATACATAAAAATCAATTTCTTTAATTTTAGAAATTCGTCCCAGGTGGGGCGAGAAAGGCGGGGCTATGGGGCAAAATGATTTGAAATAATCCTTTATACCGCAAACAGAAAAAAAGATATATGTGCGATATTTGCACTAAAATATAACCCCTACAAATACATAAAAATCAATTTCTTTAATTTTAGAAATTAGTCCAAGGTGGGACGAGAAAGGCAAAAAAATAGAAATACAGTTAGACCGTTCGAAATTGGTACAGATGGGTTTTAGAGGCCTGCAAGACGAATGGGGATATTTTCGAAAGTGTAAAGTTATTAGGAGGGTCAGAAAGGGGAGGGGCGCGTAGGGGCAAAAAAATAAAAATAGACTTAGACCGTTCAAAATTGGTAGATAGAGGTTTTTGATACCGACAAATCGATTGCGGATATTTTCGAATTTGTAAATTTATTAAGAGGGGTGGGAAGGGGGTGCGGAGGGGCAAAAAAATAAAAAATGAGTTAGGTCGCTCAAAATTGGTACATGGAGGTTTTTGATACATATAAATCGATTGCGAATATCTTCGAATTTGTAAAATTATTAGGATACACGGTAAGGGGGCATAAAGGGGTAAAAATATATAAATAAGAGTTAGAGCACTGAAAATGAGTATTGTTAGGTTTTGTTGAGGCCCGATAAATCGATTACGGATAATTTCGAAGTACAGAATTATTACGAGGGACGGGAAGCGGGGGGAGCAGAGGTAAAAATAAAGAAATTCAGATAAAATGTTGGAAATTAGTATTATTAGGTTTAAAAGCCCGAGTGAACGATTGCGAGTATTTTTTAAAGTCTAAAATAATTAGGAGGGGCGGGAACGTAGGTGAAGGAACATGCGTGCCTGTATACTCTGCCGCAGGCAGTGGGGGCCCGGACCGATTATTCCACCGATGGGAGAAGATTTTATTTTTTAATATTTATGTTTCTCCCTTAAGATAATATAGTGATTGGTTAAGAGTGTTGGACATAAATGCGCGTGCGCAGCGCACAATGGCCTGCACTGCCGAATGCAGTGCGAAATTTTTTCCAATGAGAATTTTTTTTTCTCTTTTTTTTCACATGATAAAAATTAATGCAATTTTGAGAACTCATTAATTATAGTGATTCATTTAAAAATAGTGACCAGAGAAGCGGGCGTAGCCTGCTAGTTTCTCTATAAAAGTAACTGGATATAGAATACTCAGGCCGCTATACTGAACGTCGAAGTCAGGTTAAGTGGCCACCACATAGCAATATAATGTATATCAGTTTTTCTCTCTTTCAAATAATTAAACAGCGATAAAACAAACTTCAAACAATTTAAGCGCATGAGCCATAATGTATTATAATTCTTCTTCTGTTTAAAGTTATAACTTTTACACTCCTGAAAATCTATAGAGTTTATGTGACAATGATCTAATAATATGCCTGCAAAATTTGAGCTCAATCAAATGCAGCAGTTTGATGATATCTCTTTCATCCCTATACGTACATCACCGTAAAAATAGCAAAAATGAATTTAAGATACATCAAAATGTATAATAGCTACAGTTAAATTTCTCAGGATAATTATTTCATGATCAAATACTTTTTATCTTTTATTTGATTTTACTTTCCATGTTAGATGTAAAGAAAATATTGCTTTGAAAACAAAAATGTAAACAAAGTGCTACAATGAAATAAAATAATCTGGTGTGTCACCCACACGACTTTCTCTTACCCTGCATTTCAATACTATAAAAACAGATTGCAGATTAAGAAGTAAAATCTATAAGGTAAGATAATAGAGTTCAATCTAGTTTAAAAATAACCTAAAATGGTTTACGAGCAGTTTTATTTCACATATGATTCGGTGCGAGGGAGGTTACCGCCCCCTCAACCCCTGTTCAATTATAGTGCCTACATTTATTTAAAAAATATATATATCAAGGCTGTTTTTAATTTGCCTTGAAACGTGTCAATCTTGATCAACTGTTCAAGTTGGTTGGTTGGTTGGTGTCGTGTCCAATTGAAGTCAAATCAAATCATTCCATGTGCCAAAATCACGGCCTAACTGTTCAAGTGGCAACCATATACCAACTTCAAAATACCAAATTTTAATTTTCTGCAGTTATTTGTTTTTAAATTATTTGGAAAACTGATATACATACATATCAACCACTAAAAATTTGACTTTCGTATTCAAGGGACCTTAAAACGCGATGTTATACGAATAACCATGGGGAAAAATCTAACTTTAAAAAATACTTTGTTTACAGTATGCGGATGAAAAATTAATTTTTCTTCCTGTGCAATATTTGTCGACGTAGTAAAATGTAACAAAGCCCTTCCTTGGATTACATTCAATAGAAAAGAACATTTATCTTAATTTTGGATAGCCCTGTATATTGCCTTTTAACTATATACACTTCCCATTGGGTACTTAAATTTAGTCTTATATGAAAAATGCATGATCCAATTTCTAAGTATAACCGCATTATACCCGAATACTTTGGGTATCCTTGTAAATGAATGATGAATAATTTCCATGCAACAATCTACACAAAACATTCTTTCTTGCATATAAAAAAATATACTCATTCTATTTTGTTTAGTGCAGCTTATAGATGTTAAACTCTACTTACTGGCAAATTCACCCATAGACATAATGTATTGAATTATCTTGGGTGTCCCTATACACAAATCATTTGGTTGATTTTAATGAAAAGTTTAGTGTAGTATCCCTATATGATACAGATTTAGGGTACTAAGTTTGAGCTTCCTGCTGTTATTTGTTCTTGAGATATATTGATAACAGACACACAAACACACACAGAGACCAACCGCTAAAAATACGTTTTTCGGCTTCAGGGGACCTCAAAACGTGTAAATATAGCAAAACGTCGATTTTGAAAATTTTAACCTAAAACAATACCTTCTCTATAATATATATGGGTATGAGAAAGTAAGAATAATGGCTGAAACGTCAACTGAGGCCTCCATGTGGAGACTCAAAATTTTTTAAGTTCTGTCTGTTTCTCTGTCTGTATGTCTCCAAGAGATACATACTGCGGCCGCTCTATCATATTCTGCATGATAGAGCGGCCGCAAAAATCACCTTATTGACTTGCAAACGTGTTTAGAACCATGCAGAATTAGTGTTGGGTGTGAATTTATTTGTAGTTCGTGTGGTGACATACCAAAGTTTTTCATATATTACAGACTACTGACAGAGTTTTTATATACCGCAATAGCGACTGCAAAAATCCTTCGAATGACTTGCAAATTCGTACATATGTTCAGGTTCTATACAGAAACAGCTGTATATTTTTTGTGTCTACATTGTTTATAGTTCGTGTACACGGACACACCAGAGTTTTTTTTTTTAGCAGCGTATGGGCAAAATTTTGTTTTTAATATGGTTACACGTCAACAAAATGAAATTAACATACATTATTGAGATGTTTAAAAGCATGTTTTCAGTAGAAAAATTGTGCTTACTTAGACTCAATAATTAATGTACAGAATCTTACAAACGTGTTTCGTAAATGTCACGTAATCATCCAAATTATGCCAAATTTTGAACATTTTTTCTTGATCGACGTAGAATAAGTTGTATAGTTTTTACTGGTGCATATAAAGTTCATGGCTCGTTTACAATTACACAGAAAAGAATTTCATGACATTAAAACCTATGGACAGATTTTTATTTCAATACATTTTAATTCATTTATGCTGTATTCAACATAATGGAATTAACATACATTATCAAGATGCTTAAAAGCGTATTTTCTCTTGAAAATAAGGTATGTATAGGCAAAATAATTAACTTACAGGATCACACAAAAGAATTTCGATGGCATTCCATAATCATCCAAGTGATGTCAAGTTTTGTTCAAATATTAATGAATTAAAATGAATTAGTTGTAAAGTTTTTAATGGTGTATATAATAAGTGTGGCTCGTGTACAGAGATACACAAAAGAATTTCGTACCATTATGGTCTATATAGACGATATTTCTTCCGAAGGTAATTCCGATACGTTATGCAATCATTTGACATGAAATTTGATACAAGCATTTGTGAGTTACAAGAAATTAACACAAGACTATAAGTCACAAGGGACTTCATATAAGCACATATGTAGAGATAGATATAGATAGGCAAATTCAATGGGGGTTGAGGGGCATTAGCCCCCTTCAGATTAAAATACTTTATTTAAACGCATCCTAAACTTATTTAAACTTTACTTCCTTATACTTTGTATAAGGAAGTAAATATATATATATATATATATATATATATATATATAAAATTTATCATTTATTTGGTAATATATAGATATTAGCGCAGCATGTATAAATGTATTGAAATGCTTTTAAAAGAAATGCCTCTCTTAGATCGTAATGTAATTAAATTAGTTTTTCAGTTCCTGTACACAAATCAGCTGTGTTGTATGTGTACATCTTTCTGTTGGAATCATTGTGCAGTATAACTTAATAAAAACAGGAAAAACATATCATTTGCAAGGTTTTTTTCAATATATGTATGAAAATAACAGCACGGACAGACATACGAACTTACATAGGCTGATAAATGAACTAAACTCATAAATAGTATTAAGTTTACTGGAAACTGTTAAAAAAGCATAGCACACCTGAAAATGAACTTGAAGCAATTTTCACTTATATCTCCACTATGTTTGAATAATTTTATCTGGCTCTGTAAATCAATCCCTAATCTTAATGAGGCCATATTCTGTAGGCAACATACTTTTGCGAACCTAAACATGTTAATTTCGTTACGTTTTATATAGTATAAGATATTAAATTATACTTTACATAATAACTCATTAGTTATCATATATCCAAATTATTTTATATCTCTATGCAGTGTTGCCAAATTTAGGGACTTATTTATTCCGATCTCACCAGTAATTTTGAGGAAAGATATTTGATATACATAACAGACGATTAATCTTCGAAGTGATTAGGCAACCATTACAATTAAAATTTAGCGGTGGCAATTGAATAAAAAGTCCCTAAATTTGATAAAATTTTCCCTATATATAAACTAGCTGTATCAAACTTTTAAAATTACTCAGGGTATATGATGAATTTAATTATAAACTGCATAAACCGAGAGCAAATCTGCATACTTGTGTTGCGTTGAATTAATGAAGTAATCAAGAGAGCTTTAAGGACTCTTCTCTGCATCTGTAGAAGAGCTGTTTCAAACTACATAACTGCTTCTGGGAATAAAAGGCGACTATCAACACTTCTTCCTTGAATGTACCAAACAAGTTCGATTGATTTCATGTCCGGATTATATGCTGGCCAAACCACTCGTAGGATTTCTTCATCGGAAATGAAATCGTTCACTATTCACTCATGGTGTAACTTGTCGTCATTATCTAAAGAAGGAAATCGTCCAAAAATCCTGTAGCTTAATGGCCATATCACACGAAAGATTTTCGCGCAATATTTCTCCTAACACAGCAGCGTACGGAAAGATTCAAGGTCAGCGAGTAATCAATTTTTTCGACCATCACTTGGAGAAAAGTTCATCATATTGTTTTAGTTCCCCATCATACTATATGTATGGGGAACTTAGGTAATCTTAAAATTTTTCGACCTCGGTTTTTTCAATTTTTTATACGTTTTCAGGTGTAAGGAATCCGAAAATGACAAAATTTATATGGTATCTGTCTGTAGGGTGTCTGTTAGTGTGTTAGTCCGTTAGTGTGTTAGTCTGTTTACACGATATCTCACGAACAAATGATCGCAGAGAGGTCAGACCAGTTTTAAAATATTATTTAAGACACTGACAAGAACCCTATTTATTTGCAACATTCTAATTAAAAAACTTCAGAAGTTATTCGAAATTTACGATTTTCTTATCATGGCAGAATAGGACAAAATTTCACTTAAACGAGCATTAAATGGAAACTTTTTACTGTAAAAATGTCAGACCAGTTTTAAAATATCAGTTTTGATGCCAGAATGAACATCAGTAACTATAAATATGCTACTTTGAAAATTTAGCAAGTTATTTGAATTTACGAATTTCGTAACATGGCAGTATAGGGCAAAATTTCACATGAACGTCAATTTTTAGAGATATTTTCATTGTAAAGATGTCAGACTACTTTTGAAATATTATTTAGGACACTGGCAGAATATTAATGACTATGAATTTTCCAATATAAAAATTACGTAAGTTATTGGAAATTTACGAATTTCTTAACATGGCAGAATAGAGCAAAATTTCACATAAACGTCAATATTGAGGGATGTTTTCATCGTAAAGATGTCAAACCACTTTCGAAATATTATTTAAGATACTGGCATGAATATCATAGAATATGATTTTTCCAATTTAAAAAATTCGTAAGTTATTTGGAATTTATGATTTTCTTAACATATCAGGATAAGGCAAAATTGAGCATAAACTTCTATTTTGAGGATCATAAATACATTAGACAACTTCAAAATTACATTTATGATATTTGTTTGAACATGACTGAATTATTAGAAATATTCTAATAGAAAAATTTAGTGAATTATTCGTAATTTACGATTTTATCAACATAGCGAAATTGTACATTTTTCATATTAATATGAATTTTGAGGATTATTGCAGTGGAAATAATTGCATGAAAACTAAACAACGGAATTGACCTTGATAAAATAAATTAATAGATTAGAATAAGATAAATATATCGAAGTGAGCGGTGGATAGCCTATTAGGCGGGAATTTCATTCTGTCACTCTATCAAGATTTAGTCAAATTCATTTTTTTTAACATGATTACAATATGTCTCGCGCTAGAAATTTATGAGAACATAAATAAGATGGGGAACTGAGCAGAGTCTACCTATGCCAACTAGTTTAATAAAATGTTGAGCGAAATCCATAGAATAATAATAAAGGAAGAAGGAGCGTACGTGTTTTGGTTTCGGTTTGTAAAATCCAGGAATGTCGGGTATAGGGTTGTAACAATGCTTCCATCTGATTGGTTGGCGACTTGTTGGCGAGATTTTCGAATCGTCTCGTCTTTCTGTCAATCAGTCTGCGAGGCAGCACCCACAACAAACAGCGATAAATGCCCTGAGGATGGGTGCCCTACTTCAAAGTTGAGAGGAGCAAAAGTAGCTTTCGCTGGCATTTCACTAGAAGGGGTTTGTAAGCATTAGAGTATTGCCATGCTCCTTCTTCCTTTATTATTATTCTATGGCGAAATCTCTCGTCTGATACTGCCATAAGAAACCACTGAAGGGCTGAGGATCTCGTTTCTATATCGCTTTGCTGTCAGCAATCCATTTCTAATTATATACAAGTCACTGTAGATATTGCTAGGGATGTGGACCCAGACTAGCATTATAGTCTTCTCCAAACTGAACACTTTCTGGAATTGATGCAGGATTATTCCACATGCCTCGTTCTCTCTAAATCTTGATCCGCCTATTAAATGTTGTGCCGACACTAGAAGAAATGGAACTTTTTTTTTCTTTATAAAAGAAGAAAATCTATAATTTTGTTTTAAATTATCACAGATTTATATGGTTTAATAATTCGTTTTAAAGGTTGACGAGTTCTTGTAAAAGATATCCATACTGAAAATTTTACCCACGGGGTTTCTCCCCCCTCCCTCCTTCAAGAGGAGAAGCGATGCTCCTATATGAATACATTTTTTTTTCTTGTTTTATACTGCTATTATCAATAATTAATATATAGTATAATGATCCTCATCTGTCATGAACGAATCCGGTTAGTACCGCTTCAAAACAGAGACTTTTGGCAGCCATTTTTTTTTTCCCCGTTTGTTCAATTTAACTTACGAAAACATACATATCATTTTCATACATGTTTTGTATCGCACACATTGTTATTTATTCGGTCTAAAACCTTGAAAAACTATTCAATTGTAATGTTTAAATGTTTAATGAAATATAACAGATCACTGGCTATTATAAACATGAACCTATAAATAGAATTATGTAACTTCATGATTATAAACAACGCAATGCCAAATAAAAACAAACATAAACTGTTGCCATTCAGAAAATACAAATTCCAAATGGACAACTCTTTAATTGCGAATGAACGACTCTTTGACTGTTTCATTAAAAAAAAACGCTTAAAATATTTCTAAAACATATGGACAATATTCCTGTGACGTCACAGTAGGTAAAATCGCCGAACACGTGGCCGATATTTTGTAAACAAACTAGATTCAAGATGCTATTTTATTGTTACGCATAACATTTTTCTAAATATTTCTCCAGTGAATCTTAATAATCAGATATCTGTTCAGACAAGAACAAAAGAGAAATGTAAACAACTGAATCGAATGATATAAAGTTAAGACTATTCCATATCGTAAAATTGCAGAACATTTTATGTACACACACACACACATATATGTATATATATAATGGATAAAAGATTAATAAGAGCATTTTATACAGACACGCATATATATATAGACATCAAAGCTTAAATAATTAGAATTTCAATCACTTTATTAAAGTAATTTATTAAATGGAACATCCATTTAAATTTGTTAACAGCGTCACAGTTCACATGGCAACTTTTAATATTACATATGTTGATTAATATTAAAGTATATTACTAAAACTGGATTAAAAACAAAACAAAGGTATAACTATATCACTCTTACTTCAATTTCATATAATCTGTAACTCTTATAAATAATATTGCAAGATAAAAATTTTCAAGCCACAATGCTTTTCTATGGTAGAGTTGAGGATTGTTTGCCTAACCAGCTCATATTCTTGTAGCCTCGAACCCAAAGTGGGAATATGGTCCATTAAAGCCTTAAAAATCTTAAAATATTTGTAAAAACATATCAAAGTCTTTAAATATTTTTATCAAACTTCATTATTTGTTTACATTGTAAGGTATGATTGGCGTCGAGTTCAGTACGTAAATGTCGCCAGTTGATTTTAGTTTTGAAATTAGTGTAAAGCACGGAGTAAAAAGACAGGAGAAGAAGGTAACGCTGAAATTTTTTGATGTTGTTTTCTAATGTTTACAGATGGCGCCAGCGTGCAATCCTTCCTTCTCTCCAGCTTCCGCAATGTTATTTAATGGGGAAATGTCTCGTTTTAATTATTTTTTTAAAAATAATATCAAGCTGAAAAAATTCCGATTGAAAGCAAATTTCATTAAATAGAGTATTCTAACCAACATGTTTTTTTAAGAGCCATTTTATACTAATTTTACTTTGAAAGAAAGCTTTTAAAAAAATGACGATTCTTATGAACCGAAGCTAGCTAAAACAGATAATTGGGAGGAAGAAGAATGGATGAAATTTTGTAAAGAAAAAAAATAAACTTACTTTAGGTGCAGAAAACAAGAACTCGGACTTTATTTTTCTCCTAGGGCTTTTTTTTGTTTTTCTTATCACTATCATAGCCTGTTTTACAACTAGGAACGAAACATTTATTTGAAACATCTGAATTATGCAGTTTTAAGAACTTACAAAGAAATTAAATTGCTTAAAATAAAAAATTTTAAATGTACTCCAGCAAAATTCTATTGAAAACAACAGTATATCCGCGCCGAGGTAGGGAGGAATGACAAGTGGCGCCCTCAATATTTACCAAAAATTTAGATCATAGTTTCGTAGCTTTCTCCCATTGGACCTTCAACTCCTATTAATATTACTCCGTGGTGTAAAGTTATAGTTGGGATAGAATGGTTGGTTGGGCAAGCAAAGGTCACCAGTTGAAATGAGTATTGAAAGTAGGGTAGTCTAAGGTGATAATGTCGAGTCAAGATAAAATGTTCGGTTGAGAATGAGAAAGTCCCTAGCTGGAACCTGGATATTTTGGCGATGTTGTGGGTGAGATAGCTGGTTGGGAGTATAGAGTAGAGGTGAATTTGGGTTAGCAGGGAGTGTCTTTAATTATTAGATAGTTAGTTAGAAAATACGCAAGCAAAGTGATGACGTCGCTGGGCGTCAGTGGATGCAAGAAAAAGATTTCCTATGTTAATCGCCCATTGGATTTTTTGTAAAAAATTATTAAAAATTGTGGAAAATTATTTCCCGATTTTAATTCCCATATTTCGGTATAGATATGTATTAGTTATCATGTGCATTCGTTAGATTAAGTTGTTTTTGCTGTAAAATTGATAAAATTTAAATTTTAAATTTCAAAACTTTAGAAAAATAAAATAGCAAACTTCCATATTCGATTGAAAACATAAGCATTTCATTTCAAAGGATGATATTTACACAATAAATATCCAACTAATATACTAATTAAAAGGAAAATGATAAATATTCTATCATACTTTGAAGTTAAATTTGTTTTCAAATGTCTAAAAAAAGTGTCTGATATAAGATACTCATATGTTGCAGCGGAATAGATTTAATATATCTGTCATCCTTAGCGGAAAAAATATATCGCCAAATTATTTGGCGAACATATTTTATTCCTTTCAAAAATCATGGTTATTTTAACAACTTGTATTAAGAGAGCGATGAATTATATGAAACAATATTTCGTACAATACATATTACGAAAATAAACATCTGGCATGTATATTTTCGTAGTATGTTTTTAATCGCCAAATACAAAAAACGCCAAAGATGACACAGTTTTGAAATTTAAAATTTTGTCAATTTAACAGCAAAATAACTCAATCTAACACAGGGATACCATAGCATATCTATACCCAAATACGGGTATTAAAATCGGGAAATAATTTTCCTCGATTTGTAATTATTTTTTACAAAAAATACAATGGACGATTAATATAGGGAATCTTTTTCTTGCATCCACGGACGGTCAGTGACGTCACACTTCGCTTACGAATTTGGAAACAGGATCTTCGATAGTCTTAAAAATATGTATTATGGTAAAATGAAGTGAATCGTTATTTACTTCCTCTTACAAATAGGGTCGAGAAAGTATTGTTTTAGGGTCAAATTTTCGAACGTGAGTTTTTGTTATACTTACATGTTCTGAGGTCCCTTGAATACGAAAATCACGTTTTTAGCGAATGGTCTCTGTGTCTGTCTGTCTGTGCGTCTGTTATCAGCATATCTCAAGAACAAATAGTAGCAGAAATTCCAAACTCGGTATTCTAAATGTGTATCATATAGGGATGCTACTGTAAGCTTTTCGTTAAGATGAAGCAAATGGTTCGTGTACAGGGACATTCAAATACATTACGTCTATGGCGGAAATTGCAGTTAAGTAGAATTTAACATCTATAGACTGCACTAAACCAAATGAAACGAATACATGTTTTTTGTAATAGAGATAGTCAACTGGGAAAAATTTTTTTGTGTATGTAAGAGCCTTGCCTCCCCCCCTGGGGTAGATGTCCTCCCTCGAGTGGAGTAAATTTTCATGATGGGTATCTTTCAAAAGAGCTCGCCAATACCTTTAAAACGAATGGTTGAACCATCGATCTACGATAATTTAAAATAAAGTTATTGATTTCTTTCATTTTTAACATTTTTTTTTTTTTTTAACTTTAATATTGAGAATAAATTCAACTTTTTTTGGATATTTAGTGTTATACTATTTCTCTAATATGGAAATCGTCTGTATTATCATACAAGATAACTTTTTTAAATAATAATTTTAATAAATTATTTTTTTTAACTGAATTATTTTTTAATAACCGAATTAAATTCTATATAAATGTAGGTGCATTAATGGAACGGGGGGTTGAGGGGGGCCAGAACTAATTATCATATAAAACTCTTCCGAAGCCTAATTTGAATTGTTTAACATAGGTTTACATAACAGTACTCTTTATCTTACCTCTTAATCTCCAACCTATACTTATAGCATTAAATTTCAGGGTAAGAGAAAGTCGTGTGAGTGACACACTAGATTAATCTTATTATGGGGACTTTAAATAGAGCACTTAACGGAACACTGGGATGTGTTGTTGCTGTTGTGTTTAGAGCCTATTTTTTTTTTTTTTTTTTTTTTTTTGGTCAACCAGCAGTTTTTTTTTATTGTCATTCATATTTATTGATCGGGTAGAATTTTTTTTAATTTCAGAACGAAAATTATAAAATATCGTAACACATTTGATTTATAAACAAAAACTGAAAATACATTTAAATGATCACGTGGTAATCTTCATGATCTAAACATTGTTTTCAAGATTTATCGTTCACATTCCGTCATTTTTGACGGGGTTATATACTAGTTAATAATAATAATGACCCTCATCTGTCATGAACGATTCCGGTTAGACCGCTTTAAAGCAGAAACTTTTGGCAGCCATTTTTTTTTTCCGTTTGTTCAATTCAACTTACGGAAACATACATATCATTTTCATACATGTTTTGTATCGCACATATCTTATTTATTTCCTCTAAAACCTTGAAAAACTATTCAATTGTAATATTTAAATATCTAAATTAAATATAACGGATCGCTGGCTATTATAAACATGAACCTATAAATAGAATTATGTAACTTCATGATTATAAACAACGCAATACCAAATAAAAACAAACCAAAACTGTTGCCATTCAGAAAATACAAATTCCAAATGGACAAGTCTTTAATTCCGAATGAACGACTGTTTGACTGTTTCATTAAAAAAACGCTTAAAATATTTCTAAAACATATTAAAGCCTTAAAAATCTTAAAATATTTGTAAAAACGTATTAAACCCTTTAAATATTTTTATCAAGCTTCATTGTTTGTTTACATTGTAAGGTATGATTGGCGTCGAGTTTAGTACGTAAATGCCGCCAGTTGATTTTAATTTTGAAATTAGTGTAAAGTGATAGTTGGGATAAAATGTTTGGTTGGGCAAGTAAAAGTTATACAAGCAGCTAATGATCAAACCTAAGATACATGCAACTATATAACACAAGCAATTAACAATTAACTAGCCCTGTACAATAACCTAACACACAATAATTTCCACAACCCTCAAGAACAGCAGATAAACTATTAAAAAAAAAAAAAAAAAAAAAAAAAAAAAAAAGAAGAAGAAGAAGAAGAAAGGAACAATAAACTATAAATATGCTGACAAAGTAAAGCAATATAAGTAATAAGTTAAAGCTGTTAACTAATCACGTACAAATATTATACAATAAACACAAACAATCAATGTACTCTATAAAACATTGTAGCAACAAAATGACTGAAGAAAAAAAAATAAATAAATAAATAAATAAATAAATAAATAAACTACGTTTGAATAAAGACCAATATAAATTCACCCAATACATAACAAAACTATACTATATATAAAAACACGTATACATAGCAAATTCTTGAATTAAAAGTTATATTTAGTACGAGAATAGTGTTTATTTAGCAGATTATATATTTGCGCAACCTTTTTAATTTGAAATCTAGAATTATCAATTCTGTTAAAGTAATGTTCCAATGTCTCTGCGGTATATCTTTTAATATAAACTTTTGAAAAGTTACATTTAGTACTAATGAAATGCATTGCATTACCCACGGAGCCACAAGGACACAAGTCTGAATCAAGCTTATTAATCCTAAAAAGATAGCTCGGGAAACTTCCATGTCCAGTTATAAAATACAGTAATACTTGATTTTTAATTTTGAAATCCATTGAAACATTAGGATAAATATCATAAGTCCACCTGCCAGTATCTGATAAGTTCCAATGAACCTGCCAGTCACTAAGTACCTTATACAATAAAATTCTTTTCAAGTAAGAAATGGGCAGAGGAACAATTTGAGACTGACCGAAAAGAACCACGGATTTAGCCAATGAGTCTGCCAATTCATTGCCAACAATTCCAGAGTGTCCCTTAATCCACATTAGGAAAATTTGTCCATCTTATTTTTGTAGGTCTAACAGAATATCCTGCGCAATTTTAGACTTAGGCACCAAATTTTTTAAACTTTCAATAGAAGAAAGGCTATCCGAGAACAAGACACAGGAACTGAATTCTGAATTAATGAGCCATTTTATGGCTGATGAGATTGCCATCATTTCTGCTTGAAAGACAGAGTTTTCTTTGCAAAGTTTAACTTGCTTATTGTATATAACTTTTCCGCAGTAGATGGCCACCCAAGCAAAACCAGTACCATCATCCGTTTTACTTCCATCAGAGTAGATCCTTAAGGTATCATCATCTGAAACGGGCTCATTCCACGTAAAATCTTTAACTGCATAAGTAGGATCAATATTACTTTTATAATTCTTGGACTCAAAATCCTGAATGCCATAATAATTATTCTGGAAATATATAGACTCGTTTTTGTATTGAATTTTGAATTTTGAAGTAAAAGTCACCAGTTGAAATGAGTATTGAAAGTAGAGTAGTCCAAGGTGATAATGTCGAGTCAAGGTAAAATGTTCGGTTGAGAATGAGAAAGTCCCAACTGGATCCTGGATATTTTGGCGATGTTGTGGGTGAGATAGCTGGTTGGAGGTATCAAGTAGAGGTGAATTTGGTTTAACACGGAGTGTCTGTAGTTATTGGATAGTTAGTTAGAAAATTTGAAAACAGGATCTACGATAGTCTTAAAAAAAGTATTTTGGTAAAATGAAGTGAATCGTTTTTTCTTATTATGAGGACTTTAAATACGCAAGCGAAGTGATGACATCACTGGCCGTTCGTGGATACAAGAAAAATATTTCCTATGTTAAACGCCCAATGGATTTTTCGTAAAAAATTATTAAAAATCGAGGGAAATTATTTCCCGATTTTAATCCCCATATTTAGGTATAGATATATGTTAATTATCATGTGCATGCATTAGATTAAGTTGTTTTTGTTCTAAAATTGATAAAATTTTAATTTTAAATTTAAAAACTCTAGATAAAAAAAATGGCAAACTTCCATAATCCATTGAAAACATAAACATTTCATTTTAAAGGATGATATTTACACAATAAATATCCAACTAATATACTAATTAAAAGGAAAATGATAAATATTCTATCATAATTTGAAGTGAAATTTGTTTTCAAATGTCTAAATAAAGTATCTGATATAAGATACTAATACGTTGCAACGGAATAGATTTGATATTGGTCATCCTTGGCAGAAAATATATATATATATATATATGTATATATATATATATATCGCCAAATTACCTGGCGAATATAATTTAATTCCTTTCAAAAATCATGGTTATTTTAAAAACTTATATTAAGACAGTAATGAATAATATGAAACAATATTTCGCACAATACATATTACGAAAATATACATCTGGTATGTATATTTTCGTAGTACGTTTTTGATCGCCAAATACAAAACCGCCAAGGACAACAGAGATTTGAAATTTAAAATTAAAATTTTGTCAATTTGACAGAAAATAACTCAATCTAACACATGCACATGATAACTAATATATATATATATATATATATATATATATATATATATATATACCCAAATATAGGGATTAAAATGAGGAATAATTTTCCTCGATTTTTAATAATTTTTTAAAAAAAATACAATGGGCGATTAACATAGGAAAACTTTTTCTTGCATCCACGGAAGGTCAGTGACGTCACACTTCGCTTGCGTATAGTTGCCACCAGGGCCGTAGGAACATATTCTGGGGCTCCCCCCATAAATTCGTCTGGGACCCCCTCCTATTATTTTAGAACAAAAACTGTATTGAAATTTCCATCTCAGATTTTACTTTTATAACAATACAATTACCCTGATAATTATGCATATAATCAAGGCCTGATTATCCAAAAGTCTCAGAAAGCACAAGCTTCCCCTCTAAAATTTAAGAGGGGGCCCCATGAGGATTAAAAGCATGGTCTTGAATTTTTGTTTCATATTTTCACACTGAAATTGAATTTTTTCTGAGAAAGGTTACCTAAAACAAGACAAAACACTCACTATTTCGGGAAAAATCTATTATTTAACCTCAAAAATCTGAATGTTCTTAATAAAAATGTTGTATGATTTTAATGTTCTGTGTAGAAATTACACAGATGTATCAAAAATAAAAATAAAAATAACAAATACACACTATTTTTTGGTCTATAGCATTTTTATATTACAATATGTAACAGGAAAACAAGATTTTCCAAAATGAAAGGGGGCCCCGAAATGATGCTGAGCTTCCCCTAGCTTCAAAGCTTAATCGGGTCCTGCATATAATCAGTACACATTGGTGCACAAAATCTTATTATGAGGACTTTAAATAGAGCACTTAATGGAACACCGGGATGTGTTGTTGCTGTTGTGTTGTTGGTCCAATATTTTTTGTCAACTAGCAGTTTTTTATTGTCATTCATATTTACTGATCGGGTAGAATTTTTTTTAATTTCAGAACAAAAATTATAAAATATCGAAACACATTCGATTTATAAACAAAAATTGAAAATAAATTTAAATGATCACGTGGTAACCATCATGATCTAATCATTGTTTTCAAGATTTATCGTTCACATTCCGTCATTTTTTACGGGGTTATATACTAGTTCATAATAATTTTACAATAATTCGTTAAAAATAACTTTCATTATATATATTTATAGGAAATTTTGTCTCACATCACCATTTTAAAAATTTTGAAAAATATGTGATGACAGCGCCACATGTTGAACAATTGATCACCAAATGTAATCAGCACCAGTTTAGAATAAGATCCAACTAAATAGTAAGTTTCATTAAATTTCTTTCATTGGTTTGTGAGATACAGCGTTCACACAATTTTTAACACACACGCAGAAACTCCCAGTTGCAGAGACACACAGAGAGATATTTTCTAAAATTAGTCGAATGGCGTTAAGAACATCTCAATACGTGTAAATTCGTGGAAGACCAAAATTCAAAGCTTTTTCGTGAATCCAATAGTTTTTTCTTATGTATATATAGGAGAAAGTAAAACTGATTATGATTTAGCTTTATTATAACTCTCCCTTGGCGATTTTTGAATTTTTGTCGCCACTTTTGCAATGAATTTTTTTTTCTTTTTGTATAAATAAAAAGAATTTTTTCAGTATCTATTTTACCACGTTTTTTATTAACTTCTATTCTTGTTTGTGTGTTTGTCCGGTACAAATCTTGCAACATATTTTTAACCCTTTGAAGCAGATTTCTCATCAAACATATTTCTTACACTTTTTTGATAGTTTTAAGTTATTTTAGATCTAAATAAGTGGAAACTGTTATATTTAAAATTTTAATTAATTTTGGTTCTAAAATACAGAGTGGGGTACCGGTGTCCCTTTCTGCGTTAAAAGTAAATTCATCATGGGTCACGGGCGTCCCATGAATAAATATTTTTACAAATTGCACTTATTTACAATTACTTAGATATAGGAGTAGCAATAATTCATTACTGATTTTTTTTAAATAATCAAATTTAATTAGAAATAATTTTTTGAAATTGGTTGATAAAAATTTTTTAAACTACTTTTATTTAACATTTTTATTTTAGTAAAAAATTTACTCTGATAATCCAATAGATTTTTTATAGTAACTATTAGACTCTCTTTTAAAATAAAAAACTATCATATAATAATAATATTTGTAATAAGAGCGTCAAAAAATAAATAAGCAAAAGGGACACCGGTGTCCCATCTGCGTCAAAGAGTTAACTAACTTTCCTACTAGCTATGCATTTGAAACTTTCACAGTAGCTCAGAACCCGGTGACAACACAATACTTCGAAGTCAGATTTTCGAATCTTCGAATAGTTTTCTTTTAATTAATTAAAATATGAAAATAATAAGTTCCTAATAGCAATACAAATAGTCATTAAAATATCAACTATAATTTAATTGTTGCCAAAAATATTTACGAGTTCATTTTCTTTCGACATAAAAATAAATACATTTAATTAAACGTGAGCGTTGAAAAATTGTAAAAAGTAAAATTAGGCATCTGGCAAAAATTGACGAAATTATCACTTTAAAGATTTTCCACACATTGATAAAGTGCTAATGTAGTTCATGATGCAAATATATGTTGTTCTGAAAGGATTAATATTTTATTTTTAAAACCAACTTTTTTTTTTTTTTTATTATTATTCAAATTTCCCGTAACTCTTTAACTAATCACATTAGAAAGTCCGTCCATCTTTGGAATATCGATAATAAGGATTTTCTCGCCAAAAATGTCGCCAAGGGCAAAAAGTCGCAAATTCATTACCTGCCTATTGGAGCTTTTTAATGCGTTTTAAAGGGGAAATTAAACTATTTTAACGCGAAAAAGAGCTAAAAAAGGAAAATTGACATTTTATCAATTTACTAAGCCTCTTTGAAAGAATTTATACAAAAATAAATATCATTATTTACAATTTCGTAACAATACACATTGGTAAAGTGCTAATGTAGTTTTCTATAGCTGTGATTCAACAGAAAATTTAAAAAAATGGTTTATAAAAAGTTTTTTATCTTATAATTTTTTAGTTCCCCATCATACTATAGGTATGGGGAACTTAGGTAATCGTGAAAATTTTCGATCTCGGTTTTTTGACTTTTCTACACGTTTTCAGGTGTGAGGAAACCGAAAATGATAAAATTTGTATGGTGTCTTTCTGTAGGGTGTCTGTTAGTCCGTTAGTTTGTTAGTCTGTGTACACGATATCTCAAGAACAAATTGTCGCAGAGAGGTCAAATCAGTTTTAAACTATTACTTTTGACATTGGCAAGAACCCTATTCATTTGCAACATTCGAATTAAAAAACTTCGTAAGTTATTAGAAATTTACGATTTTCTTAACATGGGAGAATAGGACAAAAATTCACTTAAACGTGCATTAAATGGAAATTTTTTACTGTAAAAATGTCAGACCAGTTTTAAAATATCAGTTTTGATGCCGAAATGAACATCAGTAACTATAAATATGCTACTTTGAAAATTTCACAATTATTGGAAATTTACGAATTTCTTAACATGGCAGTATAGGGCAAAATTTCACATAAATGTCAATTTTGAGCGATATTGTCATCGTAAAGATGTCAGACTACTTTTGAAATATTATTTAGGACACTGGCATTAATATTAATGACTATGAATTTCCCAATATAAAAATTTCGTAAGTTATTGGCAATTTACGAATTTCTTAACATGGCACAATAGAGCAAAATTTCACATAAACGTCAATCTTGAGGGATATTTTCATCGTAAAGTTGTAGAGAATTATGGTGCGCCATGATCTTAATTTTAAGTTGACTTGAGGTTGAATGCTGCAAACTGAAATACTTAATTTATGAAGAAATGACAGAGTCCAAATATATAAAATTAATGAGCTTTAATTGAGCTTAAATGAGAAGGGGGACGCTGGACTTTGATTGGATTTAATATCTTATATGTTTAAATGGGCAGCCCTCTTAAATGCTTTGACATCAATAAATAACCTCCGTTACTATACTTCACTTAACTACTCGCAAATGATCTCAACTACTTTTATTTAAATTAGCTTCTAAGGCCAAGTAGTCTTTCGCACGTAGGAGTATTCCCTGACGCTACAATGCTACAGGACTTACTCTCTTCTATCCTAAGCCGCTAACAGCTAGCTCCTTCAACTCTCATACTTTCCTTCCCACTAACTTTCTAACTACCATCCTTCTAACTAACACCAACTAACATTCTAGCTCACTCCAATTAACTCTCTCTCCAACTCTCAACTAACATCAACTAACTAGCCTTCTACTTTTATACTATTCAATTTCCAAAATATTAGCATATCGTGCATTACAATTTTAAGTTAGGATAGGAACTAACTCTACTAGTCGACTTGAATCCTAAAACAGCACATTCACGTTTTACCCGCGAAGTGCGAGTTTTAATCGTAGCACTTTGCTAGACCTCGCAAAGTTGTCAAACCACTTTCGAAATATTATTTAGGATACTGGCATGAATATCATAGACTATGATTTTTCCAATTTAAAAAATTCGTAAGTTATTTGGAATTTACGATTTACTTAACATGTCAGAATAAGGCAAATTTGAGCATAAACTTCCATTTTGAGGATCATAAATGCATTACACAACTTCAAAATTACATTTATGATATTTGTTTGAACATGATTGAATACAAATATTCTAATAGGAAAATTTCGTAAGTTATTCGTAATTTACGATTTTACCAACATAGCGAAATTGTAAATTTTTCATATAAATATGAATTTTGAGGATTATTGCATTGGAAATAGTAGCATGAAAACTAGAAAACGGAATTGACAATGATAAAATAAATTAATAGATTAGAATAAGATAAATATATGGAAGTGAACGGTGGATAGCCTATTAGGCGGGGATTTCATTCTGTCACTGTATCAAGCTTTGGTCAAATTCATTTCTTTTAACATGATTATAATATGTCTCGCACTAGAAATTTATGAGAACATAAATATTATGGGGAACTGAGCAGAGTCCACCTATGCCAACTAGCTTTATTTCTAATACTTTTATCGATTTCATCTGTTCGTTAATTTATAAAAATACTTCATATTCTCTTTAGGTTTGTTGGTTGGTTGGGTTTTACGTCGCACTTGTGCTGCGCAAGGGACAATTGGCGACGGTGTGGGACTCACCCATAGGGGAGGTCTGGAGACACTCTGAAGTTTTTTAATGTACGGCTAGGTTTGAAATAGTGATTGTAGAAATAAACTTTATATTTTTAAAAGCGCATTTTTTCTATAATGTGATCTACTCAGACAAAAATAGATAATTTTTGTGCCTATTATTTCTGTTTCATTATTATTATTATTATTATTATTATTATCATTATTGCAATATTTTATAATAATTTGTTTATATTGTATATTTGATGCTCAACTTGGCTAAAAATAGCTGGCGAAAAATGTCCTATCTACTTCAGCGCCAAAATTTAAAAAAATCGCCCATAAAAATTTATAAATAAAGCTGTTCGTAATAAGATGCTCAATTAGCTTTCATGTCAAACATACTATTATACTAAAAACATACTATTTCAAAAATTCTAAAATTAAAGTACATTAAATAAGTTTACGAAGCAAAATTTAAAAAAAGAAATTATATATATGTATATATATCATATCATACTGTGGCTCTTTTTTACTTTTTTTTTTTAATTATTATTATTAATCCTACTTTTTTTATTGAGACGGGCTTCTTTCCTTTCAATTTTCTATTTTATTCAATAGCTTTCAATTACACGACCATCATTAAGCCCAATGTGGCGCTCGCTTAAAATTTTCTGCCATATATTGTTGCTATTCTCCATCCTACAAATAACGTCTAAATCTGTTATTTTAGTTAGTTTATAAAAAAAGTCTAATATAAATTTTGAAAATCGAGCTTCGAGTCACACTCGGACACCTTGGGGGCATCCTTATGTCAAATCATGTGATTGTCAAAGCTACCATCTTTTAAGATACAAAGACATTGCCTTACATATACATAAAGATTATAATCGGCTAAAAACGTTTAAAGGCGGCTGTCACTATTAATTCAACAAATTGTACCCATAAATATAAATGAAGTAAAACAGTAAAAAAATAAATGAAAATATTAAAATACTAACAGAATTCTGAATTTGGTAAATTTGTAAAATATTATTATTATTTTTTTTTTTTCTGATGTGAATGTGTTTATAGTATGTCAGTAAACAGATAAAATATTCCATAATACTGAATATTTTTATTCTTCTCAAAATATTTCTATATTTCCCTTTTTTAAGAATGATTAAAATTATAAAAATCCTTTACATTTTTTTTCTTTTTTCAATTCCCACTATTAGTTCACACTCTTCCTATATATATATATATATATATATTGTACAAATCTTACAATCGATTTTTAACTAACTTTCCGACTAGCTAGATATTTGAAACTTTCAGGATTGCCCAGAACAAGGTGACAACACAATACTTCGAAGTCCGATTTTCGAATTTTTGATTAGTTTTCTTATAATTAAATAAAATATTAAAATAATAACATACTAATAGCGTTAAAGTAGCCATTAAACTATTAGATATAACTTAATTGTTGCCAAAAAAAAAAAAAAAAAAATTACGAGTTCATTTTCTTTTGACATAAAAATAAATACATTTAATTAAACGTGAACATTAAAAAGAACATTAAATAAATTAAGAAACGTGAACATTAAATAAAAAGTTAAATTATGCATCTCATGAAAATTGACGTCATTATCACTTTAAAAATTTTATGCACATTGATAAGAGCTCTGTGATTCATAAGAAAATTTAAAACGTGGTATATAATTTTTTTTTTTTTTTTTTTTTTTTTTTTTTTGTCTTATATTTAGTTTTATTTCATTTTTCCGCGCACTTTTTATTTCCTAATTCAAAATTATTAAAAAAAAACTTTTTCGATAGTGTTTGTAAGTAGGAATTGATTTTGAAAAATTTTCTTTTGTATTACTTGTTTAAGATAATAATAAGAATGATTATGTTTAATATTTTAGAGTTGCATTAATTTTTATTTTAGTTTACAAAAAAATTACACTGTTTAATATTCATCATAATTTTTAGGTTTAAAAATGGCATGCGATTCCTTAAAAAGAACACCCAAGTATCAGATATTGAAAAATGGCTTTATACTGCCAATGTCACTGAAGGCTGAGACGTTTGAAGATTCCCTCACATATGTACCGGGAGCGGGTGATGTTTTCATATGCACTTATCCTAAATGTGGAACAACATGGACACAATACATTTTGTACCTGATGATAAACCAAGGAAAACCTTTGCAACTTGGGCGACACATTTGTTCCGTCATACCTCATTTAGAAGATGATGGTAAAGATGCTGTATTAAACCTAGCTAAACCCAGAGTTATAAAGACACATCTTCCATATTATATGCTGCCAAAAAATAAAAATGCAAAATACATCTTCATAGCTCGAAATCCTAAAGATTGCTGCGTTTCCTATTTTCACCACACGAAAGGTTTTAAAGCATACGATTATGCTGATGGAAATTTTGATGATTATTTTGAACTGTTTTTATCTGGAAAGGTCGATTTTGGGGATTATTTCGATCACTTATTGTCCTATTTGTCTCACAAAAATGACCCGAATGTGCTATTTTTGTTATATGAGGAAATGAAAGCAGACGTACGAGAATGTATCCAAAAAATTGGCAAGTTCCTTGGTGAACCATTTTGTGAATCAAGTGAAAATCCAGATATTTTAGAACAAATTCTTCAAAATTGTGAATTCAAGAGTATGAAAACTACACCCTCAATATGGTCTACTGAACGTGTTAGGGGATCGCAAGAATTTATTCGAAAAGGTGAAATTGGTGACTGGAGGAACCACTTTACAGAAGAGCAAGCCAAAAAAATGGATGAAAAATTTAAGGCAAAGTTTGGTGGTACTGAAGCAGAACATTTTTGGGATGCATATGATTGTTAATAGTAATTACCTGATATTTAATATAATGTACTTAAAATATAAGAAAAATTATCTGAACGTTTAGTCATAGCTCTAGATTTGAAAATAATAGAATTTGCTATTTGCGTAAACTCTGTTTGTTTATGATATCCTACATATATTTCTAATACGCATTTGCTGTTCTGAATATTCGTTTCAACATTTATTTTGTTGCAGAAGTAGAATATACTGACTAGTAATTTCTATATGTAATTTATCCTATATATAATGTTTCTGCTTACTATCTTAAAAAGTGTTCTAAATAAGAACTATTATGTAATTGGGGCTTCATTACATTAAGAAGACTGTCTATCGTTGCCGAAAGCCAAATCCCATGTTATTCCATAGAAAAACTTAATAACTGAATTACTCATTAACTAATATAATTTTTTATTCAAATGTTAAGAAAGTTCACGAACACTGAATTTGTTCTTGTTTACAAAACTGATCTATTTATTTATCTATCTATATATATATATGCAGGGTGTTCCATAAGTCTGTTGATACTTTAAAAATTCATAACTGTTGAATGAATTGATAGACTTGAACGCGGTTTGCGAAAGAAAATCATTCTAGTGAAAGGGTTTATTTATTTATTTATTTTTTTGTAAATAAAAAATAATAATTAAGCTATTTTTAGATAGAGGGAGCTAGGCGTAACCAGATCACACATTTTCAGGAAAAGCTGAACTTATTCGCATGCAAATGTTTACAGGCATAAAAGTCCTATTCTACGTGTTCGTCGTCACCACAAATTACATATTGCAAACGAGTTATAACACTTCTAACTGCAGCTTCAGTCGACGGTTCTTACCTGAGGAAAAACATCTTCACCAGTAACGCTTTATCCACCCAGTCAGCATCGAAATTAAAACTTCGTGTATACACAAGTAGGAGGCAAAATAAGAAACAAACTGTTCTAATCGCAAAATTGTTCAATTTATAGGACTTTCATTTGCACATTTTTCTTTCGCATCCGTGTGAAAAACTTAACTATTTGTCTAACTATCGTCGATAAAAAATTTAACTATATTTTTTCTTTACCAGAAAAGAAATCCCCCTTCACGAGAAGGATTTTTTCGCTAACTGCGTTCAATTTTATCTATTCATTCAATAGTAATGAAATTTTAAAATGTCTACAGACATATGGGATATCCTGTATATATAGCATATAACAAATCTAATGGTCACAACTCTAAAGGATGGTAGAAATTATCAAAGCAAACAACTTTCACCACATAGTATATGATTGAAACACAAAAGGAAAGCCGCGAGGAGACCCTTTATCAGATGAAAAGTCGTCTTTGATTGATGTTTAAAACCCATTATTTAGCTGAAATTCGTCGTCGGAAATGCAGCAATATTCGTATGCAGAGAAAGCCAGCATGTACAGTCGGTAACAAAAGTGTCTGAACACTAGTAAAAATTCCTATGTAAAAAAAGTGCACTTCACACGGTATTGTTAAATAAATCCTTATCGAATCCTGTTCTTAGACTGACTAAGAAAAGGATTCTGCAAGAATTTATTTAACAAAACCGTATAAAGTGTACTTTTTTAACATAGGAATTTTTGCTAGTATTCGGACACTTTTTTACCGACTGTACCTTATATTCGGAGTTGCAATCGACGAAGATGTAGAAGTGGTAAGACTTTATGAAGAACAATTTTGAAATAGAATGCTGAGGACCGGAGATCATCTGAATGCTTGCACATATAGTCCTGCTCGTTCCTCGTACAAAGACATGATACTTGTGGAACACGAATTGTGAGAACAATAAATCGAATAAACATAGAGACAATCCTTGAGTCAGTGAACGCCATTTTCTTAACGTCACCGCTGCACACGTTAGAAAAATTCCAGAAATCTTCCACCGTCTGCGTTATTCAATCCTTCGCCGATGTAAAGCTTGTATTGAAAATGATAGTCGCTCATTTGAGCATTTGTTGTAAAGTTTTCAATGATAAAAAATTTTGTATACATTATAAATAAAGAGAGAAAGAGAGATTTCAAAGTTTAAAAATGCCAAAAAATTCATTAAATTTAATTATCTAATTTTATTAACTTTAAAATGAAATATTAAAAATTTAGAAAATTTAATTTTTGCAAAACAAGAGTAAATTTAACAATTTGTAATTTTCTGACTTTCAAAACGGAATTTTAAAAAAATATAGTAAGTCTAATAACAAACTTCGTCATGGAATTACATTGGATTTGATTACCGGAGGCGGCGAAATTTAAAGAGAGAGAGAAAGAAGCTTTTTAAAATTTAAAAAAGGTGAATTTTAAATTTACGTTAAGAATTGTTGTGATTATTAAAATAAGTCCATGATGATTATTTTTTATTATAAACAAATTTACTTATCTGAAATTACATGATTATACAACAGTTTATTATGTATATCTTAAATGGTAATAAATAAATTTTCATAATAAATATATTTCATTTTTTAAATCTAGTTTTTATAACATTGTCTTTTTTACATATTTTCTCATAACTTGATAACCGATTAGCTTAATGGAAAAAAAAAAAAAAAAAAAGTGAGGGGTTTTTAAATTTCTAATAGTAACTAAAAAATTAGTTTCTATTTAAAAAAAATAATCGTATTATTAATTAATAATTACCATTTAAGAAAAAAAATATATATTTATGCTAATTAAGCTTATGCTTTTACATGATATTTTGCAAAATACAAAACAATAAAACATTTAAATTATTTTTGGAGTTTTGTCTAAAAAAGCAGAAATTTCTTGTAACATTTTTTGGCCTAATGTTTATAAATAATTTTGTTCATAATAAATTGAGAAAAAATTTTCTTTTTCTCTTTTATTTACACACAAATCTGAAATAAGTAATAAAAAAAAGTGGTATTACTATAGTTACGATAAGTAACTGACATATGTCTGTAGCATAGATGGGAAAGTTAGTTTATGGCACCCAGCACAACACAGCAGCCAATGGGGAAGGTTCAAGGTCAGAGGATTTTCAACTTTTTTGACCATCCAATTTTTATTAAAATCACACAATCAACTGATTGGGAAGAAAATCATATTTTTTTTTTGTTGTTGTTGTTTTTTTCCGACTGAGTGAAAATAATGCCTGGACCGGGAGTCGAACCGAGTTTTCACTCAGTCGGGAAAAAAAAAAAAAAAAAAAAAAATTCAATATGATTTTTTGACCATCGTTCGAAAAAGTTCATAATGTGTTTGTTGAAATGTTGGACGAAATCTCTCATTTGATACGGGGATCAGGCTTGTCAACAATTATCATGAAAGTTATAAGCCGCGATCAGGACCGTCGCATGACTCTACATAAATTTCAGACTAACTGTAAACAATTAAATTTCAGACTAATTGAAAACAATTAGAAGAATAGTGGGTTAGAAAAAGTATAATTGCAGATGAATCTCTTAGAATTGCAGATACGCTAGATTTGCCATATAAAGTTCTGGGTATTGGTTGGGATAAGAAAAAAGATATATGGTTTTTGATATTGAAAATTTGTTAACTTTCTTATCCAAACACATTTTCCATGTAATTAAAATTTAACTGAGAAAATATTTCAATAGAGACGAGTAATTATTATTTATTGTTAAATTTACAGTCGGCAGCAAAAGTATACGAGCACTAACCAATAATTCCGATTAAAAAAAGAATACTCTTTATACAGTTTTGCTAAATAAATCCTTGTCGAATCATGTTCTTAGTCTGACTAATAACATGACTCGACAAAGGTTTATTTAACAAAGCAGTATTAAGTGTAATTTTTTTAGACAAGGATTATTGCTCGGATACTTTTGGTGCAGACTGTAGTTCTCTTAAGAGTATCTATCTATACATATAATAAAATAAGATGTTTCTGTGTGCGTAGATAGATAGATAAACGAAGTGATTGCAATAGTCATATATTGTGAGTCATTGTGTATATATATTCGGAGCTTTTTAAGAAAACGGCTGATCGCAGAGATATACAAATTTGCATGGTGGTTCATTATGGCGTGTTCTGATGCACCTCGAAGTCGGATTTTCGAATTTTTGATTAGATTTTTTAAAATTAATTAAAATATGAAAATAATAAGCTGGTCTTAATATTAGCCAATTAAATTTTTAATTGTTGCCAAAAAAATTTACGAGATTTTTTTTTTTTACATAAAATGAAATATGCTTTCACGTGAAAAATTAAAAAAATACCAAATGTTAAATTGGTGAATGGAAAAAATGACGTCTATAGAACTTTAAAATAAAATAGTAATAATACAAATCTAGCATGTTTCTTCTGAATTTTATTTCATAGCATTTTTTTATATACAGTCGGCAACAAAAGTGTCCGAACGCTAGCAAAAATTCCTGTATAAGAAAATACACTCCATACGGTTTTGTTAAATAAATCCTTATCGAATCATGTTTTTACACTGACTAAGACCAGGATTCGACAAGGATTTGGTTAACAAAACCGTATGAAGTGTACTTTTTTACATAGGAATTTTTGCTAATCTTCGGAAACTTTGTTACCGACTGTACCTAAACTTTAGATTATTATTTTTTTGGTTGATTTCTTTAGAAATCGACCTATTGCAATCACTTCGTTTATCTATCTATCTATCTATATATATATATAGATAGATATATATATAATGGAAATTTTGTCATCACGATAACTCCCGAAATAATACTCGAAATCGAACCAAATTTGGACAGTGAACTAATCTTATAAATATCTTGGATGAGTTCGTTAACCAAGATGCTCCGACTTTTTGTTTTCAAGTGGCAGCCACTTGAAAATTTCAAACCGACATTGTAAAAAGCATATTTAAAGCAAGATTTCCTTGAATTTTGATGTAAATACAGGCCACATAAGGGTCTCAATGAAGTTTATTAATGAAGTTTATCCGCCATTTTTAATAAAGTGGCAGATATTTTAAGTTAAGCGGGCCACTAGAAATCAGGCTACCACTTGGAAATTTAAAATCACTATAACTTCCGAAATAATACTCCAAATCGAACCAAATTTAGACAGTGTCTTAACTTATCTTATAAATATCTTAGATGAGTTTATTAATCAAGTTACTCCACCATTTTGTTTTCAAGTGGAGACCACTTGAAAATTTCAAATTCAAATTGTAAAAAGCTTATTCCGAATTTGTTTGAAACTTGATGTAAATACAGACAACATAAGGGTCTCAATGATGTTTATTAATGAAATTTATCCGTCATCTATATAAATAAAGAGAAGTGTCTGTGTGTGTGTGTGTGTGTGTGTGTGTGTGTCTGTGTGTCTATGTGTGTGTCTGCGCTCTGGTGATTACACTACTGGTCGCAGAGCTTCCAAATTTGTCATATGGGATATGGATCATATGGATCATATTTGTCATATCACCTGGGACCCTGCAGGTGTGCACCTCATCGAGATTTTTTCGAATTTCAAATTTGAATTTTTAAAATTAATGTTTTTTCGATTTTAATATTGGCTTTAATGATTCATT
Organism: Salticus scenicus; assembly: GCA_963930645.1. Taxonomy (NCBI): domain Eukaryota; kingdom Metazoa; phylum Arthropoda; class Arachnida; order Araneae; family Salticidae; genus Salticus; species Salticus scenicus. Next base: position 272,421,259 of record OZ005652.1, on the reverse strand, counting down.
TTTCATGAATTTATTCTTCGAATGTAATCGTCTGCGTATCTTAGCAACGGCTATTATGCAATTCCTTTTTAACACTTTCCAACAAGGTTGAAAAGTGTTTATGACTTCGGTTTGTCTGTCTGTCTGTCTGTCTGTCCGTATGTCTGTCTGTCTGTCCGTCTGTCCGTCCGTCTGTCTGTCTGTCTGTCTGTCCGCGCTCTAACTCCCGTAAATATTTATGGAATTTCTTGAAACTGATATATGTTACTCAAGTTTACTGTCGGACGGTCCCTATTGAAAATGGTATCTATAACTCTACTGGTTTGTATACAGGGACACCCGAAAGTATTTCAAAGCATTGTGTTCTATGAGAGGTATTTCTATAAACCATAATTTCATACCTTTACAGTAGACATACCTTAATGAAATTAAAATATGTTATTCAAGTTCACTATCGGACGTTCCCTATTGAAAATGGAATCTATACCTCTACTGGTTTGTGTACAGGGACACCCGAAAGTATTTCAAAGCATTGTGTTCTATGAAAGGTATTTCTATAAACCATATTTTCATATCTTTATTGTAGATATATCTTAATGAAATTGAAATATGTTATTCAAGTTCACTGTCGGAAGTTCCCTATAGAAAATGGAGTTTATACCTCTACTGGTTTGTGTACAGGGACACCCGAAAGTATTTCAAAGCATTGTGTTCTATGAGAGGTATTTCTATAAATCATATTTTCATACCTTTACTCTAGACATATCTTAATGAAATTGAAATATGTTATTCAAGTTCACTATCGGACGTTCCCTATTGAAAATGGAATCTATACCTCTACTGGTTTGTGTACAGGGACACCCGAAAGTATTCCAAAGCATTGTGTTCTATGAGAGGTATTTCTATAAACCATATTTTCATACCTTTACTCTAGACATATCTTAATGAAATTAAAATATGTTATTCAAGTTCACTATTGGATGTTTCCTCTATCAAATGGAGGAAATACCACCATCGGTTCATGTACAGAGACACTCAAAAGTATTCCAAAGCATTGCGTTCTAGGGGAGATATTTCTATAAATCAAACTTTAATAACTTTACTATCCACGAAGTTTTAAGAAATTGAAATATGTTATTTACACGCACAAAAGAATTCTTTGCATAGAATGTAGCATGATTAGCATTAGATTTACAGGGTGGCACAAAAATATCCAGTTATATTAAGAGGTATTAATAAAACATTGCTAGAATTGTACTTTCGTTTACGTTAAGCGTTTTTAACACTTTCTAGCATTTTTTAAGTGTGAATATGATTTCAGTTTTGTGTATCTGCCTGTCCGTCCGTCCGTCCGTCTGCCTGTCTGTCTGTCCGATCTCTAACTCCCGTAAATATTTATGGAATTTCTTAAAACTGATATATGTTATTCAAGTTCACTATCGGATGTTCCCTATTGAAAATGGAATTTATACCTCTACTGGTTTGTGTACAGGAACACCCGAAAGTATTTCAAAGCATTATGTTCTATGAGAGCTATTTCTATAAACCATATTTTCATATCTTTACTGTAGACATATCTTAATGAAATTGAAATATATTATTCCAATTCCCTACTGGATGTTTCCTGTATAAAATGGAGGAAATATCACCACCGATTTATATACAGGGACACTCAAAAGTATTCCAAAGCATTGCGTTCTATGAGAGATATTTCTATAAATCAAATTTTAATTACTTTCCACGAAGCTTTAGGAAATTGAATTATGTTATTTATCTGCACAAAAAAATGCTTTGCATAGAATATAGCATAATTAGCATTAGATTTACAGGGTGACAGAATTATATCCATTTATATTAAGAGCTATTAATAAAAAATTCCTAAATATTACTTTCGTTTACATTGAATGTTTTTAACATTTTCTAACTTTTTTAAGTGTGAATATGATTTCAGTTTGTGTATCTGTCCATCTGTCTGTCTGTCTGTAAGCCCGCGCTCCAACTCCATTAATTATCTATGGAATTTCTCGAAACTGATATATTTTATTGAAGTTCACTATCGGATGTTCCATATTGAAAATGGAGTGAATATCTCTTCTGGCTTGTGTACAGGGACACCCAAAAGCATTCAAAAGCATTGTGTTCTATGAGTGTTGTTTTTATAAACATTATCCCTATAGAATTTTCTCCATTTAGAATGACATTAATAGGTCCTGTACAACTAGTTTGTTTACAGGGACAAAAAAAAAAAAAAAAAAAAAAAAAATATGCCAATGCATTACGTTTTAGGACAGAATTTTTTGAAAATTATATTTAAAAGTCTTTCTACTGTAAAAATCATAAAAATATTGAAATTTATTGTTAATACTCTAAAATAATCTTTTGTATAGAATATGATATGATTAACTTTCTGATTTACAGGGCTACACTAAAATATTCAGAGAGATCAAAAGCTGTAATTATAATCTAATGGCTGCATTTTTTTTTTTTTTTTTTTTTTTTGCGTTAAACCTTTTTAACCCTTTCCAAAATGCCTAAGAGCAATTTTAAAATCAATTAGTCTATCTTTATATTTTTCAGTCCTTCTGTCTGTTGTGTAGGCAGAGAATAATAAAAGTTATTCGATACAACAATTACGTACAGTTGGAAAGTGTTACTAATCAATGCGTACAGCATGATTTTTCTTTCTTGTTTATTTAATACATTCATTTGAAGGAGATTTTCTTTCTTTTTTTTTTCTTTTTATTATTATTATATTTATTGAAAATCAAATAGTAATGTAATAGAAATAAATTGTTAAGTTTATGTATAAATTTTATACTATAGCAACTTTTTATTTTTCATTTTTTTAATTAATTCCTTTAAAAGAAAAATCTTTATTATTATTATTATTATTATTATTTATAATATTTATTGGGTGAAAAAAATGGTAGTTTATAGTAGAAAGAATATACTGATTAAAATTCGTTTTCCATGTATTTAGTTCCTTTTAAAAAAAAATCTACTTTCATATTTTATTTTATTGCACTAGTCGGAATCAAATCGTAATATAGTGTAAATAACGGGGGCTATAAAACACATGGTTCAAAAACTAAAATATATAATAGATGCTGAGATACAGTCATCTTTAAAATCGCAGTTCTTAAATAACAGAAAATCCAGAAGTCGTCGATAAATACCCAGATTGAAGTGCCCGGGAAAGACTTTTCTGTAGACAGTGGGAAACTGGACCCGTTGCAGCACGGGTAGAAAAGGTACCCGAAGAAGCGAGATCTAAAGCGATCTCAGTGTTTTTTTTTTTTTTTTTTTTTTTAAGTTTTTATTTGAAATGTGATGGAAAAAATAAATACTGATCCAATTCTTTTGAAAATTCATTTAAATATAGTGACCAGCGAAGCGAGCGTAGCCTGCTAGTTTTTAATAAAGTGGTAGATAACTTAAGTTAAGCGGGCCACTTGAAATCACGCTACCACTTGAAAATTTAAAATCACAATAACTTCTGAAATAATACTCCAAATCGAACCAAATTTGGAGAGTGTCTTAACTTATCTTATAAATAACTTAGATGAATTTGTTAACCAAGTTGCTCCGCCATTTTGTCTGCAAGTGGAGACCACTTGAAAATTTCAAATTCAAATTGTAAAAAGCTTATTCCGATTTTTTTTTTTTTTTTATGTGTACATAGATTACACAAGTGTCTCAAATAACTTTATTAATGAACTTTATCCGCCATTTTTAATAAAGTGGCGCATATCTTAAGTTAAGCGGGACCACTTGAAATCAGGCCACCACTTGAAAATTTAAAACCATGATAACTTCCGAAATAATACTCCAAAAGGAACAAAATTTGAACAGTGTCTTAACTTATCTTATAAATATCTTAGATGAGTTTGTTAACCAAGTTGCTCCGCCATTTTGTTTTCAAGTGCAGACCACTTGAAAATTTCAAATTTAAATTGTAAAAAGCGTATTCCGAAATTGTTTGAATTTTGATGTAAATACAGACCACATAAGGATCTTAATGAAGTTTATTGATAAACTATATCCACCATTTTTAATAAAGTGGCAGATATCTTAAGTTAAGAGGGGCCACTTGAAATCAGGCTCCCACTTGAAAATTTAAAATCACGATAACTTCTGAAAAAATACTCCAAATCGAACCAAATTTGGACAGTGATATTATCATATAATTATCCTTAATGTTTTCACTGGGCAACTTGTCCCGACATCTTGTTTCTAAGTTCCAGATACTTGAAATCACACTGTCACTTTAAAATATGCCATCACGATAACTTTTAAAATACTATACTGATTCAAATAAAAGTTGGAGAGTAAATGTATGGTTCAAATATCTAGGATGATTTCACTTGGTGACATGATCCGCAATTTTATTTCTAAGTGGCGGCCACTTGAAAATTTGTTATTGTGGTAACTTTAATAATACAGAATCAATTCGCATCAAATTTGGGTAGTGGATTTATCATTCATATATCTCAGATAAGTTCGCTAGGCATCTCACTCCACTTTTTTTTACAAGTGGTGCCATCTGAAAATTTCTTATGACGATAATTTTTGAAATACTGATTTAATTTAAACTAGAACGGGACAATGAACTCATCGTACAAATATACTGGATGATCTCGATGGGCAAGTTGTTTCGCTATTTGTTTTCCAAGTCGCAGCCACTTAGACTGTCACTTGAAAATTTGCCATAAGAATAACTTTTGAATCACGGCACTGATTTAAACCACAGTTGGACAGTGAACCTATGCTTCAAATATCTTGGATGTGTTTGCTTGGCAACTTGTTCCACTGTATTGTTTCCAAGTGGCGGCCACTTGAAAATTTGTTATCACGGTAACTTTAGAAATACTTAATCAATTCAAATCAAAGTTGAAAAATGGATTTATCATTCAAACCACAAAAATTTAGAAAATTCACGTAACTCGTGAATCAATCACGTTATTGCGTCCAACTTTGGTATATCGATAAAAAGTATTTTCTCGCCAAAAGTCGCCATATGGGAAAAGTCGCCACATTTGGCGCCAAATCCATTATCTGCGTTACCGGATCTTTTTAATGCGTTTTTAAGGAAAAATTAGGCTATTTTTATGCTACAACAAACTAGAAAGGCAGGAAACTAACATTTTAGCAGCTTACTAAGCCTCTTTGAAAGAATTTCTACAAAAAAAAATATTTTCAAATTTGCAACGATATCTTAGATGAGAAACTTTCTCTGCCATTTTGGTCGAAGTGGCAGCTACATAATTTTTCAACACGATGACTTTTGAGATTTTGAATTAATTCGAACTATATATGTACAGTAGACTTATCTCACAAATACATTTCATATATTTGTCAACTTAACCCAACATTTTGTTTCCAAGCGCCGGCCACTTGAAAATTTTAAATTCACATAAAAATGTATTTATAAACCGATTTGCTTAAAACTCCATATGTGCATAGTTTACATCAATATTTCTACCAAGTACATTAATAATTTGTAGCTGCCATTTTGAAACAAAATGACGGCTACTTGATAAGGAAAAAGAAATCAACCTACCCTTCCGAAAAAGCCGGAAGGACTTTTTTTTTTTTTTTTTTTTTTTTAGCACGCATGAATCACGCTTAGCATAGAATAACGCATTATATTAAAGTTATTTATTTATTGATAATTCTGGATAATTTTTTTTTATTTTGATGCTGATGTAGATCGATCATTTTTCGCCAAGAACTCTACTTAAAGCAAAATAGCGCATCAAAAATATAACTGAATTATAAAATATTGAAAAAAGAAAGAAAAGAAAAGGTGGAAAGAAATGGAAACAATAATCGTATAAATTATGTATTTTGGTCTAAAATGGCGACAAAAATTCAAAAGTAGCCACGAGGAGCTATATTAAGGCTGTACCATGATCAGGTTTACATATTAATTAATTAATTTTTCTATTACTAACTACTACTAACTAACCAAAAAGTATATATAACCAAAAAAATAAAAAGTTATAATAATAATAATAATTTTCTCACGTGATAGACGTAGCTGATCATAGTATATTGTAATATTATATTTGGCTTGAAATTGCTGTCATTTTAGGGTTGATCGGATAAATCAAATAAATATAGGAAATAAAGTGAAAGCAAATATTACGTACATCACGTATAGTGTTGTTCATATGTAACTGGGATTCAAATATAAAAAGGCTACTTCAAATTTTTTCGATACTGTCTGTATTGAAACTGTCATACATCATAAGCACCCAAATGGAAGCCTACTGGTAAGCTACTGTCGCAGGCAATAAGGACAGGCACCCGAAATTCAGTGGATGACCAAATCGCTGCCGAAGGAAGCAGGGACCTGAAGTGAGCTTTAGAACAATTTCAGTATTTATTTATTTATTTTCATAAAGCTATATAGAAAAGAGTTAATTTAAATATAGTGACCAGCGAAGCGGGCAAAGCCTATTAATAATAAACTAATAGATCTTCAGTTCAAAAACCTCAATGTTCCATTTGCATTACTGATAAATGAACAGTTCATTTTTATTAGCTTTTCTCAACAAACATAAAAGGTGTTAATAAAACTTCGGTCATGGGACTGTCGTGTTAATAATAATGTGATGATTTGCCGAATTGAAAATTTAAATACCAAAATAGCGATGAAGGACCAAACATAGCGATCTATTTTTCTTACTCTGGTTCATATCACGGGGCTTATGTTGAAAATGGAAAGCTAATCCTTTGCTTTTATCCATTGAATAAGTACTTTACTGCATAATTTCCCTTTCAACCGCCGATAGACGATTGGAAATGTTAAGCTTTCTGATTGGTCTGATGAATCTCGGTAATCACCGTAGGAACCTCCCACTTGTTTGCAAACTTCCGTTTCAGCGAGATAAATAAATACACAAGTCTGACATATATGTAAACAATAAATAATTTCTATCCATTTCAACATTAACGAAACAGAAATTAAAAGACTATTAATTATACGTCTACGAAAAGGAGATATATTAACAGGATATTATCACATGCTTGTTTATAATAATAGTTGTAGCCAAGATTACTGCTCAAATGATTTGTCATTGCCTATTTAATATCTAAATATTGAAGACGTATTTCTTTTAAAAGAATCTGTTCATCATGATCGATATACCATATTATACCTGCACATTTTGTATTAAAATTTCAATTTTAAATTATTGTCTTTTGTTATAAATGCAGCGTTTGAAAATATTTATTGCTCGAAGTCTTTATGAGTTATGTGCAACTTTTTAATTTTCTGCTTCAAGGTTAAAAGTTACTATTATTTAGCCTTTCTCACATATAAAAATTTGACTAAAATTTACATGAGACGAAAACATAATTATTGTTTAATGTTTATAAGTACTGAACACTTTATAAAAAGTGCAATTTTCTGTAATTATTACTTAAAAAAAAAAAAAAAAAAAAAAAAAGCAGATACATTTTTAGTAACAATTCTTTACTTCTTTAGCATAGCACATGCAAAAATCACTTTATTGTTACCATAACAAATGTTTGGGCATATAAATTTGGTTGTGGATTTAAATAGATAGCAAATGTATATATATACATATGTGTGTGATATATAATGGATAAAAAAGAGGTAAGAATTAAATTAATATTTTTATATTGTAAATTATTGTTTTCACATTTTAGGGTATATTTTTATAATGCAAATTAATATTGCAAAATGAATTAAAGGAAATTTCATATTAGGCTGTAAGACTCTAAAAGCATAAAAAATAACGAACGGAAATTACAATTGCGATCATTCGAAAATAAATAAACAAGTTAATCATTTAAATTGAATAAGCATTTTGGAAATATTCTATAAATAAGTTTAATGAGTAATAAAAAAGTATCTTGCGCCGGAAAGATTCAATAAAAGAATTAAATTAGCGATGTTAAAAAAAAAAAAATAAAAAATATTTATGACTATAAATTAGAGTTTAATTACTTATGTAAGATGTAAAGCAATAAATAATTTTATTAATGACTTGGCGAATTGGCGGGTTAAGTTTCCAGACAGTCTAGAAAAAAAAAAAAAAACGAAAGTACAGCCAATAAGGAACAAAGGAGAGGCGTGTTCTTAAATAAAATAACCAATAAAAGGAATAGGGAGGAAATCAGAAATACGCTAAATTACACCAAAAATTACGGGTATAAAAAGACGGAACTCGCCAAAATTATCGATCTTCCCTATTAGCTCTTGCCAGTAACAATCTAGTAAATCTGCGCCACCGAATTTGAAAGGTAGCGTGCGAGGTTGGGGCGCCTACAAATTCCGTTTAACGCGGCTGGGGCCGCCTTCAAGACCCCACCAGCCTTCAAGACCCCACCAGCCTTCAAGACCCCACCAATCTTCATTGCCTTACCAGACTCGGATGCCCAGCCTTGAAATGGATTTTAAATAAAGAATTTCCAGCAAGCTTGACTATTTTTTTTTATGTGTTCCACGATTGTAAGCATGATTGTACCTGAGTCCCAGCATAACTCATATCATGTCCACCTCCTTGACCTAAATGAAATTAAAAGTATGCAACAACAGGAAAATGTAGGTAATTATTAATAGTAAGAAATATATGGAAATTAATGATCTCATTGTAACGAAAAAGAAAAGTTTGTATAAGATTATTGTCCCAATGTCACTAAGATAAACTTTATTAAACAAGGCCCACATACAATTCGGTCATCCGGGTATTCAAAAGATGATAAATTTAATTACCTCTCAATAAATAAAGACATAGAAAATTTTGTTAAATATTATCATACGTGTCAAATTAATAAGAAATATAAACAAAAAAGGTTTGGATTATTACAGCAGGTACCCCCAACAGGCTCTTTGAGTGTTTGTCATTAGACACTGTTGGAGGATTTAATTATTACAATTCAACGAAAAAGTATCTGCATTTGGTCATCGACCACCCAACTCGTTACGTATGGGGCTTTCCATCAAAAAGTGTGACAACTGAAACTTAATGATACCAACTTTTTTAAACAAGTTTTCCAAATACAAGTCCCTGAAAAATTATTAACAGATAGAAATGCTGCGTTTACTTCATCACGTTTTAAGAAATTATAATGTTAAACATATTTTAACTAGCAGTCATCATCCCGAGACAAAGGGAAAAGTAGAACGCGTCAATCAAACTATCGTAACTAGACTTAAATGCAAAGTAAATTCCATTTCATCTGAAGTACCTTGGACCAAATTATTAGTGGAGGTTCTAAACCAGTATAATGCCACCCCTCATTCAGTTAAAAATTTCTCACCTAGTTATTTATTATTTGGAAACTTTCCTTGTGATCCTTTAATTCCCAATAACAGTTATTATCCCAAGCTGGATGAAGCTAGAAAGTTAGCGAAAGAACACACAATTGAATACCATAATAGAAATAAAGTAAGATACGATGCTCGGTTTCTCCCTACTAAATTTAAAGTTGGTGATGAAGTATTATATGAAGAATTCTATTATCATAACACACGTAAATTAACCTCCCCATACTCAGGACCTTATAAAATCTTAAAGCAATTGTCAGAAGTCAATTCCGAAACTGTTCATTCATCTATGTTAAGATATTATAATAATCCACAAAAATTCAAATTAAGTCATGAATAACACACTAAGTCGGTTCTGCCCCAAAATATTTTATTTTTAATTTTGCTGTCCTATCTCCGCGTTGGACGAGGACCCACTGAGTTCTAGGAAAACGGCAGGATGTCGGGAGACATAGCTTCCTTTCTTCGACTCAGTGGCACGACCGTGCGGTTGTATGATTGTGCCCCCTTCTTTTATAAGTAAACCTTGAAGTTTTAGAAATATTTACTAATAAATAAACCAACGAAACTGAATCTCGAAACATGGTACTCCTTAAATCCCCTTTTCTTTTAGCCAACTGTTTACTCATGTTCCTCTGAACTAACCTGAGTGAGAAATCGGAGGAGTATTGGAAAACAAGCGTGCTCATTCCCCTGATGAGATTTGCCAAAAATCCACCTTTTTGCCCTTTAGAATTTTGTTTGGTTGGCAAACTCTCAAAGGATTTCAAGGGTCATTGCACCCATCCATATAAATTCTTGAATAAAGAATGTTATTTTGGTTTGTTTGTATTTATACCATTAGGGAGTGTACGAAATGATAGGTACTAATAAAAAGTTACTTATTGATTTGAATTTCATGCATAGATAGAAAATTTTATTAGTCATAATTGTAATGTTAATATAGTTGTTTTTATATTGTAAACATGTATTGCACTATTTATAATTCTTATAGCATATTCTATATCATACTTCTATATATTCTTATAGCATAATCATCTATATCATATATTTTTATTATTTCGATATGCAAAATGGGAAATATATATATATATATATGTTTTATAATTAATCTATTAGTTACAAATGTGTACAAAAAGAGACTTAGATCTAATTTTGTAAAAAGGACTATAACAATCGTATAGAATTTTCTTAGACTTTTTGATGTTTGAACTGAAAAATATTTCATCATGACCGGTCCAAGCACTATTATATATTATGTTATATTTGATTAATTATATGTATTAAATATATTGTGTTTTTTTTTTTTCTTTTTCTTTTTCATAATCAAATCAGTACTTGAAAAATTTTACTTACCTACCTGTTCAGAATTCTAATAACTCTGAATTTTGACAATAGATGACAGCACTATGCAATTTTATGACTCTGTAGAATATAAAACATTGATTAAATTCATTCTTTTTTATTGATATTTTAATGTGTTTTAAACGCTAAATTAATTCTTTTTTCTTTTATTATTATTTATTTTATTCATGTTTTCAATTAATTGTTAGTTATACTTTAAATAATTCTTTTTTCAATTTGCTGTGAACCGTTTTACTTTTCTGCGGTTCTATTCTAGTTTATTCTTTTGTTGTGATTCTAGCGGTAAGCTGGAAAAATTCATTCTAACGTATGAGCTGAAATAAAGTCAATAATTCATGTTTGTATTCAACTCGGTGTATTTATTCAAGCTTTTATTCATTGTTTCTTAAATATGATGTTATTAATTCAATTGAAAGGAAGGTGAGTCCTTCAAATTCATTTTAAACTGATTTATGATTTAATATAATTTAAACCAGCGATTTTTTAAAACCATACAGTCCACAATTCTTTTCAAAATCCCTCCATATTTTTGGTCCGTCGATCCGGAGATATATTAAATTATGAAATCTTTTAGTAAAAATTCATTCTAATGTATGAGCTGAAATAAAGTCAATAATTCATGTTTGTATTCAACTCGGTGTATTTATTCAAGCTTTTATTCATTGTTTCTTAAATATGATGTTATTAATTCAATTGAAAGGAAGGTGGGTCCTTCAAATTCATTTTAAACTGATTTATGATTTAATATAATTTAAACCAGCGATTTTTTAAAACCATACAGTCCACAATTCTATTCAAAATCCCTCCACTACCGGTAGAGATGCAAGGCTTTCAAAACACCCGTTTTTTTCCCGGAAAAAAACCGGTTTTTTCCCCTGGGAATTTAAGACAAAATTGGGAATTTTGAAATTTAACCAAAACTGGGAATTTTGAAATTATGAATATTTTTATAACTTTTGTTAATTATTTAGCCTCCGATCTTTGAACTTCAACTTTAATTCCTGCATACATTTCCTTTTCGTTTTCCCTTTCCGCTAATTCGAGCATCTTCGATGCTTATTCCGTAAGCGAAGAAAATAATTAATTATAATTAATGCGGTACTAATACTAACAGTAAGTTTCTGTCATTATTCATTAATATTATTTTGTTATGTTCTTGAGATATCCTTTCCATTCTTAATGAGAATCAATAACATTTAATTTTTTTTATTCATAATTCGTTTATGAATGTACTATGAAACAATTAGGGAATTGGACTTAAGATTTTAGGAAACAAACCCAACTAAATTTATATTTCATTAAACTTAAACAAAGTATTTAAGAAATTAGTTTGTTACCTGATAATTTTTAAATTGTTTCTCTTCTTCTCCTTTTTTTTTTTTTTTTTTTTTTCCAATTACAAATAATGATAATAATAATAAGAAGAAGAAGAATTCTTAAATTTAATCTGTTTTAGGGAAATATCTAAGTAATTCGAAAATTTTCCCCACTTGTTGCGTTAGAAATGCAGAAACCTTTTTTTTTTTTTTTTTTTTTTTTTTTTTATGCATAAAAATCAGGAAAACAATATGTGTATAAAATTTCATCAAAAACTTTTCATTGTAGGAAATTTAGCATCAATTTTTTATAAACTCTAATTAGAAATATTTACGAAAATAACTTGTAAAAGAAACTATACCACTGTAGTAATTGCATAAAATGTCATCCTTTCTTTCTAAAAACCACTTCATTATTTTAAACAATTCTTTAAAAATAGAAATTTTTAAGGAAGTTTTCAAACCTTAATTATTTCTCTTCTCAAACTATTACAGGATTATGTACATTGGTTACCTCAATTCTTCAGCTTGTATAATATGGAAATTGTACCCAACATTGTACCGATACATTTATCTTAAGTGCTAATTTAATAAAGAAAGCTTAAGTTTCTTTTCAAATTATGATTTGGCTGCAGTTTTGATAAATTGAAAATAAAATGATAAATTAAAATAATGTTATAAGCTTATCAGTATATCAAAGTCTTTAAAACTGCCATTTATATTAAGTAAACAACTTATTATTTGCTTTAGAGATTTTTAATTTGTTTTTCCCCGCAAAATTCCCAGTTTTTTCCCAAAACTCCCGGTTTTTTTTCCCTTGGTTTTAAATTCCCGGGTTTTTTGCATCTCAACCTGCCGGGTGAGCTCCCACAATCTTGGACGGGGAGAATATGATACATAATGGATAAAAAAAGAGGTAAGAATTAAATGAATATTTTTATATTTTAAATTATTGTTTTCACATTTTAGAGTATTCTTTTTAGAGTATTCTTGCAAATTAATATTGCAAAATGAATTAAAGAATTAAAGGAAATTTCATATTAGGCTGTAACACTCTAAAAGAATAAAAAATAACGAACGGAAATTACAATTGTGATTATTCAAAAATAAATAAACAAGTTAATCATTTAAATTGAAAAAACATTTTTATAACTGGAAATTTCTATAAATAAGTTTATTGAGTAATAAAAAAGTATCTGGCGCCGGAAAGATTCAATAAAAGAATTAAATTAGCGATGTTAAAAGAAATAAAATATTTATGACTATAAATTAGAGTTTGATTACTTATGTCAGATTTAAAGCAATAAATAATTGTATTAATGACTTGGCGGGTTATGTTTCCAGACAGTCTGGAAAAAACGAAAGTACAGCCAATAAGGAACAAAGGAGAGGCGTGTTATTAAATACAATAACCAATAAAAGAAACAGGGAGGAGATTAGAAATACGCCAAATTACACCAAAAATTACGGGAATAAAAAGACGGAACTCGCCAAAATTAACGATCTTCCTTGATTAGCTCTTGCCAGTAACTAACAACCTAGTAACAATCCAGTGACAATCTTCTTGGTGTTTTTTGTATTTGGCGATCAAAAACGTAACACGAAAATATACATGAAAGATGTATATTTTCGTAATGTGTAATGTACGAAATATTGTTTCATATTATTCATTACTCTCTTAATATAAGTTGTTAAAATAACCATGATTTTTGAAAGGAATTAAATATGTTCGCCAGATAATTTGGCGATATTTTTTTTTCCCGCTAAGGATGACGACAGATATGAAATTTATTCCGCTGCAACATATTCAGATACTTTATTTACTTATATCAGATACTTTATTTAGACACTTGAAAACAAATTTGACTTCAAATTATGTTAGAATATTTATCATTTTCCTTTTAATTAGTTTATCAGTTGGATTTTCATTGTGTAAATATCATCCTTTGGAATGAAATGTTAATGTTTTCAATTGAATATGGAAGTTTGCCTTTCTAGAGTTTTGAAATTTAAAATTCAAATTTTATCATTTTTATAGCAAAAACAACTTAATCTAACGCATGCACACGACAGACAACTAATAACTAATACACATCTAAACCCCCAATTGCTATTTTTGTTTTGGGGGACAGATGGTCGAAATTGGGGACAGTCCCCAGAAAATGGGACGTTTGGTCATCCTAGTATTACTATTATTTATCTCGTTGATGACCTCACGGAGTATTATTTAAAGAGGAGATGAAAGTCCAATGGGAGAAAGCTTTAAAACTGCGATGTGAATTTCTGCCAGCTATTGGGGGCGACACTTGTCCCTTTACCCTATATTTCGGCGCGAAGTACTACTGTTTTCAGTTTCATTCTACTGACGTGCTTTTCGAATTTTGAATTTTAAACAGTTTAATATTTTTGTACGTGCTTAAAACTACTTAATTGAGATGGGTTCATGTAAATGCTTCGTTCCTCGATGTAAAACAGGTTCTTATGATAGTGACAAAAAAAAAGAGAAAAGCCCAAGGACAGAAATGCCCGAGTTTGTTTTCTGCTCCACGGGTAAGTATTATTATTAGAGTACTGCGCGGATCGGGTTTTACCCGACCGAACCCGACAGATGATTTTTAAATCATCCCGAAACCTGACCCGAACCCGACAAAAAAATTTTCACCAACCCGAAAACCGACCCGAACAAGCAACAGAGAATTTTTTGCGACCCGAACCCGACCCAAACCCGAAAATAAATCAACATTACTTATTCAACTAAAAATCATGCAAAACAAGGTAAAATGATATAACATGATATAAAATAATGTAAATTTTCATTGTCACACAGTTGGTAAATTATAAAAAAAAAAAAAAAAAAAAAAAAACTAGTATGTTGTGGCCACCACAAGACATTCTTCTATATTTTTCTGTAAAATTCACTAAGTGCGAATAATTTATTAAAACTATTATTAAGAAGTTTAACGTGATGAATGCAAATAATTTTCATCTTAGGGAAATCTAACACTAAATATCCAATCAGAGACAGTTTTATCGTCTATAAATAACTTCTTAAACAATGCGTTTTTATAATGGTTATCTCACCTATCATGGTTCGTACAGTTATATGGCATAGAAGTTGAGATATAGCCATCTTGTTATCGATGAAATTTGCAGTGTAAAAGCGCCACCTACTGGCCAACAAGCATTCAAACTGAGTCAGCATAATGTCTCATAATCGCCTTCTCACATATTAAGTTTTGTTTGATGATACACAATAGAACCTGAGATATAGCTTTCCTTGTAATTGTGGAAATCGCTGTGTGTCAGCGCCACCTGTTGAGTGGTTTACACAAAAAGTTGACAGGCGATAATATATATTAAAAGGCACCGACATACAAATTTATATGAAATTCTGTGCAGTAGTTCTTGAGATATAGCCTTTCTTTAAATTGCGGAAATCCCTGAGTAGCAGCGCCACCTGTTGGCTAATAGGCATTCACTTTGAATCAGCGTAATATTTTATATTGGTCATTTCACATATCAGGTTTTGTTGGATTATAAGCAATGAAACCTGACATATAGTCTAGACCTCTCAAAACTTGTAAATATTTAGTGTTAGTTTTTTCTAAATGAAAATCATTCATTATGGTAGATAATTTTAATAAATAATAGTTTTAAGAAAATATTTTTACTGAACGAATTCCTATAGGAAAATAATAGAAGAAAGTTTGAGGTGGTCACAGCATACTAGCTTTAAATGAAATCACAACAAGTATTTCTTATATATTTCCTGTATAAACAAATATAAATAGAGATAATTCAAAATTCCGGTTACATAAAATCGAGGATTGAATTTCATTAAAAGTAAAGGTATTAAATAAATAAATAAATAAAAATAAAACTAGTATGTTGGGCTCACCACAAGACTTTCTTCTATATTTTCTAATACAAATTCGCTCAGTACAGATCATTTACTAAAGCTATTATATTATTTATTAAAAGTACCTACCATAATGAATGCAGACGATTTTCATCTTAGAGAAAAATTACATTGTGCAAAGAAACACAGTTTTATTCTCCATAAATAGTATATTAAAAAATGCGTTTTCATAATGGTTATTTCACTTATCAAATTTTGTACAGTTATACACCATAGAAGTTGAAATATAGCTTTTCCGTCTCGGGGAAAATTGCAGGACAGCAGCGTCACCTATTGGCCGATATGTATCTAAATTCAATCGGCATAATGTCTGATTATGGTCTTTTCTGATATCTTTTTTTTTTTTTTTAATAATACACAATAGAACCTAAGATATGTCTTTCCCTTAAATTATGGAAATCGTTGTATAACACCACCACCTATTGAATTATTGGTACCAAACGTGGGAAGACTATAAATTATATCATGGTACATCCACATATAAATTTATGTGCAATTTTGTTTAGTAGTTCCTGATATATAGCCTTTCCTTGAACTGTAAAAATCAACGCAACCTTTTGAGAAATTGACATAAAAAGTTGATAGGGACTAGGTTATGTCAAGGTGCATCTACATATAAATTTATATGCAATTCTCTGCAGTAGTTCCTGAGATATAGCATTACCTTAAATTGCGGAAATCACTGTATAGCAGCGCAATCTGTTGAGCGATGGGCACCAGAAGTTGATAGGCACTAATTTATGTCAAGGTGCATGAATTTATAGGTAATTATGTGCAGTAGTTCCAGAGATACAGTCACCACAAAATTTTTGTCACACACATACAGAGACACAGACTGATATTTTCTAGAAATAGTCAAATCGTGTTCGGAACTCTCAAAACGTGCAAATTCATCAAAAACCGGAAGTTGAAAATTTTTACGAATCTAATACTTTCTTCTACTGAATATAGAAGAAAGTAAAAAAAAAAAAAAAAAAAAACTTGTAAACTGCGAAATCTTTTCATTTTCCAGAATTTAAATGCAAGGTTATACTGTATTTGTATTTCTTTAATTTATATATTAACAACAGTCGAGAAAGATTTATAATACTTTTCTAATTTTCATACAATTTTTTCAAAAGATACATATTAGTTCCGTTGAAGAAAAGAAAACAGATCCAGATAAAAATACGGATCTAATTTTCTGGCGGATATCCGCGGATACGAATAGGGTGCTCCGGTACATGCCTGCCCACCAGCGGCTGAGCGGTTCAGCGCTCGAAGCTGGTATATGGGAAGTGTCGGGCTCGATCCCAGGTCGCGCTCGTCGACCTAGCCGCTCGGAACACGCGTAAATACGGGCTGGGACCCCTTAGAAAGACTCAAACGGAGGGCATTCCCCCTATAGGCCTAGGACACATCTGGAGTCAATCGGCCTTAAATCCTCCAACCAAACAACCAACCGATACATGTCTAGTATGTTCAGAATGTTTAAATTAGTTACATAGTTGTAAACATTCCTATAAATTTATGTTTATAATTGTAAAAAAATATTTTGAAAGGTGTTCTCAAGTCGACCCGACTTGTTGAAAACCAAACCCGACCCGCAAGAAAAAAAATTCAGTCAACCCGACCCGAACCCGACCCGCACGAAAAAAGATCAGTCAACCCGACCCGAACCTGATCCGCAAGAGAAAAAAATTCTGTCAACATAAAAGTTCTCTAAACATAAAAGTTACACTAATTTTTCTCTTAGATTTCTAATATCAAGTATCCTATTACACTAATATTATAAGAAACGAAATGTATTATTAACCCAGCATGATCTCAGAATAAAATGCCTCACTCACTAGGCTATCCTTTCTTCCTCCACTTTGATACATTTACCTTATCCTAGTTTTTGTTGTTTAATTTTATCAGGCTCAGTTTTATGCAACTCCATATGTACTATTTTTAACGTAATAATTCTCATGATAATCCATTATTATGCAAAAATTCAACTTAATTTTGTATGTTAAAAAAAAAAAAAATCCTGAAATTTTAATAACTTATGCAATTGCGTAAGTTTCTCACGGGTTTGCTAGCATACTGTTAAAATAGTGTACTGCTGCACTACTGAGCTTGTATTTGATTTTCAAAATATTCATTTGATAAATGATGATACAGCAATGCTTAGACTTAGATTCTTCACTGTCTTTGATTCTGAGAATGACTCAAACAGTTGAAACTGGTCATAATCTTAATCAAATATTCAATTAAAAAAAAAAAATATATCAGAGCAAAATTTAAAAAAGTCTTAATTACAAAATTCACATGCATTAGTGAAAATTTTAGAGAAAAATCTTAACATAAAATTACAACTTTATTTTTTAAATCATACTAATATTTTTTAATTTCATACTAATAGTAAACACTAATAGTAAACCAAAATAACTTTTTCTTTTACTGAAAAATGTAATGCCAACACTTGAAAATTTATTGAAACAGCATGTAATTTTATTACACATCAGGTTACACAGAAAAAAAAAAAAAAAAAAATAAAATAAATTTTAAAAAAATTGCATAACAAAGAATTATTTTAAACTTGATGTTGGTAAAAGGAAATGAATGAAAAAATCAAATCGCTAGCAACTTCTTAATTTTTTTTTTTTTTTTTTTTTTTTTTTATTATTATTATTTTATTACACCGTCAAATATAGCAACAACGAAAAATTATAAGACTCACTGCCATAAGATATCCATAAAAACCAACATTCTAAAAAAAAAAAAAGAAAAAAAAAAAAAAAACCTATCTCTCCATAACAATGTAGTTTAGCTTCGGTTTTACGCATAAAGATCAACGTCATTTTAAATGTTCTCTCACTAAGTAAAATGCTTAAAATAGTTCTTCAAAAAAAAAAAAAAAACATGTTGTCAAAAAGACTCTATTAAATGAAATCTGCGTTCAACCGAATTTTTTTAAGCTCAATATTATTCATTAAAAAATTAATAAAAACGAAACATTTCCCTATTGAATAACGTTACGGAAGCTGGAAAGCAGGGTATAGCGAACGCTGGCGCCCTCTCTTTACGTTAGAAAACAACATCGCAAAATTTCAGCGTTACTTTCGTCTCCTCTTAAATAATACTCCGTGGATGACCTAATGGGGACAGATGGTAGAAAAAGAAAAAAAAGAAGAAAATAGAGACGTTGGTCTGCTTATCCTTGATGGATTTTTCGAGTCCATAATGTCAAGACGTATTTGTCAATGTGTTAAGGCATAGCGAATGATTTATTGTTTCACTACCTCTACCAACCCACCTATCTATAGTTATTTGTTTACATTCCGGCAAATCAATCGCGAATGCAAATCCGTGAAATCGCACCAGTGGAAAAACATGCTTCATAATAAAGTAGGACCCTGTAATGGGAGGTAGTTTAAAACAATTAAACGATGTAGAATATTTCAGATTTGTAGGGTTATATTTTTTGTTGATGTAGTTTTAAAATCATGTAAATTGTTAAATATATTGTATTTGGTGATTTTAAATACGAAACGTATTTAATCTTATGCGCATGATTTCAGTTTCAACATGTTTCACTTATACAGAAATTGCTTTTTATTTGTTTGCACCTCAGTTAAGAATAGCGAAAGATATTTTCACAAACTTTTTCCCGCGAACTGTGATGTACGAAAGTTTTTTATATGAAAAATTTTTGTCAATTATTTTAATGAATTGAACTGAACTTATAACATTTGTTACCTTTTGTTTTATTTATATGTAATTCTGTCTGTATTGTACATTCTGTTCAAGTAATCTTGTAATATATTCTTCTTTTAAAATTGACATTTTTCCTTTTTTAACGTTGCACGTTATAACTTCCTAAATTTTCCCTAAAATTTAGGAAGTTTGCTATGAATTTACCTTTAATTTGACTATAAATTCATAAAAAAAAAGTTTTTTCTTTTTTTGTAATTGTCCTTACACGCGCAGTTGCTTATATTTTATAAAATGATTAGTATATATGTTTGTATTATAATTTCAGTTATTTAGAGCACTGTCAGTTTATCTAAAAAAGGTGTTACATTTCGTTGAAAATTCTGCATATTTTAAATAAAAAACATTCAGAAATCTTTTTAAGTTTAGAAAGAAAAAAGCTCATCATTTTTTAAATTTAACATGCTCTTTATACACAAATGCATCACAACAGCAGCGCCGACTTTGAAAAATTTCTGGGGGGGCTCGAACTAAGGCCGTAGCCAGGATTATTTTTTCAGGGGGGGGGGGCATCACATTTCTAATACATCATCATCAAATATGGTATAATAATGTACACACACTTACCCAAAGAAAATATCATATGCACACACAAACAACGGCCTGATTAACACAGGGGCACATGGTAGGGGCCCTGAGTAGCAAAGGGCCCCAAAACTGGTCCTGAAAATGCCATCATAATCTTTGCCATTTAGTTTATAAAATTATGTAAATCGAATTTATAAAATAAAATTAAGAGTAGCAGGGAAGTCACTGGGAATACGGCCATCGGCCTCTTTAATTTGAAACCAATATTGTGCTTATGGTTAAGTTAAAATTGGAGGGGAAAGGCAGAATCACGAAATAATGCTATATCTTCTCTTTAAGTTTTAAAAACAATATTTGTTCTTACTTTTCATTTTTACTTAAAATGTTAAAATTTCATAAACTATCTTTAATTAAATTTTGATAGAATGGAGTAGAAGGCTGATTTTTTACCAACTATGTGAAAAATACCAGAGCCGGGAATTGAACCCGGGCCATTCCGCTTAATGTGCGGATGCTCTAACCTCTGAGCTACCCTGGCTGATATCCAGCTCGGCACTTCTCACATAATTTATGTTGGCAAGGTCACCGAGTCTGCATTAGAGCAGCTATATCAAGTGACAAATTTGAACATGGCACAACTCCAATAGGCCATAAAATTTAATTTAATTATTTTTTTTAACAGCTGTTAAAAAAAAAAAATAATAATAATAATATTTCTAAATATATTTAATTAAAAGCAGAAGGCCCGGGTTCGATACCCGACTCTGGTATTTTTCACATAGTTGGTATAAAAAAATCAGCCTTACACTCCAAAATTTTCTGCAATGATCTTTAATTAATTAATTAATTATTTAAGGCAATAGGACAAATGAAGGTAATATCACTACGTTCATATTTTTCATACTAAATCGATTTATTACATTTTTCTTACCCATAAGATAGAGAAAGTATTGTTTTTGGGTCAAATTTTCTAAATTGAGTTTTTGTTATATTTACACGTTTTGAGGTCCCTTGAATCCAAAAATCATGTTTTTAGGAATGTTGGTGTGAAAGTTGCCTGAATAATTTTAAATAAACTTTTGAATTTAATAACAGATTTGAATTCTTTAAAAATGCAGGTAAAGTAATGAAACAGGGGGTTGAAGGGAGCGGTAGCTCCCCACACACAGAATTACTTGTCGAATAAAGCTGTTCCAAAGCCTAATTTGAATTGTTTTAACACAGGTTTGCATAACAGTCCTCGATATCTTACCCCTTAATCTCCAATCTGCATTTATAGTATTAAATTTCAGGGTAGTCGTGTGAGTGACACACCAGATTATCAAGTTTTATTTTCCTAAAATAAAAAGTTTCATAAAAAAAGGGGGGGGGGCAATTTTATATACCTTTTTATTGTTTATAAATTCATGACTTACATCCAAAAAATTTTATTTTTATTTAAAAATGCCAAGGGAAAAAAGAAGCAACCAAATAAATAAAATGCAAATATAAATAAAAGAGTTTTTTAAAAAGGCGAATTAAACATCTCAGAAACCTTTATAAAAATTATTTTCACTTAAACTTAGGGAAGAGAGTAGCATCAAGTATATAAAATATTAATAAAAAATAATAAAAAAAAAAAATGTAATAACAATATGGCAGTAACTTTTTGAAAATAGTTATATTACTTTGCATCAATGTTCCTGAAAACTTTTGCTCCTCATGCACAAACCATAAGTGATTGGGATTCCCATAGCACAGCAAAGGGAATCATCTTCCTCTGAACTCCCCCCCCCCTCCGCGCCCCATACAGAGACTTTCAGCCTTTCTTGTTTTTCTTTTTTTTTTTTTTTCTTAGTCGATTTATGTCCATTTTCAACTGCAACAACCTTACTTTACAGCTGATTTTGGTAAAAAACTAAATGAGAAATAGAGGAAAGAATTTCTTGTTTAATAGGGAATCAGTATTCAAAATTTCTGGGGGGGCTGAGCCCCTACAGAAAATTTTCTGGGGGGGGCTTGAGCCCTTGAGCCCCCACATAGTCGGCGCCACTGCATCACAAAATATCACAGGGTCTATAATTGCTGATCATTTCATTCTTTTAATGCTAGCTACAGTGTGATGACAAATACTTTTTTCTTCTTCTTAACTTGTTGTTGACCTGTAATTATTGTCACAGGGGGATTATTAGAAAGTATAACCAGCGAGCAATCCAGTAACAGAATTTTATCTGTCAATCTGCGACAGCTATTTAGGTATTAGAAAATAATCTGCAGCATAATTTTGCAATAAGTAACTATGATGTAGATATATTACTTTCCATCCTTCCAAAATTTTTTTACTAGTGAGTGTTATTGAACAATTCTATTTATTTATAAGTTTTAGAATTTTATAAAGTTAGATTAAAAAGAGCATCGATTTTTTTTTTGTGCATGAAGAAAAATTAAAAATCGCAATGCTTCTGCAGGGCATTTGATCTTTGATTATTATCATTAGCAGGAGTGGGGGGGGGGGGGGGGGGGGTAAGAAGGAATGAAATATTATATGAGTGAGTGATATTGAATTCTTCTTCTTTATAGGCTGTGGAATCTAATTAGGTAAGTTTAAAAAAAAAAAAAATTGGTATTTATGTTGTAGATGAAGAAAAATTAGAAATTGAAGGATTACAGGTGGCATTTGATCGCTGATTGTTGGGAGGGGGTTGTGAACCACAAAAAAATTACACAAGTGAAAGATATTGAACAATTCTACCTCTTTATAGATTTTAGAATCTAACAAAGCAAGTTTAAAATGAACATTGACATTTATGCTGTGGATGGAGAAAGATTAGAAATCCGGCGTTTGATCTCTGATCATCAGTAGAGAGAAAAAGAACATTGACATTTATGTTGTGAGTGGAAAATAATTAGAAATTGCAAGGATTACGGGAGGCATTTGATTGCCGATTCTTGAGGGGTGGGGGGAGTACCATAAAAAAGTTACATGAGTGAAATATATTAAACAATTCTACCTCTTTATAGGTTCCAGAACCTAATAAAGCAAGTTTAAAATAAACATTGACATTTATGCTGCGGAGGGAGAAAGATTGCAATTTTCAATCTTTCCTACCAAAATCGAGACACTTGGAACCTCTGCACAATACTGTTTTGAAAATAATCTGCAGACTGTAAAAAAAATCTGCAAGGTACGTCTCACATTTTCTGCTATGGGGGTGAGCAATATATGGTATACATATTAGTTGATGATCTTTACAACAAAATTTAAGTCATTGTAAAGTGAATTGGCCATTTAGTAAAATTCTTTCATGTTCTCAGAGCATAATTTCTTAAAATGCAGTGTTTAATATATAATAATAATACCTTAAAAAGCAATAAAATCTAAAGTTGTTGCCTTTTCAAACACTGTTTATGTTCTTGGGTGGAATATTTTAGCTGTTTTACTATTTTGAGGTATTAGATCTCATTTTTTTTTTTTTTTTTGCAGAGCAGTGTTATTGGCAGCAAAACTGATTGATTAAATTCACTTGCCACATCCAAAAAATTACTCACCAGTGGCAAGTAAATCAAATATTTCTCCACACATGGTTATAACTGAATCTTTGCTGAAAAATATATGGTCAGCCCTGTTTCTTTTATATCGTTAAAATTAAAGAACGTTTTATTAAGTAGGAAACAGATTTTAAATAGGAATTGATATATTTTTCTGCCACCATGTTTATTACAATAATACCAAATAAGGGGCAACATGAATTAAAATGATTGAAGTAAATTATTTAAATAAATTTAATTTATTTAAAAATTAATAATTAGTTAAAATAATTATAATAAACTTCTACTTTCTCTCTATTTGATGTTATCTTAATAAACTTAATGGCTGTTTAAACCAGAATTACTAACAAAAATAACAACTTTTGAGCAGGAGTATATTTATTAGAAGTAATTTGATAACTAGGAAATAAAAAAGTACTAAACTAGTTGCTTTATTTCCTAAAATAGAAATCAATTGGACTTAATTTATCTATAAAAGTAAAAAAAAAAAAAAAAAAAAATATATATATATATATATATATATAAATCTCCATTAGTAAGAAAAACAATTTGTTTAAATAAATAAATTACTGGTCTTAAAATGAAATATCTATTGCTTTAGACTTTTACTTTTATATAGTACATATCTGAGACTTGCTTGAGAGGATAACATTAAAGTGTATCAGCAGCAATACAGTACTTATAAAGTTTGAAAATCAAATTTTATCTGTGGACTGTCATACAGGTTCTTCTGTAAGTTAATAGTTATTTATTCAATTTCTGTGAATTTATAAGTAATCTAAAGGAAATGAATTATATTGTAGCTGTAGCTTCAATTATAAAATATCTCTCTTCTATAAGAGATAAAATGAAGTATTTTATAATCAAATGGTTGTTGTCTATTAAAAACTGTACATATTGTAAACAACTCGTAAAAGTAGAATGTAGTTGTGCCTTTAAAAAATTCTCATTTATACATTTTATTTGTACTATGTACTAAAATAAGTTAAACTTAAAAAAAAAAAGCATGAAATAAAATACATGTTTTACATTACATGAAACTTTAAATGATATTTAAAATTTTCTTTCATACCTTGAAGTCTTGAAATATACAAAAAATTCTAAGTAAGGAAAAAAAAAAAAAAACCTAGAAGAGCTATGCAGCCCAAGGTAAGATCTCTCTCTTCCCCCACTCCCCCTCCTCCTCTCTGGTGATCCATATTTATTATCATATTTAGCATTTTTTCTTTAACTTTTATTAATTAAGCTATAAGGTTAAAAAAAAAATAGATTGGCATTAACATAAAGTATTTTTGTTACAGGCTGTAACCAGTGTAAAGGGTTTATTGTTAGATATAACAGGTGTTTTATATGAAAGTGGTACAAAACATGCTATTGATGGATCTGTTGAAGCCATTGAAAAGTAAGAAATGCATAGCAAATGTTTGTGTATGCATATTAATTACTTTCAATTTTCAGTATTTTATTATAGTGTGTGTGTGTGTGTGTATAAATAATATCAAGGATGCAAAAGTGGTATTTATTATTAAAAAGTAAGTTTCAGAGTTAATGAATAAATAATATTTTAGAAATTTTTATTAATTCGTTATTGGAATTGAAATAGATGGAAATCACAGGATGTCATTTGCCATTTCAAAGCTTGATTTGCTCAAGATATAACCAATTAAATATGTTTTAATTTTATAATAATTATTATTGCACAATTAGTGCAATGAATTTGATTTTGTTGATATTTTTGCCTGGAGCTTTGGGGAAAAAAAAAAAAAAAAACTTTAGATATTAATTTCATATCACAAGTTTTTTTTTTTTTTTTAACTCTAGTTATTTTTTTTTTTTTTCCCAATAATTGTAATTTGATTGTTGCATGCATTGTATAGTTGCACTGTGATTAGTATATCAGAGAATAGTAGTCACATTATGTTTATTGTTAAACAAAAAGGGACCACTCCTTGTTATTTAGAACTTTATTGGAGTTTCTCATGTACACAAAATAGATTAATAATAATACTCTTCCTTTAAGAGCATATAATATGCATCCTTGTCAACAGTCAAATCGTATGGTTTTCTATCTGGAATTTTTTTTAAAAGAATTATTAACTAATCTATTTATTTTATTTATTATTATTATTATTTTAAATTCTGGTTTCACTTTCGGAAAACTCACAACCATTAAACTTGTACTTGTTTTCCCAAAATTTAGTTATTAAATTTTTAATATTTCATTTTACAGCTTAAGAAAATGGAAAAATGATCTCAAATTTTTAACTAAAAAATAAAATATATAAAAAAGTAAGAAATTTAAAAAGTCAATTTTAAGAAAACAAATACAGCTTAAATGGTTGTGAGTTTTCTGAAAACAGAATTTAGAAAAACAACTTTAGGTAATGAATAATTCTGTAAACAAATTTCCCTATCGAATAACATGGGTTTTGACTGTTAATAAGGATAGGTCTTATACGTATAATTGATTTGCTCTGTGTGGAAAACTAGTAGCATTTTTCTATTAGCATGAAACCGAATTATGTTATCTTTAACAAGCATGAACTTTGGCAGGTATTTAAAAATAATTTTATTAATTTACAGAAAACCTTACTGGTACTAGAGAAAGAAACATAAATAAAATTTCTTAAAATGAAAAAAAAAAAATATATTACATTATAATAAACTTAAATAAAGAATTAATATACAATAAAAATACCTTTTATGATGCTCTGTTATATCGCTATAGATCTTTCAGGGTGATCCGCCCCTTCTTCAATAGCTACATGGCTTTTGTCTTTCGTTGAAACTGGTCTCTCATCGTGCTTCTCTCTCTCGGTCTTGCTTTTCATAATTTGGCGCGACACTCCATCCAAATCTGCGCGCGACTCGTGCCCGTTACACGCTGAAGAATCTCTCATTATCTCTATTGTCTCACAGTAAAAGGCGTAGTCTGGGTTGTTGTAATTTGCTAGTTTTTTTTTTTTTTTTTTTTCAAGGTATACGACATTTAAACTATTAAAATTTAAATTTTTAAAAACAGACCAAACTTGAATTAATATACAATAAAAATACCTTTTATGATGCTCTGTTATATCGCTACAGATCTTTCAGGGCGATCCACCCCTTCTTCAATAGCTACATGGCTTTTGTCTTTCGTTGAAACTGGTCTCTCTGGGTTGTTGTAATTTGCTAGTTTTTTCAAAAAAACTAGCAAATTACAACAACCCAGACTACGCCTTTTACCGTGAGACAATAGAGATAATGAGAGATTCTTCAGCGTGTAACGGGCACGAGTCGCGCGTAGATTTGGATGGAGTGTGGCGCCAAATTATGAAAAGCAAGACCGAGAGAGAGAAGCACGATGAGAGACCAGTTTCAACGAAAGACAAAAGCCATGTAGCTATTGAAGAAGGGGCGGATCGCCCTGAAAGATCTATAGCGATATAACAGAGCATCATAAAAGGTATTTTTATTGTATATTAATTCAAGTTTGGTCTGTTTTTAAAAATTTAAATTTTAATAGTTTAAATAAAGAAATTAATGAAATGCAAATCTATACTTAAACAGAATAGCATGAAATACTAAATGTTGTATAACAGTAAAAAAAAAAAAAAAAAAAAAAAAAAAATCCGTTTTTGCGTTGACATATAATTTGGAACAATGTTACTTGGTTAAATTAACAAAATTTACAAAACTTTATATTTGGATTTAGATTTAAAATTGTGCAGATTGCATTGTTGCATATAATAATAGGGGTGGTACAATTCTGTAGTACACCTATCCCCCGTTAATGGGAATGCTATATCTCTATTTCTGTAACGTATAAGTGCACAAAATTTGATATACCTATGAGATAATTATTATAATAAGCTATGTTTATTCATTTTTTTTATACATATTGGCTGATAAGTGGTTGCTGTATTTAATTTGTCTAGTGTATTTCTGTGAGCACCAAACTTGATGTGCAAGATGGTCAATATGAAAAATTATGCTGATTCAATTGTAGTGTATATTGATAGACAGTGGTGCTGCTGTGTTGTAGTTTTCTTCATTTACCTAAATTATATATTCCAACTTTTATAGTCTAATGTATAGACCACACTTTGATATATAAAATAATTATTTATAATGAAAAACTCTACTAGTTCAGTTTGGTTGTAATTGTGGTTGAACAGAATATACTGCTGAGCCTCATGATTCATGATGTACTAAGTAACTGTGTTGTAGATTCTGTTTCATTGGTGTGGAATGTAAGATAGATATTTTATTCTGAAAGTTCATGCTGATAATGTTATGCAGCATTCGTTCACAAATTTTCTACTGGCATTTTTCATAATTGACATCTAGGACACACATCATATGATGTTTTTATTTTGGTACATATCATTTAAAAGTGGCACATCAGTTGTGGCAAGGTGGATTGAAAATTTCATATCAAAAAGTTAAGAAAGAGGCACCTAGATTATATGATAAAAGTGGATTCCTATGAAAAATTAAATATTCTTTCTGTTATTATTTACCATCATAGTTTTTTGACAAATTAATATACAGTAGAGCCTTGCTTATCTGAAATAATATGGACCAAGTATACCCCAGATAATTGAAAACTTGGATAACATGGACTCTGTCATAAATCAAGGGTTAAATGTATAATAAAGTTTAAAATTAATAAAAACATAGTCAATGAAGTAAAAGAATACATCTATTGCATATTTAAATGTAGTCAGTTAAAAATGCAATACAATATATACATACATAAATTATAAAATACAGTACTGTATAGTAAAATTTGTTGAAGTTAAAAAGTCTTTAAGTGTCTTTTGTTTAATGGAACTCTCTCACTTCTTTGATGCCGTTTCACATAATTATCATAATAGTAGAATGTCTGTTGAAGTTGTTTCTGACTGTGGCTCGAGGTACTCAATGGCATTTTCTATCGCTTTGCATCCTTCACTGTGACTGAGTGTATCATTCTCCATTTCAATGTCTTCATTGTTACTTTCACTTTCACATTTTTCAGCTTCTACAATCAACTCATCAGTCACTTCCAATTTTTCATTTGCATTGATTAGCTACACCATTTTCAGTGATACTTTCGTCGTTTCATCTGCTGTTTTTTAGGGTAGCTGTGTAAGGCTGAGGTTGTCGCCATTGTCATACTTGATTGTAGGCAAGGTTTTCTTGATTATCTGTAATGTATAATAACTTCCTCATCTCAAACTAAACAAAACGTAAATGAGCAACAGAGTGACAGTGACAACCCTGAGATCTAAATGACATAGATTTTTGAGGTGACCAGCTGTGAAATGAAATTAGCTGCATAAACATGGCTGTATTGACCGTGCCTCCTTATGTGACATAGCTTTTTTGGAACTGACTCGGTTAACCTGGAACTCGGTTAGTCAGGGCTTGGA
Source organism: Salticus scenicus (assembly GCA_963930645.1). Lineage (NCBI taxonomy): Eukaryota > Metazoa > Arthropoda > Arachnida > Araneae > Salticidae > Salticus > Salticus scenicus. Next base: position 272,392,189 of record OZ005652.1, on the reverse strand, counting down.
TAACTGCGGCTCTACAGTACTAAAATAAACAAGAAGAAAGTTTTTGATACCCCTCCCCCTTTCTAATTACATACTAATTTAATTGCACCCCAAAGCAACAATGTTGATATGCAAATAAGATTGCTATTTTGGTCATACACTTAAAAATAAATGTCACTAAAAAGTCTTTTTTTTTTTGCCTGCTTAAAAGCACGTATAACCTGCCCATCCCTTCTGAATGATAATTGTGTAGCAATTTCATTTTTTAAATATTCTTATACTTAAATAAGTTAAAATAAAATTAAGTTAAAATTTGTTGAAGATAAAGATTCAATATACAATAATTAGAGGAAAACTTTTACTTAAATTTTAAAATGCCTACTTTTTTCATTCCTTGAGTCCTTTCGACTGACCACCCAGTCATCATCAAGGAACACTTGTTGTGTTTTGTTTCTGTCACTTCTTCCTTTCTCCCAGCATGGAGTGCCATCCACTGTCTAATTGATAAGAAGAATCAGAAACAAAACATGACAAGTGTTCCTTGATGATGAATGGGCGCTCGGTCGAATGGACCCAAGGAGAGAAAAAGTAGGCATTTTAAAATTTAATATGAGATAAAGATTCACTTTTAATTTTCTCAGTGCTTTATGAAATGTATTATCATTTGCATTATGACAGAAATATTTAAGAACTATTATTCAGGTCTATTTCTCATAAATTGCTCACTTTTATTCATCAAATTGTAAATTACTTTTCTTGATATCATTTGTATAATTTTCATATGTCATCTTATAATGAAAGATTAATTTCAAGCATATTTAAATGTTTACCAAAATCTTTTTCTGATATAAACTGATTTTTGTATTGGTTGAAAAAGCTTAATGTCATAATCACATTATTATATACAATTCATTCATTATTACTTGCAATCATTTTCTTTAAAAAAATATTTCAGTTTCTCATAAAAAATGAGAAGAATTTTTAATTGAATCTAAGACTAATATATATATTATGTGTAGACTTTATCAACATTTAAAACTGTTCTATTAAGTATGTTAATTTGATTCATTAGCTGATTTATTTTTAGATTACGTAATCATAAGTTTCCATTTCGCTTTGTTACAAATGAAAGTATGTCAACAAGAAGTACTCTGGTGAAAAAACTCCAATCATTTGGTTTTAAAATTGCAGAAGAAGAAATTTTCTGTCCTGGAATTGCTGCCAGTTTATACGTAAAAGAAAATAAATTAAGACCTTATTTGTTAGTTCATCCAGGTATGTATATATTTGGCTATTTCCCAATAGTTCAAAATTACTGTTCAAATATGTAAAAAATCATTTATTGTTTATATTTTTATTCTAAAATTTTATTTGTAATATTTCAGAATTGAGTTGTATAAAACTATTTTTTTTTATTCAAGTATAAATTTTACTTATCCGTGCTTCCATTTTTATTAAGGTTGCAACACATTGTGTAAAGAGCTTAAAAATTAAAATAAAACAAATTATTTTTACAGAACAAATAATTATTTTTCAGGAAGTCTATATTGTAAAACTTTGGGTTTGAAAAAGATTTTTTTTTTTTTTTTTCTGTTAGCAACCACATGAAATAGCATATTTCAGCAATCAAATGCCAAAAAAAAAAAAAAAAAAAAAGAATTTGCTTTTTTTTTTTTTTGGTGGTGGTGGGGGGGGGGGGGGAGAGAAATATCTGAGAATTTTGAGAAATATCTTTCAAGAAAAAAACATGATTTTTTGTTAATTAACAGCAAAATAATCCTATTTTAATAATTAGTGGTAAAAAATAGTCATATAATTTAACAATTAGCTGTAATTAAAAGTAAATTTTGTCAATCAGTGTCAAAATTAATCTATTTTAGCATTTGATCACAAGAATATCATGTATTTTGGCAATCAAAGATTAAAAAGCAGAAGATTAAAAAAAAAAAATCTATGCAGATTTATTGACTATTTTAATTGTAGGCTTTGAAAAATGCAGTTTTCTCCTTCTCCTTCTTCTTCTTTTTTTTTTTTTTGGTGTGTGTGGCAAAATATTCATATGTATTTAGCTATTGGTAACAAAAATACTGCTCATAGTTTAATTAGCTTAAAAGAAAAAAAAAAAGATTTTATTAATTGACTAAGCAAAAAGGTCATTTTATCAATAAGTGATGAATATTTACATAAAAACAACATCACCGTGTATTGGAATTCACAATAAAGTGGTTTTAACAGTTTTGCAAAATTATAGATTCTTCACAAAATGAACTATTTTAAAACAAAAAGTGAACCCTTTAAAAGAAAAAGCTGGATGAGATCCCTGACTTTATTTAAATTTAGTTATTTTTTACATTGTTACATTTGGGGGGGGGGGGGGGGAGCAACATTTTCTAATATCGTTTAGAATTTAAAATTAGAAGCTTAAGTTACAAAGGAATATTCAGGGTAGTTGTTTGAGCATCTGATTCAGATAAGAACCTTCAAATTTATTTGAATATATTCTTAAAAATATACATTTTTCACTGCATCAGGATCAACTAAACCAAACCCCTAAAAAATTGAAAAGCAACAGAAATTTCACTAAATATTGTCTATTTATTAATTAAATCTCATTTCGCTAATAGCAAATGCTTATCTAGATACTTACCATGCCTTTATCTTTCTCTATGATGAACTGGCCCAATCACAAAATTTGATTTCATGAACAAAGCAGACAAATGTTGGAATAGTTTTTTTTTTTTGCAATCAATTAGTCCCCCCCCCCTCTCGCCTGACTCCTTCTTCCTATCTTGTGTTTCTTGGGTTGTTTTTTCATTAATTTTGATAAGTTTATGGTTTTAAGTTAACATTTGTTGTTTTACTTTTTTGATTCGTTTGTTTTGCAGGCTGTTAATTAATAGATCTGGTTTCTTTACATTAGTGTGTTTCATCCACTGATTTTTTTTTTTTTTTTTTTATCTTATTGGTCATTAGTGTTTCAGTGATCTTGTATCTGTTGCTTGGCTTCTACTATGCTTAATAGATCATCTTTATTCTTTATTATATATATATATATGTGTGTGTGTGTATAATTTAAAAATGTTCACCATGAAAACTTCTAAAATGATGAATAATTAGAACTAAAATTGGATAATTGACTTGGAAATACCTTGAATGATTTCATTGGCCAACTTGATTGCCATCATGTTTCAAACGGTTAGCAACTTGAAAAAAACAAAGAAATCAATCTGTACGTCTAATTGAGCAGGAGAGATTTATTTTTCTTTAAGAAACAATTTCTAAAGTGTGGTTTGTAGATCTATATTTTTACTACTACTGCAATTAGTCTTGTGCTTTACAGATTTACATCTGTAAGAATGCCTTCAGTTTTCATAATCTACCAGCCTTTAAACATACTTATTTTTATTTAATTACTTATAAATTAAAGTCGAGAAAGATGTTACAAAGACAGAATTACTTTTCTGGTTTAAAAAATAAAATTTAAATTATTTCAAGTGTAAAAGATGGCTGAAAGTTTAGAAAAATCTATTTCAATGATTGTTTAAGTTAAATAATCAATAAAGAAAAACAGCAGCAGCATAAAATATACTGAAATTGATGCCAATTATTTAGTTAGTTACGACAATGTTGAAAATGTTGTTTTTCTTGGCTCAAAAGAATCAAATGTTAATGTTCTGTTTGATCTTTTACAAACAATATTGAAAGTGATAACTATGATATCCTCTTAATTGATAATTCAATTTCAGGAATTCAGTTTAATACATCATCTGATGTAGATTCTATAAAATTGGAATGTTTAAAAAATATGTATTTAATATATTAAAGAATCATAAAAGGAACTGTAATATAGTTGGATGTAATGAAATCCTTTTATGTCTTATAAATTAATTTTCAATATTGTGACTTGTTAAATATTAGTTTAATTTTAATGTATAGTTATTCTTCCAGATATATTACCTGAATTTTCAATGTGTGATCAAACATCTCCCAATTGTGTGGTAGTTGGAGATGCTGCGGATAATTTTACTTATCAAAATATGAACAAAGCCTTTACTGTTTTGATGAAGGCTGAAAATCCAGTTTTAATCTCTTTAGGAAAAGGGTAATATTATTTATTTATAATATTTCTCATTCAATGATTTATCAAAAATATATCTCATGATTATCATAAGAAAATTAAACTGATTATATCATTGTTTAATTTTATCATTTTTAAATTACACATAATTGCAATTGTTCTACAAGGTGGCTATTAAATACTGTAACACTCCAAAAACTCGGATTTATTTTAATCATTTGTTAAAATAATTTTTTTTTTTTTTTTTTTTTTTTTTTTTTTGTGGTTGGCAACCTTTTTTTACCACAGACAATTTTTTTAAAGGAAAAAGTTTATGGAATTTTTTAAAGATGGAAGCTAAAAGGATAATGGTTAACCCCTTGAACTGCAATTTATTTTCAGTCAGCACTGCTCATGCAGACAATTTAATTTTCTTAGTTTTAAGAGGAGGGATTGATATAGAAACTTATGGTTTTGTTGCTCAAATAATTTATTATTATTAAAAATAATATTTGTTTCACACATTTATATGAATGTTTATCGTTATATATACATATAAGAAATAATTAGTGTCGGGAAATTCATGACGAGTTGGACTTGTCATTTCAGTTCAAGGATTAAACAGCTCTTTGATCGTGAATGTTCTGCAGGTGAAATCTTTAAGCAATTAAAATGTCTTGAATTTAATAGGGTATTTATATATGGGACAATAAATCAATTATTGGAGACTAATAGCTGTAAAGATAGACCTCAGCCTGGTCGTCCACGCTCGGCTCGCACAAAAGAGCATGAAAAGATAAGAAGAATAAAAATAATTCGTGAAAAGATATGAAGAAATCCTCAACGTTCTGCAAATAAAATGGCTGCAGAAGAGAACTTGAGTCATAGAACTATGTAAGTTACCTTAAATGACCTGGGGTTTTGTCCTTATCGCAAAAGAAATGTTCAAGGTTTGACTAAATCACAAAGAATAAAAAGGTTACAAAGATGTAAGAAATTTCTTAGATGGCACAGTAAAAAAAGCGTTGACAGAATGATATTTTCTGATGAGAAACTATTTTGCACTGAACAATGTTATAATGCCAAAAATGATGTTGTATATTCAACAACTTTCGAGGATATACCTTAAAACCTTCGAACAGTCAAACGCTTTCAAAACAAGAGTTCTGTTATAATTTGGGGAGCAGTCTCAAACAATTGAAAATTGCCTCTGAAATTCATTGATAAAGCGGTCAAAATCAATGCTGAGTTTTACAAACAGGACATTTTGACAACACATTTATTGCTATATGCTGACAGATTATATCCTGAAAGGAACTGGATATTTCAACAAGACTCTGCACCTTCACACACAGCAAAATCAGTGCAAGATTGGCTTCATGTCAACTGTCCCAAATTTATTAAGCAAGATGATTGGTCATCTTCATCACCAGATCTTAATCCATTAGATTATTTCTTCTGGGTATTTTAGAGGCCAAAGTGAATGCTAAACAACATAGAAGTTTGGACTCACTTAAAGCTTCCACATTATGAAAATGAGACAAATTAACTCTAAAAGTGATTCATGCCACAATCAGACAATGGTGCAACAGATTATCTTTAGTAATCGATAAAGATGGTGGCCAATTTGAATAAAATAATTTCTAGGTAAACTGTCATTTATGTTTTTTATCATACTAGTGGAATTTTCATTTTCTATTTTATATCTGTGAAATAAAATGACTCAATATTTGTAACAGTATTTAGTAGTCACCCTGTAGTATATATATATATATTTTTTTTTTTTCTAGCATTTTTAATGCTTATTTTCAGAATACCATATATCTATAACAAAATGTATGCACTGGATAATTCATTATGTAAATCTGAGTAATTACAATTTATATTATTACTGATATCTAAAGTTTAAACCCAGCAATTAAAATTTAATTGTCTAAAAGGATCACCAAAATTATGATTTAGAGGACCAAAAACATAAAACTGATAGACAAATACATACAAGTGCACATTTTCTAAACATATTTTTATTACGTATATGAATGCTTTTATGTAAAAACTCCACAGACACTTTAATATTATAATATTCTAAACATAGACTTTCTGTTTATTTATGTTTTATTAATAAGAATAATTGTGAAGTAGAAAGTTTAATTTCAATGATTAATTTAAGTATATAAATTATGTAAGACTAGTTTATAACATTTTGCAGCTTAGGAAAATAACATATCAGCTTCTAACAAACATTGGTACAGAACCTTGCAAATAGAAAAATCTGAAACCTTATAAGAGCTATTAACAATGTTTATTAAACAAATAACGAAAATAGAAGTTTGTTTTAAATACACAAATTTTGATTTATATATACTATATAAATATTTTGTAAATATTAAATTATATTTGTTAACATTAAAAAAATATCTATAAATAGAAGTTATTAAAAATTAGGTCTATAAAAATATTTTAAACAAAAATTTATCATTCATGTGTAGAATTCCAGTGATGTATGTAGATTTTTATTATACTTGGCGACAGTTATTGCCATGCTGATGTGAACCCTGCTGCTATCTTTCATTACAGGTATATGAAAGTTATTAGAATAATTGTGAATTTTCTGCTTTTTTCTTTTGCTATTTTTTTTTAATGCGTGAGATTATTTTAGTAAAATAATTTCACTTGTTGGTATAATTAATCTTTCATTCTATTTTTTTAATTTTCCATCAAGTTTAAAAGTATTTATGACTTCAGCATGTCTGGCCATGCTTTTTTAATTTCCATAAATATTTTTAAAATTACATAAAACATTTTTTAATTGTATTTACCTGTCACATCATAAGTAATAAATCATAAATATTTCTCATGATCCTTGTAAAATGTAGAAAACATATAATACAATAAAAATGCACTTCTAGCAATTTATCATAGTGAATTGAATTGTTTTTGTGTGTGCATACCTGTAAGTTAATCATTAGTATTAATCATATCATTTTATACAGCAAACATCCTCCATTGTATCTGAAAAATGCATATTGATTTTGTATGTTTAGCACAGTAGTATAAGAATGTTAAAATCTGCTTATAAGAAATTGATCTCTAAACTGCAATAGTTCCTAGTTATTTTGTGAGTCCTTGTATATAAACCAGTGTTGCTATATCTAAGACATTTAACAGGAAGCCCTCTGCAGTGAATCTAAAAAACCTGAATAAATCAATTTTATAGAATTATGAATACAGTGAAATACGTTTAACACGAAAACTCTTAACATGAAAAATCGGTTAACACGAAATGATATAGCGGTCCGGACAGTATACTATGTTATTTAATACATTTTTTTTTCTTTTAACACAAACAAAAATCGTTTAACACGAAAAAAATTCGCTTTTAAACTTCAGTGGCATGTTTGCTTCTACAGAGATGCCAACATTTTAATTTATTCCAAAACATTTTTGACCCGCCTTTATTTCCATACCATTTCTTTCTTAAGAGTAATTTTTTCTTATTTTATCGTAGTTACATATTGAAGGAAAATAATCTATAAATAAAGTGGTGTGGATTAAAAGCTCTGCTAATAATGCTCCGGAATAAATTAAAATGTTGGTAACTATGCTACAATATGTTCCCTTTGATGATCATGTGTTTACACATTCACGATGATCATGTGTTGCACCCACAATGTGATTTTTGACATCGTTCATCATTAAAATGATTCCACTTATGTAAATTTTTATTACGAATCTGACAACTGAATCAACGATGCAGTTTCTGTCCCCGCTGCTTCAGAAATGAAGAAAAACTAAGTATCCGCAGTTATTTAGATGCACATTCCAATTCAGAGATAAATGAAACAATATATAATCTCGATAAATTTTTAAACAATGTGGTGCTGAAAAAGACAGTAAGAGATATCTGATTTCCCCCCCCCCCCAAAAAAAAAAAAAAAAAAATCATATTTGTACTTGATTTTTATCCTAATGGATGTAAGTTAGTAGTATTTTTACAGGAAATGTAAATAATAATTGACGACAAGGAAAACATTGGCCAATTTTGTACTTTTTTTTACGAATCTTTTTTACGCGAAATCCTTTTAACACGAAAAAATATTTCGGTCCCCTCAGTTTCATGTTAAACGTTTTACACTGTATATTTATGGCGAAGAAAATACAAACAGAAAAACAGATAACCTAAATGTAGACAGATTGCCTTAAATATTGTTAAATTTTGGTGAAAAGTGTTAAAAAGTCCTCCAAACTATTTTTAAAGAGTAAAAGGTAAATTACTCCAACAAGTGACATTTTTGTTTTTGAATTATTCATGCATTAATAATAATAATAATAATAATAATAATGATGAAACAAAAAATTTGAAAATTTACATCTATTGTAATACTTTTCACATGTATATTTTTATCAGTAATTTAATTTTATTAGTGATTTTTAAGATTTTCATATGTACTATATACTCTTTTTTTTTTTTTTTTTAATTTTATTAAACTATCTAAGTAATAGTTTAATAAAAATTTTATTAAACTGCCAGATTTATCTCCATGTCATTTCCAAGTTATGTGTTAGTGTTGATAATGTATGATTACTGTCCATTGTATCTGTTCCTTGCATAAGAAATGGCAATAGAAATTAGGTTATTTCAGCTGGAGGAATTTGGATTAAAATGAATACATATACAAATGAATATGAATTAAAATTGACAAATTGTATTTATTACTTTTAAAAATTCATTCTTTGTATTTGTTAGCATGGTAACAAAGTGATGTAGAATAAAATATTTTCCAATATAATCTAAATATAACTAAAATGCATTTTAGAAAGATTGCAGCATAAGGTTGATTTTTTACACCAACTATGTGAAAAATGTCAGAGTCGGAAATCAAACTGAGGCTCTCCGCTTAACGTGTGGATGCTCTGCCACTGAGCTACCCTGGCTGATAACCAGCTTAGCATTTCTCACATAGTATACGTTGGTAAGGTCACCGTGTTTGCAAATTCAGATATAACAGATGAGACCATTAATCATGGCACAACTCCAATAGACCACAAAATTTCTATTTAGAAATTATATTCATTAATTCATCAGCCCTGAAAATTCATTTTAGAAGATTAGTGTGTAAGGTTGATTTTTTATACCAACTATGTGAAAAACACCAGAGCCAGGAATCAAACCCCAGCTCTCCGCTTAATGTGCAAATGAGCATCCACACCTGTTATATCTGCATTTGCATGGTGACCATGCCATTGAATATTATGTGAGAAATGCCGAGCTCATTATCAGCTAGGGTAGCTCAGGGGCAGAGCATCTGCAAGTAAAGTGGAGAGTCCGGGTTTGATTCCCAGCTTTTGCTTTTTTCACATAGTTGGTATAAAAAATTAACTGTTCACTCCAATCTTTCTACAATGAATTTTCATTGTTGGTGAATTAATGAATATAATTTCTATAATTAAAATATTTTATTCATAAAATAATTTTCTTATTAAGAACAGGTACAACAGCTGGTTATACTATTTGTACTTTGTAAGAGTATTATTGTATTATCTTTTTTGTTGTCAGAATACAGATACATATGACTGATGTAACTTTTTGGATAACAACATTGTTTATCTTACTTATTTTTAATTAAATAATTAAGACATTTTTATCTTTTGGGGAAATTTTGAACACCTTTATGATTACTTTTTGAATAATTTTTTTCAATCTAAAATATTGAACTAAAAAATATTAAATTACTTTTTTATTTATTTAATTTTTTTCTTAATTCCATTGCCATACTTACAGGTTTATATTTTTATGAAATCATTATTTGAATAATGTGTTAGAAAATAAAAATTAATGTTATTGAAAACTATTTTGGGTTTAAGAAAAATAATTTTTTCTTTTTTCCTGTAGGAAATACTATAGAGAGAAAGATGAGCTTGTCATGGATTTGGGAGGGTTTACTGCTGCTCTTGAAGTAAGTTTAAACTATTTTAGGTGTCAAAGTATATGAAATATATTTTTACTGGTCTTTCCTCCCCCCCCCCCCCCCCCATCGGTTGATATTGTGAAAGTTTTGTGAGGTCATGTTATTTAAAAGAAGTTTTATTTTTATGGGTGTTTGATACTGATTGCTTCTTTGTTTGTAAAATAATTTATATACATTTTAAATCTGCAATGCTTTATTGTTATTGCTGAAAAAAAAACTATTATAATCAGGTTTGGAAAAAACCCGTGTTTTTTCGGGTTTTATCAGAGTTTTACTGGGTTTAATCAGGGTTTTTTCAGAGTATTTTTAGGTTTTATCAGAGTTTTCAAGAATATTTTCTTTCTTCCCGTTTTTAAACATTAATGTATCATTCATAATAGGACAGTTAAAAAAAAAAAAAAAAAAAAAAAAAAAAAAAATATCCATTAAAATCAAAATTTAAAAAATTTCATTTTAAAATTTCTAGTCTTTTTTATGATTAAGTTTTTTTTTTTTTTTTTTTTTATTTAAACAATTGTACTTTAATTATCTAAAATTCTGTTTATCTGCCCTTTACAACAAAAACTGGATTTTAATAATTATTTAGTGTTGCTTCATTAATTTTTTTTGTACTGAATAGATTTCCATAAAATATTTTTTAATTATTGTTCCTTATACATTACTTACAGTGTTGCACTGTTAAAGCTTTCAGAATTTTTTTTTAATTTGATTTTTATTTATTTATATTTTGCATTCCTCAAGTGCCCTAATTTTCTTTATATTGACAAACAACTCTTTTTTCTTGCTCTTATATTTTTTATGTATAGTTTCTTATTGTATTTTAATATATATGTATTTTTTTTCCCATGTGGAATTTCTCAGTTTTTTTTTAATAAAGCAGTTTGAGCACTTCCAATATTTCAGAAAATTTTTTGTTCATGTTTTAATAATGTATATAATATTTGTTTTATATTTATATGTTTATTGTAAATGAGATAATAGAGTAATTTTATATAAGAATTAAAAAAAAAAAAACCACTTGGGTTTTATCTTGGGTTTTTTCAAGTGGGTTTTATTGAAAAAAACCACTCTGGTTTTATCAGGTCGGGCAAAATCAAGCCAACCCTGATTATAATAACCTGTCTCTTACATTTTAATAAAAGTAATTATATGAAAGTTGATATATGTAAGACAAATATTTCCTTATTCAGTTTTTTAAATCATAGTTTCTAAAATGGGATGACATGTAATAAAACTCCTCGATTCTTTCCTATTCTGAGTTGAACTGTTTTGATCACTTCAATATTACTTTGGTATGTGCTATTTTCAAGGTGTAAGCTGATTAAATTTTTTTATTAGATAAATTGATAACCACATAAAACCCTTTGTTATCGAATATAATAAGATAATACAAGATTAGAAATAGAATAATGTAATAATTTAAGTCTGTCAAGGATTAAGTGTGACACAAGCGAAAAATTAATGCCGTTTCCCATGTGTCTTTTTATCTTTATCCTACACTGTAAAATGCAAGATTTGATATGAAAAATGTTGCCTTATACTAATTATTCTAGTTTGTTTTGTCATAATCATGATAGAATTTCCATTATATGAAATATTTTATAATCATTTTCAATATTTTAATAATCATTCATATTTTAATAATCATAATAATGATTTAGTATCAATTTATCCATGTGAAGTAATACAAAAAGTAAAAGTAATTGTGTATAGTTAAGTATGGATTTAAATACACAAAGGAAGGACCAAATTATATTTCATAAGTTTATTTACTGATTTTAATATTGTCCAATTCTTAATGGTATGAACACATTATCTGCAATGGCAATATCCACATTTGCCAGTATTTATTTCTCCCACTCTTTATAAAACTAAAACTAAAATGCTTTTGAAAAAATGTAAAAGTAGCTGCACGCACCATGCATGTGTGCATCTAACATTATACAACTCTGTGTGTCGACTGCTATAATCAAGGTTCATTTTCCTCAGGGACTACTTAAAATTTGAGGTACTCAAAGAATTTGGATTAATACCAAATCTCATGAAAAGTATTTTTGTTCAAATTTTAGGGTCTGTATTTTAAAATTTGGGGTAGTCTGTTGTAAAATCTGGAGAAATGAAATTTCTATGTTTTATGATATTTTTCATGTTTAGCTCAATTGAAATGATAATATTGTGCAAATATACAAAATATTGTATTACTACGAAGGATAGTAACATAGCATCATGTAATCTCTAATAAATTTTCAAAATATATAGCAAAAACTGTACAAATAATTAACTCATTTTATCTCACTTAAAAGGATTGGTTGGTTGGTTGAATGACTTTTTTTTGGTGCAAGGTCCAAAGTAGGACATGCTGTGCCAAACAAACAGGTAAAAGAAAAAGTATCTTCTGGATGGGTTTACCCATCCAGAATGTCATTAAAAAAACACAGTAGAAAAAACAAGCAAAACTACATACAAGATAAAATCAAAAATAATAAAAAACAGTGTATACAATAAAAAACAGATGTAAAATGGGATGAACATTGTAAAGAATAAAATCAGATTTCGAAGTAAAAACCAGCCTCTTTCAAAAAATTTGTCAAGTGATAATGAGGATTTGCACCTAAAAGGCTTGTCAGATTGGGTGAAGATGAATTAAAGTAATGTCTATACAGATGACGAAGACAAGGACAGTCAGTGAGCAAATGGCGAATTGTAAGCACACAGAAATGACATTTCGGACAGTCAGGTTCCTGTTGTCCAAGTAGTAAATATTTATGTGTGATCCTTGAATGCCCAATTCTTAAACGAGTAATTATGACATCATGTTTTCTAGGACTCAGTGTAGGCCAGACTGCAATTTGAGGTTTTATTTCAAGTAATTTATTATTTTGCTGATTATTCCACTCCATTTGCCAATTATTTCTGAAAATACTTTTTAGTGTGTGCTTAATGTCATCGTAAGGTATAGGACAGTTTAAAAGAATAGAAGCCTGCCTTGCGGCTTTGTCTGCTGCTTCATTGCCTTTGATGCCAACATGACCAGGAACCCAGCAAAACAAGATGTCAAATCTCTTTGTCAGAAGGTCGTGGTAAGTTTTTAAAATTGAAGTGAAAGATGGATTACAAGAGGTAGATGAAAGAGAATCAAGAACACTCTTTGATTCTGTATATATAATGAATTTACGATTTGGATGAGATGAAATAAAATTAAGGGCAACCTCAATAGCTAAAAACTCTGCAGAGAAAATAGAAAAAGCGTTAGGAAGTTCATATCTTAGAGTAGTATTGTCAGAGATAATCGCACAACCAACCTTATTGCTTGTTTTAGAACCGTCAGTAAAAATCTCGGTATAGTCTTTATAATTGCTCCGATGAGCTTTGTAGAGAGTCTGAAAAATAGAGCCATCAGTGTTACATTTGTCAAAACCTTTAAAAGGATGAAGACATGAAATACCCTGGAAGTTCCACGGAGTCATATTTAAAAGACCCCTAGGACGAATTTTGGCATGAAGATGAGGGATGCCGGCAAGATTATTCTTGATTCTGAGACCAAAATGTGGGATGCAAGATGGACGGTTTAAAAAGAGATTGTCATTACTGTTATTGATATGAGGATGAATTGGATGATTAGGATGAGAAAGTATCCTATGGTACAGTTGTAAAGATAACTGCTGTCTAATATTAGTAAGGGAAGGCTCTACGCAGTCAGCATATAAACTGACGACAGGAGAAGTTCGAAAGGCCCCTGAGCAGATCCTAAGTGCACTGGGATGAACTGTGTCAAGTTTTTTAAGGTAAGAGTTTGGAGCAGACCCATAAATTTCACAGGCATAGTCTAATTTTGAACGAATTAAGGAGCGGTAGATTTTTAGTAGAGAAATGCGATCAGCCCCCCAAGATGTGTTTGCAAGTACTTTTAAAATATTTAAAATTCTTTCACATTTCGTCCTTAAATAAGAAATATGGTCTTTAAAATTGAGTTTCTTGTCAAAAATTACACCCAAAAAACGGGCAGAGTCAATTACCGAAATAGGTATGTCATTAATAAATATTTGTGGATCAGGATGAAGACCACGTTTGCGGCAAAAATGCACACACTGTGTTTTGTCGCTGGAAAAAGTAAAACCATTTTTATTAGTCCATGTAAGAATGTTTTTAACAGCAAGTTGTAACTGTCGTTCAATGAAGCGCATATCATTTCCCTGGCAAGAAATCTGCAGGTCGTCAACATATAGACAGCCGTGAACTGATTGTGGAAGTTGTTTTAAAATATCATTGATTTTTAATGAGAAGAGTGTAACACTCAAGACACTGCCTTGAGGTACACCTTCGTCCTGAAAGTAAAAGCCTGAATAAACTGAACCAATTTGAACTTGGAAGCGTCTGACTCTCAAAAAATTTTTAATAAAAATGGGAAGGTTACCACGAAAGTCCAAATTAAATAGATCCTTCAAAATGCCATGGCGCCATGTCCTGTCGTATGCCTTTTCCATATCAAAAAAGATTGAAACCAAATGGTTACGTCTAACATTCGCTTTCCGAATATTTGTCTCTAGAAGTAAAACATTGTCAATAGTAGAGCGGCCACACCTAAAACCACTCTGCCATGGGGATATTAACCTTTTCTTTTCAAGAATATAAACCAGCCTAGTATTTACCATTTTCTCGAGCAGTTTACATAAGCAGCTAGTCAAAGCAATTGGCCTGTAGTTTTTTGGATCAGTTGCATCTTTGCCGGGCTTAGGAAAAGGAATGATAATGGCATCATGCCAAGCAATAGGAAAAGTATTTTCGGTCCAGATTCTACTATAAAGATGAATGAGATTTTTAAGAGACTGTATTGATAAGTGTTTGATCATGAGGTATGTAATGCCATCAGGACCAGGGGCAGAGTTATGACTATGTTTCAAACTATTGTTTAATTCATTTTCAGTAAATGGGCTATTGTAATCTTGTGATGAACAGGACCTAAAATTTATTGTTAAGCGTTCAGAATTGTATTTATAAGATAGAAAAGGTTCACAGTAGGAGTTCGAGCTAGAGACATTAGATAAAGTTCTACCAATGGTATCTGCAATATTTTTCATTGAAGTGATCGTTTGGCCATTATCCTTCAAAAAAGAAATACTATAATTAGAGTAAATTCCCATTGCTTTTTTAACGCGATGCCAAAGCTGTTTGCTGCTTATATTGGAGGTAATGCTGGACACATATTTAATCGAGGAATCCTTCTGGGATTTTCTGCGAATTCTCCGTGCGGCTGCCCTTGCTTTTTTGAATGCAATATAATTAGCAGTAGTTGGGTACCTCCTAAAAATTCCCCATGCTTTTTGCTGCTGTCTCTTTGCAACATTGCATTCATCATTCCACCATGGCTTTGAATGTTTATGGTGACGCCCAGAAGATTTTGGAATTGTAAGATTAGCTGCATTTATTATACAATTAGTGCCATCAGTGATTGCCCTGTTGATATCACCTTCAATCATATCATGGGTTATAGTTGCATTGATAGTGAAAGCAGTCCAGTTGGCCTTGTCATATATATAATGTGGATTACCCAGATGGTGTTCATTAAAATTATAAAAAGATAAAAATAAAGGAAAATGGTCACTACTATGTAGATCGTTACTCACAAAAAAATTAAAATATGGATATAGATTAGGAGAGCAGATGGCAAGGTCAATTGCATGGAAAGTCCTAGAAGGCTCATGAAAGTAAGTATTGTCCCCATTATTTAAGATACACAAGGAGTTGTCAGAAATAATATTTTCAATGATTTGACCACGGGGGTTAATATTAGGGCTTCCCCACAGCAAATTATGTCCATTGAAATCTCCAAACATTAGGAAGGGAGTAGGAAGCTGAGAAATAAGGCTATTGAGGTCATGCTGGTTTATGGATGCATTTGGTGGAAGATAGAGAGTGCAAATGGTCATTAATAGATGAGAGTGTACCTGAATGGCAACAGCTTGAATGTTCGTATTTAATGGTATATTGGAGTGTGGTACATTATTAGAAATCAGAAGGGCTACCCCACCTGTAGCTCGGTCAGACTGTGTAAAATCTTTCCTGAAACATGTATAGCCACGAATTTTGACTTTATCGTGTTGTCTTAAGTATGTTTCTTGGAAAGCGAAGCAGATAGGTCGATGATCAGAGATGATATCTCTGATTTCATTACATTTATTAATAAAACCTCGGCAATTCCATGAAATGAAATTTGTCATTTTTATTTTTATTTTTTAGATTATAACATCCACGTCATTGTCCTCTGATGCAGTAGACATTCCGTCCTCCCCATCAGAAGGATAGAGGCTGATAATATCATCTTGTTTTGGAACGTTTACTTTATTATTTTTATTTGTAGTGGGAGTGGGCACTTTTGTTAGTTTCTTTTTCTTGATATTGAGACGAGAGGGTGAATTAGAATGTTTTAGAGAGGGAGAGTTAAGACTTTTTTCAGACAATAAGGTTTTAGTAGTTTGTGGCATTTTCTTTAAGTTTCTTGATTTGGATGAAGATGACTGTGAAGAGCTAGAAGTCTGATTTGAATTGGATTGTAAGTTTGGGGAATTCTTTAATGCAGTTACAACGGGAGAGCTAGTGTTATGAACAGTGTCAGTTTGGATTGCGATAGACTGATATGTTTTTTTGGTAACTATGGCAGCAGCATATGATTTTCCAACAGTGGGTGTCCTTGATTCCACAATTTTCTGTGCTTCGGGATATGATATGTTTTGTTTTGTTTTAATAGTTTGTATCTCCTTTTCAATTCTCCATTTTTCACATGATTTTGAGTAAGATGGGTGATCCTTTTTGCAGTTAACACAACAGACCGGGGCTTCACAATTTTCACTGTCATGACCAATGGCACTACAACGGGCACATGTTTGCTTTCCACGGCATGAAGTCTTAGAATGGCCAAACCGTTGGCAATTGAAGCAGCGTAGAGGATTTGGAATATATTGTCTGATTGGGCATTCAAGGTAACCAGCCTTTATGGAGCGTGGTAGATTAGGGGAGTCTATTGTTAGAATAATGTGTTTTGTAGGGATGGGCTTATTGTCACGAAAAATGGAAATACGTTTCACTGCAATTACTTTTTGGTCTTTAAGGTTGTCTAGAATTTCAGCCTCTGGGATAAATTGAAGATCTGATTCTGATATGATGCCATGGCAAATATTTAATGTTCTATGTGGACTAACAGTAACTGGTATGTCTGCGAATTTGGTACATTTCTTAAGATTATTAGCTTGTTTCTGACACTCTACCTCAACCAATAACTCACCTGATCTTAATTTCTTTACGGATTTTGGATCACCCATGATAGACTGTAGTGCTTTCTGGATCAAAAATGGGGATGTTCGCAAGAAATCTCCTTCATTCCTCTTTATCACAAAAAATCTTGCCTCAGAATTTAGGAATACGTTTTTCTCATTAAGGGACGAAGAAAATTCTTCCATTCTCTCTGCCCAAGATTTCACATTTGAATTTTTAGTAGCTTGGCCCGAGCCAGACGCATTATTCGAAATACCAATATTTGTCGCCATAATAAGAGAAAAAAGGGAAAAAGGGGTGAGTGTTTCTTCCAACACACAAACACAAAGGGTTTTTAAGAATCCTCTCTGGGACACCCATAACCACTCACCAGCTACCAGGTCGCCGACCCAGTTCAGGCATCACATGTGGCAGTCGTGTTAGTCCGGTGTTTCTCGTTCGAGTAGTCACCATTGTCTCACCTTCACCAAGGGCACCAGTCTCCCAGTGTTATCCCAAGGCTAGACTGCCGTGGCACCATCACCAAAATCTTTGCCCCGATAGCCAGCGCCACACCAACACCAGACTTCACTTGGTTAATGGACTAAAGGTAAGTAATTTTTTTTTTTTTTATTTGGTGCCTTTTATAATTTTATGATTTTTTTTTTTCAGTTTTTTTTTTAAATAACAGTCAACACAGCAAAAACAGGGTGAGTCAGAACATAACAAAAAGGTTAGTAGAACGGAGTGAGTGGTATCTTTTTTTTTTTCCTTTTAAAAAAATTTTATAATTTTTTTTTTTTTTTTTTGAACAACAAAACAATAATGGGCCAAGAACTTATTGGCAACAAAAAGTTATTAAAAAAGTAAAAGAAACATATAAAGCAGTACCAAAACCTTATTGGCAGTGAAAACAAAAATCAAAACAAATGTAGAAGAAAAAAAAAAGGGAAACAAAAAAGGCAAGAATTGGAAAGAAAAAGATCACTCGGGCCCGGGGTGCATGACTCCCCCTGAATACCTGAAGAAGGTACCCCCCTGGGGGCTCACTTGAAAGGGAACAAAACATGGAAAATTAATATCAGGCTAAACCAAAACTATGCTCTGAGGGCAGTGGATACTGCACTCATACGATTATATAACATGTTGCTTATATATATTTTTTAAAAAATGATCTATTAAACTCACAGAATATTTTTTTTTTAAACTTGAATATGTACCCTGTTAATAACAGATTATTAAGGTTTAGCATCGTTCGGCATGGATGATCTGAGAGATTCTTATTTGGAAATTATACTTGCAAATTCATTTTTATAAATCTTTTAATGAAGAAAGTCAGAATGAATTTTCTTCTTTCTGATTCATCTCTTTTTTTCAAATAAAAGACTTGAGCATACTTGGCAATCTCCCTTTCCTCAAAAAAGACTCCCATATTCTGGAACTGTTTTCTGTTCTCCTGTATTGTCATGCATTTCTCTGATTTCTGAGCACTTTAAAATTATATATATAATTTATCATAAACTTCAACTAATCTTCAGATTTTAAATAAAACTTTTGCTTTTGATGAAAAATTTCTCTTGCATCTCAATAGATGGTACTGCATTTTTACTTATCAAATTTCACTTATGCATATAGGTTTTTGGCAATTCAAACCATGGATTATATTGTCAGAAACTGGCATATGTTGAAAACCTGCCTATGTTTTCTTGACTTAAAAATGCTCTTTATAGAATCTGTTGTTACTAGTTGAAAACATAAAAAGTTAAAGTAATTTTACTTTATTAAAATCACACAATCAACTGTGGACACAGTTCCACAGTTGATTGTGTGATTTTAATAAAAAAAATTGTATTTCTTTCTCCCATTATCTAATGGTGTTTTCCATTTCCTGCGGCTTATTTTCTGTTGAGCTATCTACATGATAGACCAGAGATGTTTCTGCCTAAAGGTTGTCTGAGTGAGTAATGCTGACCAGGGTGTCGGCCTGGATAGCTCAATTGGTAGAGCCTTGACCTTGTAAGTCAAAGATCCGGGGTTTGAGTCCCGGTCCAGGCATTATTTTCACTCAGTTGGAAAAATAAAATTTCAATTAATATAATTTTATTTTAGCTAATGTTTTCAGCTGTTTAATTTACACTTATTAAACTAAATTTTTCCGCAGCCAACATTACTCCATAAGGCAAACTGTGAGCTCTTTCTTTCATTTCCTTCTCTCTTTATGAGCATGGAGTGCCACCTTGAGTTGATCTCTGATGGTTCAATGTTGTTGCATGCACCATGTTCCACTAAGATCTCAACTGCTCCATGTTTTATCATAAAATGCAAAGTAGTTGAGGGTTGATTATTTCTGGAAATAATACAATAATATCTTTATTTATTGAAGCCTTTATGGCAGCCTTACTTGTTTCTCAAATGATTGAAACCTGTTTTTCAAAATTTCAAGATGTTTTGAGTTCAAAAAATGAAATTTTGAATAGAAAAGCCAGAATTTCTTACATTTCGGGTATGATTTTATTTCATTTTATGCAGGTGTTCATGTTTTGTATGTTAATAACACAGGATGATAATTCTATTATTTTTTGTGTACCGCCCACTGGGATACTTATTTGTTTTATTTTCAGTGTTTTCACCTTAACATGGTTTGACTGTATATTGCAGAATTATTAAATAACATATTTGTAATTACTAAAACATTATAAACAACCTTGCTTTTAGGCTTTACCCTGAGATTTTTTTGCTTAGGGGTCCCAGCATCCTCAGAGGGAAGACCTGCATGATTGACACTGGCTTGTGAAGTGTTGTTTCTTTCAGTTTTTGTTGCTTCCTCGATGAGGTGATGTCACATTTTGTCTATGTTGGCTTTGGGTTCGTTGTCATTCACAGAATTAGTATTTTTAATAAAGTGGGGCTTAAGTGAAGTTTAGTTAAGTGAAGTTTTTTTACTTCATTGAATTACTCCACTGAATTGTAATTTAGCTAGTGCTAAACTGCCCATACTGAAAATATTAAAGTCCATTTCAATAAGGTAAAAAAACTTGCTGACTACGAAAACCCCACTTATACTTTTTACCAAAATTATTAAAAATACTAATTCCATTGATGGCAATGAGTGCAAGGCCAATGTAGACAGAATGTGGTGCTACTGCATTGAGGAAGCAACAAACACTGAAAGAAACAACACTTCACAAGCAATTGTCGACCATGTAGGTCTTCCCTCCGAGGATGCTGTGCTCCCCTGAACAAAAGAACCTCAGAGTAAAGCCTAAAAGTAAGGTTGTTTATAATGTTTTAGTAATTTAAAGGCTTTATTTACTAGTTAATACATTTATAATTATTTATATACATGCAATAAAACAGAAAATAATTGCTTTATTAAATGTTATACATATTTAAAGAAGAAAACCCAAATTATCTTGCATTTTTTCATGTTATACTTATGGAATATTTCTTCTGACATTTTAGAAAAAGTTACTTAATAAAAAAAAGGACTCTGTTAAAAATAATTTAAAATGATAATAATGCTTTTTTATGTTTTGTTTATACACAATGACCTTTTCTTTTTTTCTTCAAAACTGTTTCCATTACATAATTTAAGATGATATGTCAGTGTGTATATGAAAAATTTTTTGTTAATGGCAGTTAGAAACTAATCCTTTTTTATTTTCAGTATGCCACTGGTCTCACTGCAAAAATCATTGGGAAGCCTAGTTCTGATTATTTTTGTAGTGCAGCTGAAAGCCTTAAATTAAAACCTGAAGATGTAAGTATGTATATAAATTTATGTTGTGCTATCTGGTTTAGTATCTAATTTGTACGTTTCTGTATGGAATGATGTAGAAGAATGTATTTAAAACATTTAAGTGTTTCTGTAAAAATTTATTGTTTCAGTGAAACACAGGGTTGCCACAGGCTACTAAAAGGCAACTATTTGCGACTATTTTCAGCCTGAGGAGACTATGGCTACTTTTTTGACCCAAAAAGCTTGAAAAAGCAACTATTTTCACAAAAAGGCAACTATTGGGAGACTATTTTTCACCTTTTGCAAAATTCTTCCAGAAATATCAGGAAAATCTTTCAGAAAGAAATATTTTCTCAGCATTTTATAAACAATCCCATATCTTAACCTTTTCACCCTTTATTTATTTATTTATTTATTTTCACCACCTTAAAGTGCAGTATATCCCTGATGCTGACCTTGAAACAGGTAGACTATCCAATGAGAATGTAGAAATAGCACCAGACATGACATATGTACCTATTAAGCTGGCCAATTTGCTTATTGCAAATGACTACTAGTACACTCCTGTGACCTGTTATGTCCTTCCTCACCCTGATTTCATGTAAGAAAAAATAACAAAATTATAAAAGAAAGCTCTTATAGTAAATCAGAAAAGGAAAAATACAGCCAAAAAAAAAAAAAAAAAAACGTAAGCTTTTAAGAGTGGACAATACTTAACCTTTTCAACAACCAAACCACATGTTATTCCATGGGAAAACTTATTTCCACAATGACTCATTGCCAAATGTTTTTTTTTTTTTTTTTTAATTCAGTTTTAACATTCAGAAGTTTTTTTTTTTTTAATTTGGTATATTTATATTGAATAGTAAGGAAATGCATATGGTTTTTATCCTTTAATGATTGTTAGCATGTGATATTTAAGCTAGTATTTTGGTCACTAGGCTACTATTTAGGCAACTATTTTAATGCAGCTAGGCTACTAAAGCAACTATTTTTGTTCTATTTCTTTTGTGGCAACCCTGGAAACAGGATAACTTAATATTGTACTATGGGAACTAATTTATATCTTACATTTCCATGTTCATTTTAAAAACTTATGTAAAACTTCTAGGACTTTTTTAAGTCCGAGCATAATTTTTCCCTTATAGACCCCCCCCCCCCCATGAGCTAAAATTTTAACTTTGATAACAAGCCAGGTCTATGCAGATTGCTAGATAAATATGCATTGCAGAATTTTTTCCTTAAAATTATTGTTGTGCCACCCGAATCATTCAACAGAAGAGTAACCTTCAGTTTTCTTTCCTTTTTTTTCTCTCTGTAATAGCTTAAATTCAAGTTTTTAGGTCATTTACTAGTTTCTAATTGCAGCTCTTTTTGGCAAGGCAATTCACCCAATGATTATAATAGACTTTCCAAGGTGTCTACTTTTGCTCATTGCTTGCATTGTTAGTGTTTCAATCATTTCTCTCTTTCAACTCCTTCTTCTGCACCTCTTGTTCTGTACTTTTCAACTACCCCATGTCATGTTGGGCACTCTTAAGCAGAAAAAATGCTATTTGCTCACCGTGGGATTACTTTTGATTCCAGCATCTTCTTACCTACCCCTTTTCATACTTTGAGTACTCATCAGGCAAGACATGACATGGGATTCTCATCCACAAATCTCAATGAATTTGGGAAATCTGAGGGAGGAGATTAAAGCTGTGCAGATATTCCTGAGCAGCTTCTCTCTTCCCTTCCAGTAAATAAATAAATCATCCAACAGATTTATAAATGAATCCTCTTTGCACTCTACTTGAAATAAAATCTTTCTGGTCATTTTTTTGGATTAGTGTAAATATAGAATTTTTTTTATTCTAACATGTCATTAAAAATATTGCTTTAAAAAATCTTATATTATTATTATTATTATTTAGTTTCAATAAAAATCTATAAAAATACAGCCTGAATTTTCCATTTTGGATAATAACACTAATACATTAAAACAATTTAATACAAAAAGTTTCACTTTTTTCGAAAAGAAGAGTAAAAAAAAAAAAAAAAGAATAAAATAAAATAAATAATGAAAACTGTCTGACCTCTGAATATATATATATATATATACATTTTAGAAAGAAGAGAAATTTTTAACATGTTAGGTACAACAACTGATCCCTTTTTTGCCTAATGCTATATGGTGCAGCAAATTTCAAAGCTTGGAAATTCATTTTTGAGAATTAAATTGTTAAAATAAGGTATCTATCTCTGTGTGTAGTTATAACCACTGTGGGCTCTATGACCATGTATCACAGTTTCTGAAAATTGGCAGGCAGTTACATTGGAGGATAGGGTGTAACATTTAAAAAATAACAACAATAAAATTGTAATTAGTTTTTTAGATAAAAATTAAAACATTCATTTTTTTTAGGCATTTGCAAATATTTGTCCCATAAGACAATGTCACAGATGAACACTTGCTGTCAGAGTATGATAATATAATTCCTGGGCTGAAGTAAAAAATAATTTTCTTTTTTTAATTATGCATTTTCAACCAATAATATATATATGGAACTTGACTGTTAAATAATGATTATGAGTTCACAATCCAAAAATCTTCCAATTTTGTTTAAAAAAGAAAAAAAAAAACAATCTTTTAATTTAGTTTAGCCTTTGAGCCTTGGGAACTGCAGAATATACCTTCCAGGTGTCTGCTGAGCTTCGCTTCAGTTATGAGATTTTTCTCTTAAGGTTGTCCCCAAATTCTTATGTACTTGTTCTCATACGGAACGGTAGGTAGGTAAGTTTTGTGAATGTCATGCTAGAAAAAAGGGGGAAAATAAATTAGAAAATTATAAATAAATTAGAAATATCAGTCATATCGTTACAAATAAGGTACCAAATGAAAGGGGTGTTTTTTCTGAATCCAGCGGATTAAACAGCTTATCGATCGGACAATTAGATTTTTTTTTAAATTAGCTAAAGTATTAAAATTAGGTGGCAACAGCAGAAGATTGTATTGAAACCATTTGGAGAGGAAAGAAAACATCTGCTACTCATTAAGACACATGTTTTTGAAGTGTGATTAAAAATTGCAGTTTTCAAATTTCCTCTCACGAATACAGAAATTAATATACAGCCTGTACAACACAAGACCAACTTGCAGTTCAAATTTCATCAATTTTGGTTAATAAACAAAAAAATTACATTTTTTTTGAAAATTAAATTTAATTATAACTTTGAAAAGATTTATGGGATATGATACATTAAGAATTTGGGTTTTAAAAAATTTTTAAATAGATTATTTTTGAGTTTGAGTACTATTAATCTCTGGTCAGTGTGCCTAGCTCGTAGTATGCTACTGAAAGTTTACTTTCCTTATTAGTTACATTTAAAAAGAAGATATTTTAGACAGATTATATTTAAATAAGTTTAATTTTTCAGGCTGATTGAGTTGGCACATGTAAACTGCTGCCTCATGCCTCATTAGACAAATGTTGGGTCTCGGTAATTAACTCACCTAGTTACTGGAGTAGAGTAAAAAATAGCTTTAAGGAAATTGAGAACTTTCAACTGATTCTAACGAAGATTTGAAATTGGCTATTAATAGTGGTTATGAGTTCACAGTCCAAATATCTTTTAATTCTATTAAAATTTAAGAATTTTAGAAAATTAAATATTTAATTAAATTTATTTGCGATCACCTATCTGTTTATTAAAATGCTGATAATTTTTCTTCTAAACTGTTATGTGATAGAGTACTGGCATATGGCTAAAAGGAGTTGTAATTTACAAAATAGATTTTTTTGAGTTTAGGTTTTATTTTCACCTCTTGTCTCTGCCTTTAATTATTTTAATGTTTCAAAAATATTTTTAAATGGTACCTTACTCTCAAAAACCTTAAATTAGGACTTTTTGAGCTTCTAGCTGAATTTTAAAACTTTATTCTGCTTTCATGCTTCTATCTGCTTTCCTTCCTATCTCATTTTTTACACACTTGATCCTTATAAATTAAATGTCTACAAAATTCCTGGAAGTAGCTGGGTGTTATGAACTTGTTCTATTTTTTTTTTATTACCAGAGGGCACTGCTTTCATCATTTTCACTGCTATCTCCATATTAACAAAGTCTATCTTGCTTTTGCTATGCATCTTTGTAAAGCTCTGCATGTCTTCAACCAGATAAATTTTATTTATTTCTTTACCCGAGGATGTGTCTTATTTTTGGGTTTTCACCAATATTTTTGTTATTACTCACCTTGTACATGCGATCTTAATTTAATATGAATATTTACTTATGTGTAACACACATCAATATTGCAAAAAATAAATAAATAAATAAAAGTGTGAAGCATCCAGATTTTTACATTGCCTTGTATGTCTGTCCCTATTAGTTTTCGAGATTCCGAAGTATTTTCAAATTATTTTCCAGCACTTGAATTAATATGGTTTATCAATCTGTTAGCTCAACTTAAAAAATTTCTTACCACTTTCACTTCTTTCCTTTTCATTTTACTGATCTGTGAAAGTACTGCGGCGACTACTGAGCAGGTGTTTAGTATGATCAGAATTCTCTATCCTTGCAAACCAGTTGATTGCAGAAGGTGTTTCTTATAAAATAATCAAATTCTAATTAAAAATTTAAAAAAAATATTCCTTAAGGGTGAAAATCTCAGCTCTTCACCCCACAGCCTGTTGACTCTAGAAAACACACATGTACAATACATACATGCAATAAAAGTCTTCAATTTATTTATTAATATAAAGGAAATTGATATTTGAATTATGAATGACAATCATTATGAAGTGTGATTATTTCACTTAAAATAATAAATAAATAAAAATATTTTTTTTTCATGACAGAATTGAACATTTTCCTGTTCAAAAGTTTAGTAAAATTTATAAACTTTTTTTAAATTTACAAATTGCTCACATGTTGCAATGTTTTTAAACTTTCAAAATGTAAAGATTGGATTGCCCTTATCTTTTTCAGTGGAGGTTGGGTTACCAGAGTAATTTAGGTAGATGACAACAATTAAATATGAAACATAGTGGTTGCAATAACCCTGTGTCATTAAAATGTCGAAATGATCTGTAACTGTAGCAAATGTGAATATGTGTTGTTTATTTAAATATCAAATAAAAGTAAATGTATTTGAATTGATTAGTACTTGTTTCATTTTAGGTTGCTTTCTTTAGAAGTTAGTTTACCTATTATATCTATATATAATGCAAAATATGTCATCACAATAACTTCTGAAATACTGATTCAATTCAAATGAAAATCGGACAATGGAGTTAGCTTAAAAATATTTTGGTTGTTGATCATTTTGATTCACCATCTTGTTTCAAAATGATGGATGGCCATTCGAAAATTTGTAACTATTACAGAAAATATATTTATGAACGGATTGGCTGAAAACTTGGTAGTAAATAAAATCAGAAATAAACTATCAAAATGAAATAATCTAATTAAAATTTTTGAAAACTTGTAAATTTTATCTCAAGTTAATAATTTTTTTTTGAAAATAATCATGTTTGAATAGTTCACTTTTTGGCTTCAGTGGCTTTGCCAATGGATGTTATGTGAGAAATGCTGGGTTGCTAATCAGCCAGAGTGGCTCAGTGGCAGAGCATCCGCACAGTGAACGGTGTGCCCGGGTTCGTTTCCTGGCTGTGGCATTTCTCACATAGATTCATTTGTATAAAAAAATCAACCTTACATTCTAATGTCTCTAAAAAAACATTAAATTTTTTTTATTCCTGTTTACAAAAAAAGAACAATTGATTAAATTTGATATAGTAGACTTTTTCTTTCAAATTAAAAAACAAGTTTTACTGTATTTTTATTTATTTTCTGCATTACTATTATTATTATTTTTAATCATTAATTGTATATTTATGCTATGTTTATATTTTTAAAGATGGCTATGGTTGGTGATGATATTTCTAGTGATGTATGTGCATCAAAAAGTTGTGGCTTCAAAGGAGTTTTAGTTCGAACTGGAAAATTTAGGTATATATTTATTTATATATTCTTTTAAATTGTTTCTAGTAGTATGTCAGTTTTTTAAATATCTAGAATTTTGTGTTTTTAATATATTTTTTTAATATTATTTCTGATTAGATTTTTTGATATTTTTCTTTTTTTTATACTTTCACTCATTTTTCATATTGATTATGTATTAGCAAAGAAATTCAATGCATGTATGAATGCATAAAGATTTTTTTTTTTTTTGTGTGTGTGTAATGTTTTAAACAACTTGGCGTTATAAAAAAAAATTTCAGTCAATAGACTGCAATGTGTAAAAATTCTTTTAATAATTCTATTAATGCCTGTAAAAAAAAAAAAAAAAAAAAAAACTTAAGGCTTTCACTCATAGAAATTTATACTGGTCTTTCAATGATAACCTATAACATACCTACCAATTTTTACTTAATCGGTTGAAGGGATTTGATGCTATCTCACTTTATCACTTTTTTTTTTTATCATTATGCTTCTGAGTCCATAGAGTGTAATTAGTAATAAAAAAAAAAAACTTTGTGTCCCTTAAAAGAACTATAAGTCCTTCATTCATACCTGTATAGTTTATACAATTATGACCTACAACATATACCTAAGAATTTCATATGTATATGGGGGAATAGACAAGTAATTCAAAGTCATAATCACTTTTAAACATTGTTATAAAAATGAAATTTTAAATTTCTTTAATTTTCAATATTAGTATAAATTTACTTTTCATACATTAATCTTTCAGGGAAAAAGACCTTGAAGCTAGCTCTGTCAAACCAGATGCTGTTGTTAACAACTTGGCTCAATTTGTCGATATGTTGTGTTGCTAAATTTACATTAATTTACTAGATATTTCTTCATTCTATTGTACATTTGGTCAATAAATGTATGTTTCAGGTGCTGAATTAATGTGATGATATTTTTAATCCAGTTTTAAATCTTTTTTTTTTTTTTCCCTGACCTGATTGTTTTTCATTTTCAAATATCCATTCAATTGTGTCATTTTATGTTGTATTAATTGAATATTTTCTTTTAATTAAATTTGTAATGTATTTGAATAAATTCTTTATGTATAATGATACTTACTTAACATATTATCTGATTTACTATAAAGTGACAGCAATTTTATGCCAAATATAGATTAAATTTCATTGCAAATTAATGTCAATACATGCTTACAATAACTTATATTCTTAAAATTTAACTGGGCTTCGAATTAAAATAATTGAGCATAAGTAATTATATATCATTTAAATTTCATTATTTGTATATGTCACACCATTTGATTATAGTTTTGATTTAGGGAAAATGGTTGACCAGATAGTACTTATATATTTATGTTAAACTCCTTATTTTAACTTGTCAGAATTACCATACATAACTAAAAAGCAACTCATTTCAAATATTTTTAGTCTAAGGCAACTGTTATAAGTTTTAAAAACTTAAAACGTCAACAATATTTTTATTCCAACTTTTGTGAAATTTTAAATTCATTCTTGAAATTTTCTTTTCAAAGTAATACAGAATCCTTTTTGTAAATTGAGATATTTTCTATCTACAGTTTCTCATCTTGTTTAAAATTAATGTTCTCTTGCATATATTTTCTTTGTAACCAACAATATAAAGTTCTATTGAAAAAAAAAAAAAAATATATATATATATATATATATATAATAAAGATGATCTTATATATTGCTGAAAGAAATTTGCTGAAATTTGTTTATTTATGAGTGTTTGAATTGAAGTTTTATTTTTGGTTGCAAAATTCGGTTTTTAAGAAAATAGTGATAACTGTTTTATTGAAAATGATATTGAAATGAAAAATTTTTTTTATTGTAACCGTAACTTTAAAAAATTGTTATTGTAACCGTAACTTTAAACCGTTTGAATTTCTCTTGTTTATATATTGCTGGTTCTATGTAATGCAATTACACCTGATGATGCTATTGATATAATGGCGAAAAGCTTTGTACCGTTTTTCTAATAAAAATATTTTATCTACGTGTTTTAAAGTGGTTTGTTACCTTTTATATTTTATATGTTTTATATTTATTGGTTACTACTTTTTATAACTTAAACACTATTCAAACAATTATTTTAGTAATATTTAGGCTACTGAAACATTTATCTGTTATTGCACTTCTGTGGAGATCTTGACCTAAGATATAACTGCATTTATATAGTCTGCAGCTAGCAGTTGTTTTACCTGACAAATGTTCTTGAATATTGTTCTTGATCTTTTTATTTATTTGTTGTGTTTATGTTTTTTTTATCTTCATATAAATAAATATGTATCTTTATATACTTTTTGACATTTTTGTTTAGTTTAAGAAGTTACATTCTAGCATAACTGTTAAATAAATAAATATATCCTTTTGCAGTAATAAATATATCCTTTTGTAGTTTTTGCATTTTTCTAGGTATAAGTATAAATTGTTCATGTTTCTAATATTTTCAAACAATATCTTTTTTTTCCTTCTTTATCCCTTTCTCTATGTCAGTCAACCTATTTACTTTTGAAAACATGTGCAAATGTGATATTTTATGACGTAATGTACACTTTGATAAACACAAAAAGTTCAAATCTAACAGTTTTATTTAAGACTATTGATGTAAATTGGTTTCTCCATAAATATGTAAATGAAAAAGAAGGTTCTAATTGCTGAATAATAAGTTCATTTGGAAAATTTCTAGGCTACTTTGCTAGATTGTGATTTCAGCAAAAATTAGAAAGTTAGAAGAAAAAAAAAAAAGCTTCCTACTACATTTTCTGTTAGTTAAATTACAAATTTCATCTTTTTATCTGTCCAAAGTCTGTAGGTTAATCTTCTTTAAATTTTAAACTTTAATCTTTTTTTTTTTTTTTTTTTTTTCTTTTGAAGGATAACTACTATTTAACAGTTTGGCATTCATTCCCATGTAACCAACAAGGAAACTCTTTCAAAAGTGCTAATTGGTAAATTTCATGAAAAAATTGCTGGCATAAAAATTAATCATAAATAGTATTTTTCTGAGATATTAGTTTCTGAGTCACAGTAGAAGAGTTGTAAAAAATCACTAAAAGTGAGTTCCTGTTTGCAATGTTGCCAAAAAAGTGTTCTGTATAGCGATTTTATTATTGCAATTTTCATCTACAGTTGCTAAGGGGATCTAGATCTAGTTATTTATTTCTTCACTATAATTTCAATTAATCAAATATTCAAATACGATTCAATTTTTATTTTATTGTCTACAAACTAATGTAAATGTACATTCCATGCAAAATCATGATGTAAATGTAATATAATGTAAATTTGAAATTTATTTTATAGCAGTGCAGTATTGTAAAATTATGTAAAATAAACAAAAATATTAGCTATAGTATAAAAATGGGCATAAATAGATATTAGTTTCAATATGAATAATCCATCTTTCAACATACATACTTCTATGCTCTTCTAGAACATTTTCCTTGAATTGTTCACTTTCTAAAATTTTGCTAAAGTGTCCTGTTATAAAAATTTTTATTCATTGAAATGATTAAACTTTTATAATATAATTCATTTTAATTATTGTGTTATTAAGCATTTTATTACTTTATAAATGTATAATAAAAACATTATATAACTATTATTTGCAGTTAACATTCTTTCTATTAATATTTAAGAATTCATCTTTCAATCAATTGAATGTTATTATTATTATTTATTAGTAAGATGTTTTGCATTTTAGATTTTCATTCATTTATCATTGATTTGTTTATTTTGTTTATTATTCATAAGAATATTATAATTTCCAGGGGTGTTTCTGTTCAAGGTTTACCCCTGATTTCAGGGTTTTTACTCTAACTTATCTGCATTTTCATATTTCCTATAAAGTTATTTTTTGTTTTCACTGGTTGTTCATTTGTCATCCAAGTGATATGTGAATGAAATGTAAAAAGATTGAGGGCTTCTGGCATAAATAATTTGAGTATTATATGATATTTTGGGTTTTTTCTAATTTGAGGCTCTAATTTGCAGGGTTTTTACCTTTGAGTCACAATCACCCCTGAATTTTTTATTGTTTAAGATGTATGTTTAAGTGAAATTTTTGTTAAGTTTATTTTTACCAACATTTATATATGTTTTATTTTTTTTTTCTTTTAAATCCAGTGAATATGTGCAATAAAATTTATAGGAGATTCAAACCTTGATGACGATGAATTTATGTAAGTGTTTTTAAAAAACTGTTTTAATATTTAAATGAGAGTTCATTAGAAGCTAGAGATAGCAAATCATTTTTTTGTAATGTTAAGACATTTACAACAAAACATACACACACTAGTTATAATATTTTGTAATATCCTATATGAGAAAATTCAGGTATCATTTTGTAGTGAAAAAATGTCTTATTTTATTATATATACCAATATTTAATCAAAACTACAAAAATAAATGACATTAAATATAAGGGAGACCGGAACTAATTGGCATAGATTTTGTTTTTTGATTTTTCTAGTTTTTTTGTGTGATACTTAGAGAAATTCTGATGAATGCATTGGAAAGCTAAACTATTTGGCTGCAAAATCATGTCAACTCATCAGTTAAATACACGTTTAAACAACCAAAGAAAAAACATTTTTCCTAAGATCTCACAACTCTGCCAACAAACCCTGGGTGCAAGGCTAGTTGGCATACCTGTAGAGTCGAGTTGGCATAATACAACATGGATAAGGATACTTAAGCAGAACACAACAGTTTTCAAGGAAAAAACATTTTAATTTTTCAAAACAATCTATTTTAATAATATTTGGCCAAAATTTCTGCTTACATGTATAAACAAATAATGAATTTCTTAAGAAAAATATTTCTGCTTATTAATGTAGCAGAATAGTTATTTAAATAAAAATATCTCAATGTTTGAAATCAGCTACGAATGTGAAAGTTTGTGCTTGTTTATTTGAACACGTGGACTCCATTTTTGCACAATTTTACTTTGGTCATACAAAATTTAATCATTCTCATTTGGCCATCTCTATTTTTTGTCCTTTTCAACTATGGTGGGCAAGCATATTTCATTACCATCGGTTTTATCAGTTTTCCTGAGATACTAATGGGATTGGTATTTGACCAAAATAAAATTATTTATTTTATTAAATTAATCAGGAGGCTCTTGAATTTATGAAGGATTTGTTGTTGATCTTATTTTAAGTGGCTTTTCTGTCTCTTTTTGGAATTCTCCGGGGTATGTAGAAACCGTCGAATGGAAACCCTCACCACCTTCTTAGCAGGAAACTGAGAATGATAGCTCTTCATCTTGGAGAGGTTCTTTAGTCTTTGAACTATGTTTAATGTGGAAAGCACCATTGTGCTACGCTATAGCTATATTTAGCTATGCTAACTGACCCCACAGTGTGCCAACTAGCTCCACAGGGATACCTAATATAAAATGGATACTACAAAATCTCAAATATCAGGAATAAAAGACTATAATACATGTATGTAACTTCATTTAACCACTCTTTCGAAAACCGTCATTAGAAGCGCCTCAATTTGATCTATAGATTCATAAAAAAGAAAAAAAATGTGTGATGGAAAAAGTTTACCCACCACTCACCAGACAGAAAAAAGATTAAACGGATATTTTTCCTTTATGACGCTTCCAAGTAGACTGGATTTACAATGGATGGTGCACATATACATACACTTTTCACTAGTAAATTGACAACACTCTACCTCCATTGTGGCAGGAAATAGAAGCTGAGTGCCAACTAGCTCCTTATGGCCACTAACCTCAATCTTCTCTGTAAATAAACCATTGAACAGAATACTATTCATATCTTTAATATAAATATTATATGTATTAACAGTGTCTTTGTATTTTGGCTTTAAAATACCATTTGTCATTTGATTTTTCAGCAATGAAATTAAAAAAAAAAAATGTTCCATTCAAACGGATGAATATAAAACTATTCATACTTCCTTTCTTTAAATAAATCAGAGATTGATTTTAATAGAATTCATGAAATCGAAACCTCAATCATGCAACAGGAAGTGACACTAGAATAATAGTATTTGTCAAATGTACACATCAGTGTTCACCAACCACTGGCATGTGACAACATTTTTCTGGTTCACAGAAAAATCTTGACATTATTTGCATTTTTTAAATGTTTTTTAATTATATTGGTATAAATTTTAACTTCAGGATTTTTTAAATCACTCATACTGACAACATTAGATTTCACGATTTTCTGGATGAACGAGAAAGTAAATGAAATAATCTTTTTTCACAAAAATTTGAATTGTAAGTTATCAGACATAGTTATCGCTTTGATTTTCTGATCTGCATTTAATAGGAATAAGGATTGTTAGGAATTGTTCTAAATTTGTCAGACTGTTTGAATTCTTCAAAGGTTTAAAATGTATACAAAGAAATATTACTTCCTATCAGATATTAATAACCGAGCAATATAGTATACATATTACTAGATTTAGTTGATACAGTTTTATATATACAAATAGCAATTTATCACTGTAGTTAAATCTGTCATTTGAGTTTTTTATAATATGAAAGCAATATAAGTTGTCCACTTTCTTCTTCTATATATTTTTTTTTTTTTTTTTTTTTACAATCTAACAAACTTTCACTATCGTTCTTATGGTTAAATAAATATTTATGTTTTTCTTATATTGAAATAAGCATTTGTTATGCTTTATATTTAATAGGTTTATTTCATATTTACAAAATAGGTATTCTCTGTTTGTTATTCTAAAAATATGTTTACATTTCTGTGCAGGGTGCAGGATTTTAAATTACGAATTTAGTGGTCTAAAGATTTTCAATTGTAAATTTAGTGGTTCATAAAGTAGAAAAGGTTGGCAATTGTTGTACTAGATTATATGCATTCTTTATTAGAGATGCATAATTTTGTTTTATTAGTCAAAAAATGCTGGTTGCTGATGGGATATTTTTAGTTGCTTGTAATTCTTCAGGCTTTTGTAATATTAATTAAAGACACATCAACATTAAAATAACAAAAATAAAAAGCACAATCAGCAATTTCCAATTGTACTTTTTATTTTTACCATTTTTGGCTGATTTCTTTAGAAATCGACCTATTACAATCACTTTGTTTATCTATCTCTTTCTCTCTCTCTCTATCTATCTATATATATGAAAATTTTGTCATCACAATAACTCCCGAAATAATACTCCAAATCGAACTAAATTTGGACAGCGAACTTATCTCATAAATATCTTGGATGAGTTCGTTAACCAAGTTGCTCCGACTTTTTGTTATCAAGTGGTGGCCACTTGAAAATTTCAAATCCACATTGCAAAAAGCGTATTTAAGACCGGATTTGCTTGAATTTTGATGTAAATATAGACCACAAAAGGGTCTCAATGAACTTTATTAATGAACTTTATCTGCCATTTTTAACAAAGTGGTGGATATCTTAAGTTAAGCGGGGCCACTTGAAATCAGGCTATCACTTGAAAATTTAAAATTACGATAACTTCTGAAATAATACTTCAAACCGAACCAAATTTGGACAGTGAACTTATCTTATAAATATCTTGGATGCGTTTGTTAACTAAGTTGCTCTACCATTTTGTTTTCAAGTGGAGACCACTTGAAAATTTCAAATTCACATTGTAAAGAGCGTATTCCGAATTTCTTTGAATTCATATAAGTGTCTCAATCAAGTTTATTAATGAACTTTATCCGTCATTTTTAATAAAGTGGTGGATATCTTAAGTTAAGCAGTGCCACTTCAAATCATGCTAGCACTTGAAAATTTAAAATCATGATAACTTCCTAAGTAATACTCCAGATTGAACCAAATTTGGGCAGTGAACTTATCTTATAAATATCTTGGATGAGTTTGTTAACCAAGTTGCTCCGCCATTTTGTTTTCAAGTGGAGACCACTTGAAAATTTTAAATTCATATTATAAAAAGCATCTTCCAAATTTCTTTGAATTTTGATGTATACATAGACATATAAGTTTCTCAATCAAGTTTGTGAATGAACTTTATTCTCCATTTTTAACAAAGGGGCGGATATCTTATGTTACGTGGTGCCACATGAAATCAGGCTACCACTTGAAAATATAAAATCACAATAACTTCCGAAATAATACTCCAAATCAAACCAAATTTGGACAGTGAACTTATCTTATAAATATTTTGGATGAGTTTGCTAATCAAGTTGCTCCCCCATTTGGTTTTCAAGTTGAGGCCACTTGTAAATGTCAAATTCACACTGAAAAAAGTGTATAAGACTAATTTTCTTGAATTTTGATGTATACATAGACTATATAAGGCTCACAACTAAGTTTATTAATGAACTTTATCTGCCATTCTTATCAAAGTGCAGATGTTATAAACTAGCGAGAGAACTTGAAATTAGGCTACCACTTGAAAATTCATAAACTTTATAACTTTTTTAAATTTTGATTCAATCCGAACCAAAGTTGGACAGTGATATTATCATATAATTATCTTGGATTTACTGGGTAATTTGTTCCGACATCTTGTTTCCAAGTTGCGACAACTTGAAATCACGCTGCTGCTTGAAACTATGCCATCACGATAACTTTTAAAATACATACTAAACAAAAGTTGAATAGTGAACTTATGGTTCAAATATCTTGGATTAGTTCACTTGGTTACTTGATATGCAATTTTAATTCCAAGTGGCGGCCACTTAAAGATTTGTCATTGTGATAACTTTTGTAATACTGAATCAATTTACATCAAATTTGGGTAGTGGATTTATCATTGAAATATCTCACTGGGCATCTCACTCCGCTTTTTTTTTTTCCAAGTGGTGTCCACTTGAAATCATGGTGCCACTTGAAAATTTCTTATCACGATAATTTTTGAAATACTGATTTAATTTGAACTAAAGCTGCACAATGACCTTATCATACAGATATACTGGATGATTTCGCTGGGCAAGTGGTTTCGCCCCTTTCTTTTGAAGTTGTAGCCACTTAGACTGCCACTTGAAAATTTGCTATAACAACAACTTTTGAAACACTGCACTGATTTAAACCAAAGTTGGATAGTGAATCTATGCTTCAAATATCTTGGATGAGTTTGCTGGGCAACTTGCTTCATTATATTGTTTCCAAGTGGCAGCTACTTGAAAATTTGTTATCACAGTAACTTTTGAAATACTTATTCAAATCAAATTTGGATTAGTTCACTGAGAAACTTTCTCCGCCATTTTGAACCAAATGATGGCCACTTAATTTTTCAAATTGATGACTTTTAAGATTCTGAATTAATTTGAACTAAATTTGTAAAGTAAACTTATTTCATAAATGCATTTGATATATTTGTTTACAAACTTGACCCACCATCTTGTTTCCATGTGCCGGCCATTTGAAAATTTTAAATTCACATAAAAAGGTATTTGTGAACCGATTTGCTTGGAGTTAGCCTACATCAATATTTCTACCATGTCCATTTATAATTTTTAGCCACCATTTTTAAACAAACTGATGGCTACTTGATGAGGAAAAATCAACCTATTCTTCTGAATGAGCCGGAAGGACTTGTTTTACTTTCATATTACTTTAATTTTCTTACCTGTTTAGTACTAAATATTTAATTTATAAATGTAAAACTATTAAATATTTTTAACTATATTAAATTTTGAGTGTAACTAAGGTATTTCTTCTTTTTCCTTTCCTTTTTTTTTTGTTTTTTATTTATGCAATACAGTATTATTATTATTTTTTTTTAAGGATATTTTTAAATATATATATAAATAATGTCTTAATTAAAATTAAATTCATTTAATAAAGAAAAATAAAGAACAAAATAAGTATAATATTAATTACACTTGGCCATCTATCTTGTGCCTTATATGGTAATGAAAATGAACCTTTATCCTTCCAATACCTTATTGGTTAAGAAAAAAAGAATTTTATTGTTTAAATGCTATATGTCGTAATATCACTCGATGTAATAATAATGTGATTGGTTGGAGCCTCGAAAAAGAAGAGACATCCAATTAGGTGTCTCAGTTCTGTTCTTGATTTTGTCTAATAAAGTTTATTGAAGATGTTAATCTTGTCTAATATTTTTATCGTATGGATTAATTATTTAATGACTTGATATTATTATGCCAAGATGTTGTAAAAGTTTTTTATCCACTACATAGATATATAATTTTGAATATATGGCTTACAATATTCTAGTAAAATTGTTTAATACATTCTTGTAAAAATGCATAGTCTTAAAATTGCCTTACTACTTGTAAGGCATTGTAAATGAACTATTTTTCTAAGTAATTTGTTTGAGTGTATAGATTTGACATATAATTGCTGAATTTAAATAAAAACTGTCAATGTATGTAATATATTTATATAACTAAAGATTAGTGTTCAAGTGAATCTCAATTACTTTCTAAGATATTTCCTTTTTAAATATATATTTTTTAAGCATTTCTGCTATATTTATGATGTATGTATCTATTTATATTTGTTGTTATTATAGAAACAGTAACAATAAAGACTTGTTTGAAAAATTAGTTCCTTTAATATTTAATCAAATCACATTTCTAAAATCTATATTTAGATGTTTCAAAAACTTATGCATTTTTTTTTTTTTTCTATTTTTGGGTGGTAATGTAGATTTCTGTTTAGTTATGTGTCGTCTGTAAATCTAATGAAATTACATTTGAAGGGTGTTTTTTTTTTTTTTTTTTTTCAGTATTTACTTCAAAATTTGTAACTTTGATATTTTTAAATTTAAATCTTAAAAATATTTCTGAAACAGAAAATATTTCTGATATATTTCTTAAAAATATTTCTGAATTTTAAAATACTTATTTTAATATATAAAATTCTATTTAATATACATCTTTTAAAATCAGTTTATAAATATTATCGTAAAAAAAAAAAAAATATATATATATATATATATATATATATATATACATTCCTTCTCAAAAGTTTAGCAAGATTTGCAAACAATCAGTTTTTTTCAATTTAAAAACTTATCCCGTGATGAAATGTTTTAAAACATTAGGTATTTAAAGAACTGGGTTTTCCTCATGTTTTTCAGTTAAGATTGGCTTAAGAGAACTTTTAGGGGGCCGGTAACAAATTGAGTAAAATCAATAATGTTTGTATCACAAGTGAACGAAATGAACTGTAACTTTAGGATATGTTAACATAGACCCAGTTCAATTTGTGGATGAATTTGTGTGACGATAGCATATTAAATAACGGAGATATAAGCATTTATTTTAAAACTCCAAAAAAAAAAAAAATCAACTTGTTTTTTATTTATAATATAAAGAGTTTTTAACGAAAATCATTCCTACTTTCAGATAAATTGAAAAAACATTTTTAAAAC
Source organism: Salticus scenicus (assembly GCA_963930645.1). Taxonomy (NCBI): domain Eukaryota; kingdom Metazoa; phylum Arthropoda; class Arachnida; order Araneae; family Salticidae; genus Salticus; species Salticus scenicus. The sequence goes on along the minus strand of OZ005652.1, from coordinate 272,353,866 downwards.
AATATACTGTAATCAGAAAACAAATATCTTAAATATCTTGTTAAATATGAGCATTTTTATGAAAAATGTTTTAACTGTGCATGTGCAAAAGATAAACAAAAATTATTGTGTAGGTTGAAAGCTAGATATATTGGGTAACTTTCGTCAAAAGTGCATTTGAATTGAGTAAAAATTAAGCAAATTATCCAAAAAAGAATGAGCTAGGGTTTAGATATTTTCGAAGAGTTGAAATTCCTTAAGGGGTTTTTCACATGATACGTAATTAGTTTCAAGATCCAATTATTTCAATCACGCTTCAAATGTACTTTTTAGTGAAAAACCCCTTATAAGCTTGTAACTTTAACACATTTTGTTTATTTACTAAGATTTGTGAGATGATAAGGGGTTTTTCACAAAAGAGAACTTTTGCTAAATGGTTAAAATAATTGGATCTTTAAATTAATTATGCAGCATGTGAAAAAACCCTTAAGAAATTTCAACTCTTGGAAAATATCTAAAATCTAGCTTGTTCTTTCCCGTATAATTTGCTTAATTTTTACCGTATTCAAATAGACTTTTGACAAAAGTTGCCCAATATATCTATGTAATACATTTTTTTAAATTTTTCGCACATGTGCAGTGGAAATGTTTTTCATAAAAATGTTCATATTTCGTGAGATATTTGTATTCCGATTGCAGTATATTGTTTTAAAAGTGTTTTTCCAACATATCTGAAAGTGGGAATCACTTTCGTTAAAAACTTTGTATATTATAAATAAAAAACATGCTGATTTTTTTTTTTTTTTTTTTTTTTAAATAAATGCTTATATCTCCATTATTTAATATGCTATTGTCACACAAATTCATCTACAAATTAAACTGGGTCTGTATTAACATATGATCCTAAAGTTACAGTTCATTTCATTAACTTAACGATGAGGGTGATCACAAACATTGATTTTGCTCAATTTGTTACCGGCCCCCTGAATGTTGTCTTAAACCAATCTTCACTGAAAAACATGAGGAAGATCCAGTTCTTTAAATGCCCAATGTTTGAAAATATTTCATCGAGAGATAAGTTTTTAAATTGAAAAAACTGATTGTTTTCAAATCTTGCTAAACATTTGAGCAGGAGTGTATGTGTATAAAATTATGTATTAATAAGGAGAAAAAAAAAAAAAAAAAAACTGGTATATCACTTGCATTACTTTCTCTTACCATTCACTGCTATAAATATATCATTATAGTTTAAAGTGTATCTTATTTGAGTTATTGTGTTTAAACTTTTCTAATGTTATTTAAAAACTGCTGAAAACAGTTTTCTTTGACATACATTTCTGTGTATGTGTGTGTGTGTATGTGTCTATCACCCTTTCTCACACCCCATTTGAATATAGTGACTACATTCATAAAACACTTAAAGCTGTTATTAAACTTAAAAATTTATTTCAAATTATTCAGAAAACTTTCACTCACTCCACTCTTTGACACTTATTCGATTTATTTTGGATAGCCCTGTATTTGTCTATAAATTGTATACATGCCAAATAGATTATTTAATTATATATAAACAAAAGACCTTACTTCAGCTTTATTGATGTGACTCTTTCATCGGCAAAGTACTTTCAAATTAGGGCCCCCCCCCCTCCCATTGTCAACGCTGGTCACTCCATTCCATGTTTCTGTGAAGATTCTCTCCAGGTGTTCAACTTCCTCCCTCTCTTTCAGGAGATGGCGCCAGGTGCGTCTATACCTGTTGCTGGTTGGTCCAGGTTGCATGCATTGGGTTGGCTGATAATTTCTACTGTTTCTCGAAAAAGTGCATAATTGTGATTATTGTAGTTAGCGATTTTTTCGGTGTTTTCAAAATCTATTTCAATATTTTCATTTTTATAAGTTTGCGCTAACGCGGTGCCATATTTACCAAACTTTATGTCATTAGTATGCTCTTTGATTCTTGTATTTATTTTTCCATACATTTGTTTAACCATACAAGCCAACTACCCTAAAAATCTCGTTGATAAACTATATAAAAAACATCTGAATAACATCAATAATATCCCTAGCCACAAAAACCAAATAAAAAGTACACTAACGCAATACCTTACGATCGCGGAGCCGCTGTAAAAATTAAAAATATAGCAAGTAAATTAAATGTAAACATTCCAATTAAGCCAAATCCGAATATCTATCAAATAATCAGAAACGACAAAGATCAAATTCCCCCCCCTCGAATCCGCCGGCGTTTACAGAATCCCATTTAAATATCAAAACAATAGCGATGGTTGTTATATAGGAATGACTAAGTGAAAAATAAATACAAGAATCAAAGAGCATACTAATGACATAAAGTTTGGTAAATACGGCACCGCGTTAGCGCAAACTTATAAAAATGAAAATATTGAAATAGATTTTGAAAACACCAAAAAAATCGCTAACTACAATAATCACAATTATGCACTTTTTCGAGAAACAATAGAAATCAATGCATGCAACCTGGACCAACCAGCAACAGATATAGACGCCACCTGGCGGCATCGAGGGGAGTAAATTTTCATGATGTGTATCTTTCAAAAGAGCTTGTCAGTACTTTTAAAACGAATGGCTGAACCACCAGTCTGCGATAATTTAAAATAAAGTTATCAATTTTTTTTTCATTTAAAAAAAAAAAAAAAAAAAAAAAGTAATATTGAGAACAAAATTGACTTTTTTTGGATATTTAGTGTTATACTACTTCTCTAATATGGAAATCATCTGCATTATCATGGAAGATAATTTTTTAAAATAATAATTGTAATAAATTATTTTTACTGAGTGAATTTGTATTGGAAAATATAGAAGAAAGTTATGTGGTGGCCACAACATTCTAGTTTTATTTTGATACTTGCTGCTGACTTAGCAGCAATTAACTAATCTTCTGAAAACTTTTGAAAGGATTTCTCTTCATCAGAAAGTGATTTACTCTTTTGTATTAATATTGCTGATAGTGTGTCAGTATTCAAATTATCATGGAATTCATTCTTGTTCTTTTTTCACACTATGCTAAATGCTTGCTTTTTATAAGCATTGCTGTGTGGTATTAACAGTATTGCTAACATTAATCTTGATAATGGATTGAACTTTATTCTTGTGCCTGATTGATCAAGAATATTTAAAAGGAAATTCCATGCTGTATTCATTCTAAAAAAATTAAGAATTATGAATCTCCAATTTGATATAGGGAAAATTGCTCTTCGATATTATCTACATTCATATTACTAAATGTATTTTTGTATCTTTGCATTAAATACCCAACCAGTGGCGGATCCAGAACTTTTTTTTTTTTTTTTGGGGGGGGGGGGGGGATGGCTAAGAGTTTTCAAGATGTTATTCCAGATCAATGAAAAATTTACAATTGTAACATCCAATTGAGAGTGTTAGTGCTTTCATCCCCCTAGCCCCCCCCCCCCCCCCCGTGCCTTAAATCTGCCACTGTACCCAACAGAAGCAAAAGATGCACCTTTATGCAAAGAAATATCATAGATCTCCACAAATTTTATTAATTCATTCTCGAGGCATTTTTTTTTTTATAGAATATATTCAGATGCAAAAATAGAAATTTTTTTTACTTCTGCGGGAAAACTAAATAATCCTTTATCTCCCTTTTTACTTTTTTCTATATGTAACTAGCAGACCCGGCCACGCGTTGCTGCGGCTAAGTAATACGTTGATAATTTGATAAGGTATATAGTATTTCCCCACAACTGGATTTGGCGATTTTTTTTTTCTTTTTTTTTTGGCGCCTTTTTGAACGATAACGAAGTCGTTCTGGATTATTTGCAATGAAATATGTTAACCTGCATGCTTTTATTTTAGATTGATGATTTAGCCATAATCGCCAAATCCAGTTGTGGGGAAATACTATAGTTGTTAACCACAACTCTAACTTATAATATAATTTCAGTAATTATATTCGGATAATTATAACTTCAGTATATCCCCACAGCTGAATTTGGCGATTTTTCTTTGGCGCCGTTTTGAACGATAACGATGTCGCTCTGGATTGTTTGTGATATAATATGGCAGCCTATATGTTGTTTATTTTGGATTTATTACTTTATGTTTTTGATTTATGATTTAGATTATCATTTATGATTTATAGATTTATGATTTAGCCATAATCGCCAACAAAAAATCGCCAAATATCGTTGTGGGGATATACTGATTAATATATTACTGAAAAGATTAATATATTTTAACGAAGTGGTGAGAAGATTCTGAGTATGTTAAAATTTTAATAGTAAATTCAAGTTAATCTAGAAGGAAAGCATTGAGGATTAAGATAAGAAAATTGCAAGATTTTACGATCGCATTTTCAGCAATAAATATGAGTCAAAATTTAATGCAAAATACATATATAAATCACAAATTTAATCAGGAACGTTAAATTGGTAAGTTATTAAAGAAAAAGTAAAGAAAAATAAGAGAAATAATTAACTAAAGTTTCGAACATCGATCATATAGATTAGCGTTACAAAACAAATAAACAGACTTAAACTCTTCCAGACTTTTAAATAAGTTTTAAATTAACTTTTAAAATTTAATGTTAAATAAAACAGACTTTTAAATAAGTTTTAAAATATTGAAATAATTACTTTTTATTTAGAACGTTATGTATAGATCACAAATTTCTTAAAGAAAACGAAGTGATACAGATTAGAATAATGCAACAAAAATTGAAAAAGCAAGGTTATGTCGTAAATAAATTTTTAACACACGTGTCACGTGAAATAAATTGTAGCATATATATAATGTAACTGACATAAGATATTAATATGTTGCAGCGGAATAAATTTCATATCTATCATCCTTGGCGGAAAAAAAATAATATCGCCAAATTATCTGGCGCACACATTTAATTCCTTTCAAAAATCATGGTTATTTTAACAACTTATATTAAGAGAGTAATGAATAATATGAAACAATATTTCGCACAATACATATTACGAAAATATACATCTAGCTTGTATATTTTCGTGTTACGTTTTTGATCGCCAAATACGAAAAACTCCAAGGACGGCAGAGCTTTGAAATTTAAAATTAAAATTTTGTCAATTTGACAGCAAAATAACTCAATCTAACGTATGCACATGATAAATAATACATATCTATACAAAAATATGGGGATTAAAATCCGGAAATAATTTTCCTCGTTTTTTAATAATTTTTTATAAAAAATACAATGGGTGATTAACATAAGAAATCTTTTTCTTAATTTCACAGGCGGTCAGTGACGTCACACTTCGCTTGTGTATAACTACATACTTTATCAATGCGAATAAAATCTTTAAATTGATTATGACGTCAATTTTCGTGAGATGACTAATTTAACTTTTTATAATTTTTTAACGTTCACGTTTGATTAAATGTATTTACTTTTATGTCGAAAGAAAATGAACTCGTATTTTTTCTTTTTGGCAACAATTAAAATTATGGAACACACATATATTTTGGAGCAACTTTAACAAAGGTCTATAATTAACAAATAATTGCAATAAAACAATATTGTGACAACAAACTGAGATAAAAACTATCCTATCTCTCAAGTTGGACCAAACTGCACACAGTGTGCAAAATTTCATTAAAATAGGTTCATTAGTTTAGGAGTTTATCGCGGACAAACATCGTGACACGTAATTTTTATATATATACAGATATAGAGAAAGTATTGTATTCGCGAAAATTTTCGACCTCCGTTTTTTGACGGATCTACACGTTTTGGGATGTGCTGAACACGAATTGATAGTTTTTAAAAAATGTCTGTCTGTGGGTCTGTCTGTGGTTTCGTTTTTCACCGTATCTCACGAACCAATGAATGAAATTCAACCAAACTCGGTATATAGTTGGACCCTGGCGGGGCATTGTGCTGATTAGATTTGGGGATCAATAGCCCAGCAGGTGGCGCTGTGATCGCATTTTATGTAAATTTTTAACATGGCAGTATAGGGCAAATTTTCGTATTTTTCACCGTATCTCACGAACCAATGAATGAAATTCAACCAAACTTGGTATATAGTTGGAACCTGACGGGGCATGGTGCTGATTAGATTTGGGGATCAATCGTCCAGCAGGTGGCGCTGTGATCGCAAAATTTCGTATTTTTCACCGTATCTCACGAACCGATGAATGAAATTGAACCAAACTTGGTGTATAGTTGGACCCTGGCATGGAAAGGGTCTGATTAGATTTTGGGATCAATCGCCCAGCAGATGGCGCTGTGATCGCATTTTATGTAAACTTTTAACATGGCAGTATAGGACAAAATTTCGTATAAATGTACATAATGAGCGTTATTTTAAACTTGTGATTGTAAAATTAATATGAGTTATTGATAATAGTAATAGTTAACTAGGAAAAAATTTCTGTGCATGTGGGGACATCGCTTCCCCCCTGGGGGGGTAAATTTTCAAGATGGGTATCTTTCTTCGAAAGAAAGTCTTGTGGTGGCCACAACATACTAGTTTTAAGTTGTTCTTAATATATGATTTGGCTTTTGCTCTACTTACTAACTCTGCATCTTCTTTTAATTTTTCCATTTTTTAAATCAACATCCATTATAGAATTTGAATTTTCATTAAAGGCAGACATTTTCATAAACCTTGTTAAGAATAATTCTAATAAAGGCTTGTTAAATTTTCTGTTAAGTAAATGCATGGCAGGTGCTTCATGTTGAACAGAAACATTTGTGTTAACAAATAAAAGCAAAACATTACTTAAGAATATATAATAAATATAGCAAAGGATTCTGTTTTAACAATCGCAATTTCAAAGCATGTTTTCTTTTAGAGCTTTTATCAAGATAGAAGTACAATTGTGCTAAAAATTCATTAAAGCAGTTTGTTTAGGGCTAGCAGTGGCTTTTTTTCCTGATAGGTGAATCATATGGCACGAACAGCCTTGGATGGCAATTTCTCACTGAACTTTTTGAATGAAAGATGCAATATGACCAACCATGGTATTCACATTATTACAAGAAACACTTATGCAATTCATACAAAGTATTCTTTTCTTTGAAAATTAATCATCAGTATTTTTTAAAATATCTATACTATGTTTTCAGAGCGTTCTATAATAATAAAAGAAGACGCTTGTCTGTCTGTCTGAGCATCTGAACGTTCAGCCCCTACTGAACATAGAAGTACAAAAATTGACATTCGAATGCTCAGGAGCCTTCCCGAGGGGATGGTGAAAACAGAATTTAAAAATTTTTAATTAGTTGCTGAGATATTAATTAAAATGTCAACCTATGCAATTAATAAAGGAGTCAGTTTAGAGCTTAAGCAGTGTTAAATGTCCAAATGAATTAGAAATAGCAGTCTAATCTTTAAAAATTTGGTACCAAATGAAAGGGGCGATTTTTCTGAATCCAGGGCTGCAAACAGCATTTCAACATGAAAATTAGATTTTTTTAAAATTAATAAAAATATGAAATTTAGGTGGCAACACTTCATTTCTTCATTTGTCATTCTTCAGCGCCAGACAGATTGGCTGACTGTTCTTCTCGTCGGGAATAATTGCTGTTCCACTATGGGAAAGTTACTGGAAATAAAAGAAGCAGTTTTTGAATTATTTCAATTTTAAATCGATTTAAGCAGAAATTAAAAATCGCTCGTCCTTACCGCTCACCTGTCTGCATTAAAAAAAAAGAAAAAAAAAAAGAAACTGAGGTATAACTTAAAAAAAAAAAAAAAAATATGGACATATTATATTTATTTAAATTTATTTTTTACTTCATCTGTTTATGTAAAGAGACAAAAATTACTTTTAACATAATAATAATGCTTTTTTCTTTTTCTTTTTTTCTATTTTTCTTTTCTGAACTCGGCTGTAAAAAAGCAGTTCTGGACTTTCTTAAATTTTAGACGGATTTCAACAGGAATTGCTAATCGCCCTTGATAGATTAGCCATTTTGAGTCTAAAATACACACACTGGCCAATGAATTAGAAACCTGTAAGAGTTTCTACAAATGCTTGCCGGCGGCGAAGGTATGCAAAACCTGTTACAAACCTTTAAGGAATATTCTGCTTGGTTGGAAGTGGTCCCCTTGTGTTACTTGAGGATTATCAGAAAGCCATGCAGCACCTGAATTTATTGATAGATTAAGTGCATTCCTCAATGTTACATTTTCCCGCCGAAGTTAATGGATACAAGGCCCGATTAAACTCTGAAGCTAGGGGAAGCTCAGCATCATTTCGGGACACCCTTTCATTTCAGAAAATCTTGTTTTCCTGTTACATATTGTAATATAAAAGTGCTATAGACCAAAAAATAGTGTGCGTTTATTTATTTTTTATTTATTTTTTCATACATCTGGGTGGTTTCTACACAGAACATTAAAATCATACAACTTTTTAATTAAGAACATTCTGATTTTTGAGGTTAAATAATAGATTTTTCCTGAAATAGTGAATGTTTTGTCTTGTTTTAGGTAACTTTTCTCAGAAAAAATTCAATCTCAGTGTGAAAATATGAAATAAAAAGTTCAAGACCCTGTTTTTAATCCTTTTGGAGCCCCCTCTTAAATGTTAGAGGGGGAAGCTTGTGCTTCCTGAGCCTTTTGGATAATCAGGCCCCGAATGGATACTTAGTGCTCGATAATGCAACCATACATTGTGGCAGAATCGTTCGAGATTGGTTCACTGAACATCAATCTGACTTCTAACAGTTTCCCCAGATCTTAATCTGATAGAAAATGTTTGGGGCATGTTGGAAAGAAGTATCCATCAGCAGTCTCCTCTCCCTTCCAATATACAGGATGTATGGTAAACTCTGGACATAAATGCACCCCAGAAGCTTGTAGAATCGCTACCCATGCAAATACTTGCTGTTATTCATGTAAAAAGAGGTCCAACGTTCAAAAGAAGGTCTAACGAAATATTAATTTAAAGGCTTCTAATTCATTTGCCAGTGTGTGTATATCAAAGATATTCATTAATATTATGCATAATATATATAATTTGAAAGATCGTTTAAAGTACTTTTATTATGGACTATTAAAGTGATTTAAGCCGTTCAAATTCTGTACGAAACTTTCAGAGAAAACTACGAAAAACCTAGAACATTTTTATTCTTTTATATTTTACAGAGTTTCAAATTCTGATTTCTGCTCGCATTTCGTACTAAGGATTTTTAATGGTATATAGCCTGGAATTATGCATGTTTTGGAGAAAACCACAGATACATCAAACACAAATCTTTTTATAAAAATGTTTATATTACCTTTGTATCTCAGCTTCTAATTAACATAATTTCATAAGTAATAGATCATTTTAAAACTTATTTGAATTGGAATTAAAGAGTAGGAATCGCAAATCTCTGCTGCCAGATGTCACTTTAATATTTTAAAATTTCAATATCTCCGATTCTAATTAGGATTAAATTACTTATAATACATCATTTGAAATGTATTTTATTGCAGACTTTTAAACTGATATAAACCATTAAATGTCGTGCAGGAGTTTCAGCGAAAACCACGCAGGGGTGAAACTTTTCAGAGGCTACCCCTGAATTCAGGGTTTTTGAAATTTTTACTGTCTTTGAATTTCATGTTAAAAACACTTTGTTTTTACAGAAATTCCTCATTTTGAATGTTTAATTTGCCTTATAATGTATTATGAAGTCCGCAAATATCACTTAATATAGGTAGCCATATGTTATATCATTAATAAATCTCCCCTATCTGCATGCAAGGAACAGTTTTCAGGGTTTTTGAAAGCTAGGTAGTTTCACCCCTGTCCACAAAAATCCCAGAACACCTTTATTCCAATATATCCAATTATAATTATGATTAAATTACTTATAATAGGTATATCATCTGAAATATATTTTACAGTAATTTTATTGCGAAATTTTAAACTGATATAAACTATTAAATTCAGTATGGGGTTTCAGAAAAAAACACAGAAAACACGGAACATCTTTATTCGATGACGTGTCCTTAGTGACAGTGCCCTTCGCGTAAGGGGTTGCAATTAAGAAAGGAGGAATAGAAGAAGCCGTGCCCTTAGCGTAAATAATAAACCAAATTTTATGACAATTTCAGGGAACATGGGTTGGACAATCCCAGACATTCTCTATACCTGTGGAATGTCATGTGAGTAACACACAACATTATTTTATTTTTATATCCATAAAATCATGTTTTGTGTTGATTATGGTATGGAAATCATTCATCATTTGTGTTTACACGGCTACTCAAAGTTTTTGGATAGATTGGAGTATATTCGGAAATTGCTAGAAGTGTATTTCATATTGTGTTGGGTATTTTCATATAAAACTAAATTTAAGCACACAATACGATATGCATATAGTTTATAAACAATATATAGGGTTACTCAAAATTAAGCTAAACGTTCTTTTCTGTTGAACGCAATTGATGGATGTGCTTTGCTATATATTATTAATGTTAAGTTACGTTTTTCAGTCCACGAACAGTGCTTAGGAAGGAAAATTAAATTTTCATACCTTACTGTAAACAAATTATATTTTCAAGTTCTACTTTCAAATTTTTCTTTCAGTTTAAGATCGCGTGTTGAGGTGCCCAGAATGCAAAAATCCAATTTTTAGCTGTTGATATGTATGTATATCTGTTATCAGCATAGTTTAAAAACAAATAACTGCAGGAAATTCAAATTGTGCATTTTGAAGTTCGTATTGGGTTGCCACTTGAAAAATTTGGTCAAGATCGGCAAGTTTGAAAGCAAATCAATTATAGCTTTGAATTTTTTTTTTTTTAAATAAATCTAGGCTTTATAATTGAACAGGTTGGTTGAGAGGGCGGTACCCCCCACATAGAAGTATACATTAAATAAAATTGTTCCTAATCCCATTTTAGATTATTTTTGAAGTACATTGAACTTTATTATCTTATCTTACTGATTTTATAACTTAATCTGCAATCTGTCTTTATAGTATTGAATTGCAGAGTAAGAGAAAGTTGTGTGATTGACACACCAGATTATTTTATCATATGAATATGTCAACAAAGGACATTCCTTCAAATTTTAAACGTCCCTATTATACGATAGTTTACTTCTGAAACTAAATAGCTAATTGGATATAATGTGAGGAAAAATTTCAAAGTTCATTTCTTTTTTTTTTTTTTTTTTTTTTTTTTAAACTTATTACAGATTTATGGCAAAGGCACACACTCTAAAAGCATGGCATCGAGGGGGGATAGCATTTGCACTAAGGACACTGGTTTATAGATTTACGCTAAGGGCATGGTCCCCTATATTCTTTTTTTCATTTTACAGACTTTTGAATTCCGATACTCCACTCACATTTCTTTTTTAGAATTTTTAACATTATTTAGCTCATTATTTAACTCATTTACATGCGTTTTGGAGAAAACCACAGAAAAGTCAGACACAAATCATTTTCTAGCAATATTTATATTACCGTATATGCCGGCGTATAACGCGCAACAGCATATAATGCGCACCCCTACTTTCCGGCTTCAATTTTTGATTTTTAGGTATGTTCGCCGTATAACGCGCACCCCTTTTTTTACTTTCTCTGACAGTGTTTTTCGAAATTGAGTTTTCGGCAATTTCAAAAATCACATTTTTAGCGGTTGGTCAATTGTCAAGCTGTCTTCTACATGTAAAATATTATCAATAAGCATTTCCAATTCCGGATGAAATCTTTATCTTCCAGAGGGGTGCAATACAAATACTTTGTTCGTAGGTCGGTGGTTTGGTGGTCAAGATAACCTGCTATACAATGAAGGCTGTCAATTTTAAAAGGGATTAAGAGTTTCTTTTCAGTAACACTGTAACAAGGGTAAAAAAGAGTTGTGTGTGTGTTATTTTACGAAGAATAGTGAAATGTATATGTACAATGCTCTTATCTTTTGAAGTCTTGTATTAGAAGGATTATCCCACACTTTTGAACTCTCAAACCCAAGAAAAGAGGGGTGAGACAAAATTAGTGCAGTATTTTCTTCAGAATTCATTTCCTCTCTCTCTTTCGTGTGATGAAGGAGGCATACAACTTATCTTGAAACAAATATGGGTCCTGTGAAAAGAATGAAACACACTGCTGGTTTCAAAATCAAAGTTATTAAATTTGCAAAAGAAAATGGAAATCGTGCTGCAGCAAGGATGTTTGATGTTGGTGAAAGTTCCATACGCGAGTGGAAGAAAAATGAAATGACAATCATCAGTATGCCAAGGAATAAATGTGCTTTGCGTAAAGGAGTAGAAAAATGGCCTATCCTAGAAGAAAATGTTGCTAATTGGGTCCTAGAAAATCGCCAAAATGGATTAATTATAACAAGAAACAGTGTACGTTTGTTTGCCTTAAAGTGGGCTAAGACGAATCCAAATGAAAGTGAACATTTTCAGGCAACTACGAGTTGGTGTAGCCGATTTATGGCACGGAATAATTTAGTTCTGAGAGAAAAAACAAAAGTTTCACAAATGCTTCCTAAGGATTTGGAAAGCAAATTGATAAGTGTCCAGAAATATGTCATTAATCTACGAAGGCAAAAAGAATATTTACTATCACAGATCGGAAATATGGACGAAACTCCAGTAATGTTTGATATGACAGGAAATAAAACAATTGATGTGAAAGGAACAAAAACCGTTCACATAAAAACAACAGGTCATGAAAAATCTCGCTTCACCGTGGTACTCTCCTGCTTAGCGGACGGTACAAAATTAAAACCTATGGTTATTTTTAAAAGAAAAACCATGACGAAATGCAATTTCCCAAAAGATATTTTCATTCATGTACACGAGAAAGGTTGGATGGATGAAAACGGTGTAAAGTTGTGGATAAAAAATGTTTGGCAAAAACGTCCGGGTGGCTTAAAGAATCCAGAAAGCCTTTTAGTTTCGGATATGTTCAGATCCCATCTAATGGATAATCCGAAAAAATTGCTGAGAGAATGCAACACAGACATGGCCGTAATTCCAGGCGGGTTAACGTCTTTAGTTCAGCCTTTAGATGTGTGCATCAACAAACCATTCAAAGCAAATTTGAAACGTATATGGAATATGTGGATGCTAGAAGGTGAAAAAACTTTTACCAAAGGAGGCCAAATACGCCATGCCAGTCTAGAGACAGTATGTGAGTGGATTATCAAAGCATGGGATGAAATTCAACCTGAGATAGTTCAAAATTCCTTTAACCCTTTCACTACCACTGGGACATATATGTCCCAAGGCGATTTTAACATATACTATGAGACTTTTTTCTGGAGGTTTTCTTTTTTTTTTTTTTTCTTTTAGACCTGCAACTACCTTGAATAGGGAAGTAGAACGGTTAGTTGAGGAAATATACCGTCTATTAAATGAAGCTGATTCAGATAATTTATTTCATACTTATTTTTTCACAGAAAAAATATTGGTAGTGAAAGGGTTAAAAAATGTAGCATATCGAATAATTTAGATGGAACCGAAGACGATTTCTTATTTATGGACCACGACCAGAGTGACACTGATAGTGACTATACAGAGTGTTATGATATTCCTGAAAATATAACTCAAGATGAATATAACGAACTTTTTATGTCATAATATAAGTATATAAGGTATGTCATTTCTTTTTCAATAAACAGTATATTAATGATGTAGAAATATAATTTTTTTAGGCCCATTTTTTTCTTTATTTTTAAGGTATCATTTTTACATCCGGCGTATAACGCGCACCCCTAAATTTCGATCGTATTTTCTGTGTTCAAGGTGCGCGTTATGCGCCGGTATATACGGTACTTTTGTATCTCAACTTCTAATTAACATAATTTCATAAGTAATATATCATTTTAAAAGTTATTTGAATTGCAATTGAAGACTACATGTTGCAAATCTCTGCCGCCAGATACTGCTTTGACATTTTAATAATTCAATATCTTCAATTACGATTAAATTATTTGGGAGTAGATTAGGAGACCGTAGGCTCCGTTGGGTCGGGTATTTGCCACGATCAGAATTTTTAATTTTCCTTTATACGGTGAGCGAACAGGCTGTTTCAAATCATGAAACTTAAAGGGGCACCGTAGTCGTCACAGAGCAGAAATTTGCTACAGTTAACATTTTCAAAGCTATTTGCACTATGCACGAGTAAGTTGTACAGTTCTGAAACGGGGATAAGACGCCAGAGGCGACTCCGAGCAGAACTTTGCTACGGTCAGAATTTCGAAAGATCATAACATGGTGAGCGTACAGGCTGTTTCAGATATTGAAATGGGAAGAGAGAGCTGAAGGCGTTACCGAGCGAGAATTTATTACAGTTAAAATTTCAATAAAACAATTTGCACTATATGTCAATAATCTGTTTTAGAGGTTCTGAAACAGAAAAAAAAGGTACCGCAGGCACCACCAAGCAGGAGTTTTGTACGGTTGAATTTTTTGAAGGATCGTCAATAATAAAGTTGTCTCTATTTTTCCTTGATTTTTATTAAAATACAATACTATAAAAGAGTACAAGTTTACACCAATAACATCATTACTGGTATCAGTAGCTTATACAAAAGGATTGTTTTTCAGAATTTCAATCATCCAATTCTGTGTAAAATGGGTCATTGATTTAATTACAGCTGAAGTTTTTGTTCAAGCTGATGCTTATTCTTTTGGCTTTTGAGGAGTCCAGGAACATCTTGTAGAAAAGCAGTCCGTCATGTTCCGTGCAGGCGATTGATAAATTATGTTCAACTTACATGACGCTGTTTACTGAAGTAGATGTTAAAAAAAAAAAAAAAAAAAAAAAAAAAGAAAAAAGAAAAATTCGAGAGACTTATTTTGTGATTTAATTTAACTGTATTTCTAATAAATATGATCAAACGCAAATAATTAAATATCATTTACATTTCATTAACAACTGTATATAGCTGGATTTGGACATGTTTTTGAATTGCTGAAAATAGACACCAATCAAAATATAATTAATTAAACATTTCAGTTATTCAATTTTTTAAAAATTCATTTAAATATGATAACCAGCAAAGTCATCAAAGCCTGATAGGCTGCTGTAAGAGTTGGTGAGTGAAACGAGCAAGGGGCATGGGCAAAGCCCCCTAGTCTAATTAAAATAATAATAATAATTATTATTAATTGTTTAAGTATATCCAAATTTATTAATTTTATAATCAAGTAGTTTTATTGAAATATTTTAAGAAGACAAAAATCAGTTTATTAAAAAAAAAAAAAAAAAAAAAAAAAAACTTTTTTGTGTTAGCATTAGCAAGTTTATTATTTTTTAACACTCCAACAAGGTTGAAAAGTGATAATGACTTCGGTTTGTCTGTCTGTCCGCATTCTAACTCCCGTAAATATTCATGGAATTTTTTGAAACTGATATACACTGTTCGACATTGAAAATGCAACACCAAGAAGGAATGATAATAACGGAATGAAATTTGTTGGACACATACATTACAATAGGAAGAACAATTGATTAAAATTTCAGGAAATTTGGAGTAATATGTACTGAGAAAACAGTACATAAAGCAGCGACCTCTGTGAGCAATAACAGCACATATCTGCCTAGGCATTGAATCGAACAGCGATTGGATGACATGTACGGGTAGAGCACTTCAGGAAGCTTTAATACGATGCCACAATTCATCGATCGAAGTTACTGGTGAGTGGTGGGGGTCCAGTCGCTTTTCAACGATTAAACAGTCATTTTCATTGGTGCGAGGTCAGGAGAACGCGCTAGCCAGTGCAACAGTCGAACACATTCGGCATCAATGAAGGTCCAGACAATATGGACAACTTGCGGGAATATATATATATATATATATATATAAATTTTGTTTTGACACCAAACAAATGGGTTTTATTTATTGTGAGTTTTATTTTCATATGCTTTGTAAACAAACAAACAAACAAAAATCCAATTTTTGAAAAGTGTTTGTTTTAGTTGTATTTTCAAGAATTCATGTGTATCATTAATATTATTCATTTAAACAAATACTATACACAGTATACATTTTATTTATTATTTAAACTTTTTAATAATTTCTGTATCAGTTACTTTTAGTATATTTTTTCTACTACTTTTAAGTTGTATATTATTCATAAATAATAGATAAAATTAGAGATTTGTGTCGAATATTTATCACCTGGTGCAGAGCCCAGTATATTTTTCAACAAAATTTCATTAATCATCATTGGTTGGTTGGTTGGGTTTAACGTCGCACTAGTACTGCGCAATGGGTAATTGGAGACAACTAATCATCATTAAAAAAATTAATAAATAAATACAAAATTTCGTTGATATGAATATGAAATATCGTTTAAAATGTTATGAAATAATATCAAAATTATAAATTATAGCGATAATGATAATGAAATTAAAATATTAACGAAAATGATAATGAAAATTAAAGAAAATAATAAAGGTACAACTATAGTATTTCCCCACAGCTGAATTTGGCGATTTTTCTTTGGCGCCGATTTGAACGATAACGGTGTCGTTCTGGACTGTTTGCGATATAATATGACAGGCTGCATGCTATTTATTTTGGATTTATGATTTATAATTTAGCTTATGATTTTATCATTTATGATATATGATTTTTAGATTTATGATTTAGCCATAATCGCCAAAAATAAATCGCCAAATTCAGCTGTGGGGAGATACTATAGTTGTTCCATAATAAAATCAAACGGAGTATACAAAAATAACAAGTTGAAAACAATGCTATCCGCGTTTGTAATGATCGATAGATGGCGCGTTCTCAACTGCAGTTGTTAGTAAATTATAATAGCCACGTGTATTTATTATTGTTTTTTCTTGTTGTTCTATCATTGTTTTAGCGCGAAAGCTATCAGTGGTGTGATAATTTCACCTTAGCCCACCAGAGGGCGAGCATTTCATTACAATCGCGGATGGCGGCAAAGAGTAAGGGTTTATTATTCTTACATCACGTGATTGAGCAGATGATTGGGAAAAGCCCATTATCGGTCTAACAGTTTTCTTGCAATTTCCAACTTTCCTATCTTACGAAAATAATTTTATCGTCTGCTGTGCATACATTTTTAAAAACATGATTCAAGTGGCAGCAGTTCTTAACGTTAGAATCCTCTCTCTAGCTTGTTGCTGTTTATTTCCGAATAGAGTTCTAACAGATGACGTCACAAGCATGTTTGCTGAGGGACAGTTGACCCCACTGACCCATTTTATCATTGCGGAATAGTGTTACAAATTTATTGTAACACAGTGTTGTAAATGTATTTGTAAAAGCATAGAAAAAATCGACTACTATGCTTCCAAAAGCATGGAAAAATTAGCGTTGTCCTTTAGCAAAGTACGGTTTCTAAGAAGAAAGTCACGTGGTTGTTAGAACTCTTTTTCTTGTTTAAAATTAAAATTAGCAAATAGTCTTCAGAATGGAGGATTATGCGAAAGTTTTGGACGTAAACGATTAATATATTATCAAACCTGACAACAGTTGATATATTTATTAACTTGATGCGACTTTTTATCAACTTTAAAAGTAAAATAATTATTGCGTATGTTTAAATTAAATAATGAATAATAAGTACATTTTTCAAGTTGTTCTACTATTTAAATGGAAATTGCTATATTCTGTACATTAAATTTTTATAATACAACACTGGAGATTATATTTTAACTATAAAAATAAATGAATTTTAAAAAGTAAAATAATTTTAAATAAAAGTAGCTTGCAGTGAATTATATGCCAGACTGAAATATGCGAAAAAGTTTGAAAAAAAAAAAAATGTTTGATATTTATTATTATACATATTGTTCTTATTTTAATTTGCGCACATTTAGAAAAAAAAAAAAAAGTTTTATTATGCGAATTGTGTCTTTTATATGTTGTTATAGTTGCAAAGAACTTTTACTTGTTTAAAATAAAAAATTAGTAAAATTGAAACAGAATGCGAATTTATGAGAAATTTCTGGTCGTATTTGATTAATATATCTTGAAAATGTACAGTGAGAGACTATAAACTTCATGTGGCTTTTTCTATAATTTAAAAGTTAAGAAAAAAATTTATATACAAAATTAAAATGTAAATACAAAGTTCTTATTTATTTTTTTTTTTTTTCAAAGTGCTCGACTATTTAAATGAAAACTGCTGTATTCTGTTCTTTTAATTTTTATAATACAAAGCTGTATTATAAAAATTGTAAAAATCTGGCAACTGTATTTTAACTATTGAAATAAATGAATTTCGTTATTATCAGAAACTAAAATAATTTGAAATGAAAATAGTTTGAAATGAATTACATGCCAGATTGTAACTGGATACATATATTACACAATTTTCTGACGTGTTGCTAAAGTAATATTACTATCATTTATTAGCATTATAAATTTGAATCTATTAAAAAGTTAATGGTATATGAAGGAACGTGCTTCACATGAAACTAGACATTTTTAATTTTTTTTTAAAATTTCAACGATTTGTTTAAGTGTAAAGTTACCAATCCTGCAAAAATCTTATGAAATAAATAAATCAGATTGTCGTTGCGCAGCAGTTACGAAGCTTTTTTTTTCCCGCTTTGAAGCTCATGATACTAAAAATGTCCTCCAGGGCTCCAGGATAAATTTTTGTCTTAGAAAAGCCAAATCAAGAAAATAAATGATGTCAAAAAAGATGCTCTATGAAAATTTTCTCAAGAATTTGGAACGACATGATAGTGGTTATAGAGTATTCGCAATAGATCAAGGATCACCCGTATTTTGAATATTGCCTTTGTTTTTTTGCTATGATTCGACAGCTTGGCCCACCTACTGTATTCCTTACTTTATCAACAGCAGAAAGTAAGTGGACGGAGCTAATCGTTATCCTGAAGAATGTAATAGATGGCGAGAATATAACAGAAGAACAAGCCAATAGTATGGAACATAGAGAAAAAGCTCGTTTGATTCGTAGTGATCCTGTCACATTAGCAAGATACTTCGACTTCAGGATGAGGTGCTTTTTCAATCTACTAAAAGAGAAAAAGAGCGTTTTTCGAGAGCACAATCTACTTGACCATTACATTCGCATTGAATTTCAGCAAAGAGGGTCACCGCACTGTCATTGCTTATTATGGCTTGATAAGGCACCAAAATTTATTGATAATGACTCTGTAAATATGCGCTTACAGAATTCATAGATCGTTTCATTACATGTTCGAATGAACTACTGAACAATCTCCTGCTATTTCAAACTTAGACACACTTTCATCTGCAAGAAAGGGCAAAAGAACAAATGTCGATTCGACAGTCTATTCTTTCTACTGACATCAGTTCAAGACATCAGTTTTAAAACCTGTAAAGGATATGGATAAAAAAAGAACTTTCTCATATACGGAAACAAAGAAAATCTATTCAAGATTACCTGTCAGATTCACATAAAAGAGGACTGAGACTAAAAATTAATGATTTACTCGTCCATTTCAATGTTTCTTATATGCAATATATAACTATAATGCGGAGCGGCTTACATCGACCAACTGTTATGCTACAAAGGCAGACACATGAGTGCTTGGCTAATCCTTACAATCCCGAGATTTTGAAACTTCATGCTCAAATATGGATATACAATTTATTCTTGATGCATACTCTTGTGCAACATATGCACTAAATTACATAAATAAATCAAACAGGAGTCTCAGCAAGCTTCTCCAGGATGCTACCAATGAGATAAAGAAAGGCAATTATTCTATGAAAGAGCAGCTCCGAATTTTAGGAAACCAGTTTCTGAATGCGGAACAGGACAATTCCGCCGAGATTTTAATCCCCTATTCCCACATAGGACAACTTCGCCGCGCCATTTTACTGAGTCGAGAAGAGGGAGTCTGCAGCAGTATTTCCATTTTTGGCGACGCATCGCACTTTGGCGGCACATTGAGCATTATAAGAACACTTCGCCCTCGCTTTGGTAAGCTAAGTAAAAGTAGAGTAGATTTTAACCAAAATATGAATTAAAAATTGTACTCATAAACATGCATTTAATTTTGTTTTTCATTATTATTATATGTTCTTTTATTTAATAATTATTTAATTGCAATAATAAATTCTGCTATCAATAAATTTATTTCTAATTTTCGTGTAGTACTTGAATATCATAAAATTCAAGTAACAATTAACTTAAGGAAAAAAATTCATCTTAGTTTAAATTGTTCCAATTACATTTATTAAAATTATTAAAGGATAAATAAGAACTTAAAATTTCTTTACTTAACGTAATATTCAAATATATATTACTTAACTTATATTAAATTTTCTTTACTTATTTTCTTTAATTTTTTATTCAACAGTGACAAATAACAGAAATAACAAAAATAATAATTCTCTGCGATGAAAATCATCTCCATCTGTATATATCGTGTAATAATAAATAATAATTTTATTAAATAATTTGTAATACATGAATTTGTATAGAAAAAGTATAGAAGAAAGTTTCATGGTGGTTACAACATAATAGTTGATATTGGAGGAACATTCAGAAGATAGATTTTAGTAACATAGCTGATTTTGGTGGGGAGACTGAAAAAAAATCACTCTGAAAAAAAAAAAAAAAATTACCAAGAAAAATATCCTTCCTTGAAGAAGAGCCCACGTATTAATGTATAAAGAATTTTATAATGGTATTCTGAATCGATTGAAAATAAAAATTATGGAACAGAAATGTCCGAAAATAACTCTTTTAAATAGACGACTTTTAGTAATATAAATGATAAATTTATTATTATAGAATGCTACTCAAATTTAATATTTGGTAATACCTGTAACTAAAATTGGTGTTAATTAACCTTATATTGCTCAACAGGTGGCTCTGTCATGCAGCAGTTTTCCCCATTCTAAAGAAGGTTATATCTCAGCATCTACTGTGTAAAAGTGCACCAAAACTGTGCATGTGAGATGTATATCATGTAAAATTCTGCTGATTTAATTTGGTTGCATATCAGTCGACAAGTACCGCTGCTATACTGAATTTTTATGCTATTTACATGAACACTATATCCCAGATTCTATGTTATAAAGGTACTCCAAATTTGGTTTAAGATGTAAAAATTATATTAAAAAAAAAAAAAAGTATGCTGATTGAGATCTACAGATACACAGTACAAAAAGGTGGCGCAGCTATTATTTTTTTTAGTATGAACAATTTATACATGAAATTTTATGCAGTTTTTACCAAGAGTTTTTACCATTTGGAAAATCATAGAAAGTAATAATAGTATCACTTATCGGTCGATATACACCCGAATAAAATCAGCATAATCTTTCATGATACATATTTTATATAGCAAGTTTGTTGCCGGTATATAACATGAAAGCTGAGATGGTCTTTCCGTAAATGGAGTTAAATTGCAGCAAAGCAGTGTCATTTTTCGTCCAATATGCATTCAAAATGAATAGCATATAGCAAGAAATACACTTTTAAAAAATAAGTAATCAAGTTTCAGTTAAACGGAATGCATATATATATATATATAAAATCTGTTTTCAAATTATAGTTGACGTAAATCACACACACACACACGCACACACACACACGCACACACACACACACACACAAAAAAAAAAAGAAAAACATCATAAATAAATTAGAAAAAACTAGTATGTTGTGGCGGCCACAACATACTAGTTTTTTCTAATTTATAGGCAGCCGATTTCCATACTACATAAAAAAAAAAAAAAAAAAAAAAAAAAAAAAAAAAATATATATATATATATATTTGTTAAAAATGAAAAAAAATCGATAACTTTATTTTAAATTATCGCAGATCGATGGTTCAACCATTCATTTTAAAGGTATTGGCGAGCTCTTTTGAAAGATACCCATCAGGAGAATTTACTCCCCTCGATCCCTCCCCGGGGAAGGGGGGGGGGAGGAAGGCGAGGATCCTACATACACAATTTCTTTTTTTTTTTTTTTTTTCCCAGTTGACTATCTCTATTACAAATAATTCTTTTAAATTTCATAATGATTATTAAAAAATAATTCTCTTTATGCACATTTATGCAAAATCTTGTTTTATACCACCACGTTAAAAATTTAGAAAAAGCGGGATGGCAACGGAAGCTGATGGACAATTTTTTACCAAAAGTTGATAGGCACTAATTTATGTCAATGTGTAACTAAATCCCAATTTGTATGAAATTCTGTTCAGTAGTACCTGAGATACAGTTGCCACAAAATTTTGTCCTACACACACAAAGACAGACAGACATTTTCTAAAAATGGTCAAATCGGGTTCTTCAGCTTTCAAAACGTGTAAATCCATTAAAAACCCGAGGTCGAAAATTTTTACGAATTCAATCTTCTATTGAATATAGAAGAAATTAATAATTAGAACTTTTATAAATCAAATCTTTTTTTTTTCTTTTTTTTTTTTTTTTTAATTTGCCTCCATGTTCAATAGTATTAAATTACGACTTTTCATTCGTTCAGTCAATAAGCATTCGTTGCCTTTTAAAATGTAAAATCTGTAGCTGAGAAATATAGGGAATCTATACAAATTACTGTGTCTATGGGTTTTACTGAATTTTAAGAAATTGACAAATTAAACAACTTTCTTCTGTAAAAAATTTTAATACAAAAGATTACGTGTATAAAATGAAAAAGTGCATAAAAATAAAGATATTTTTTAATGCCTTTTTGACATTCTAATAAGAGATTTTCTTTTCCCTTAAATTCTCATTAACCATAACTTTCTAACAAACTTTCAATCCTCTACCCCTATAATTAATATGTTAAAACACGTACGACAAATTTCACGTTTGCATATTAATATATAGATTCTAAGATTCTAAGACGGAAGGTGGTTGCTCACCACTATGCAGCAGTTTTGAGCGATTTCAACCTTTAGAGAGACGCTCTGATGGCACTGTGGAGATACAAAAGAGCCCGTGTCTAAAGATTAAACCTCCTCCGTTGTTTATTGCTTAAACAGAAAAAGAAAAAAAAAAAAAAAAGAAAGAAAGAAAAATATAGAGGTCGCCAAAAGCACAGCTTATTACCACTCTTTTGTATATTTATTTTTAAAAAAATTTGAATGCCTGAAGTTTTAGCATGGAAAGTGTCGCCAACTTTTACGTCGCCAAAAGTAATGCCTTCCTCCCTCATTCGGCTGAATTGTCCTATCGAGGGAAAACGGCGGAAAGGAATGCGGCGGAGTTGTCCAATTGTGGCAAACAGCTGATAAAAATTTCGGCGGAGTTGTCCTATGCTTCGGCGGAATCACGTCGTGCCCTCTGAATGCGAGTGAATTCAGTGCTCAGGAATCCACATGTTACGTTTTGGCATTACCATTGTCGAAATGCTCCAGACAATGCACCTTCATCAATACCAGTGCTCCTGAAGAGAGAGTTGCAGTTATAAAATCAAAGAAAGCCTTACAAGCTCTGCCTTTAGAATCCACTGATATATACGTCGAATCACTTATTGATCATTACGCAAATCTTCCAGACTAACTAGAAGGAACTTGTTTAGTTGAATTTGAAGCACAATACATTTTCACAGCAAAATAACACCTCGAAATCGGGCAAAAATTAAAAATGACAATGGAAGTGCAAAATTTGAAAATATACTCCTAATGAGAGACGGCTCTGGCTATTTGACGAAAAGGAGAATAGAACAAATATACGATATGCTAATTTCAATAAACAAACACACAAGGAGGATTTTATTCGTGATTCCGTAATGTTGTACGTACCATGGTGAAATAAAGAAAAAATGATAGCCGCCGCGGAAGATCTGTTTTCCACCCACCAGGATATCATACGTTTGAAGCAATCCAAATTTGGTTTTAGCGAAACTATAGATGATGATCTCGAAAATGCAGTAGCTGAAGCAGCTCTCCCAGCTGACATCCATGAGGATCATGACGAGTTGTACACAGCCGAGAACTTGGGGATATATGGAGCTTTTGAACAAGAAGGTGACATAGCCATTGATATGGGAGCTGCATTTGGGACAGTTGAACAGATTAAAAATCAAGAAATAAATGAAAAAATCATCACATTTCCAGTGCCAAGAATGGTATCAAATGAAGAATATAGAAATATAGTAAGCACTCTCAATGCTAAACAGCGAGCTTTTGTCTTGCACGTTCTTCACTGCTTCAAATCTGGTCATCTTCCGCTCTATCACTGTGTACTAGGTGGCGCAGGCGTAGAAAAGTCAAGGCTAATAGAGGCCATAAACCAGTGTCTACTGAGATACATCAATGAGCAAACAGATGATCTAGAGTTTTTAAAAATATTGCTGTGCGCTCCAAGCGGTAAGGTAGCTTTTGGAATTAAAGACATTACCATTCATGCAGCTTTTGCATATCCGTTCACTCAGTGTTCTGCAGATATTTCGCCTCTCAGCAGCAGCACGAGAAACACACTTTTTGTAAAAATGAAAGAATTAAAACTAATAATAATTGATGAAATCAGCATGGTGGGCGCCAAAATGATTCAGAGAGTGGATTACCGCCTCAAACAAATTTTTAAATCAAGTAAACCTTTTGCAGGTCTATCATCTGGGATTACATTTGGTGACTTCAATCGATTACTACTAGTTGGGGATAGTTATATTTTTCAGGCACCCCTCAATGGTAATTACAATAACCTTGTAGGAAATCTCCAATGGCAAATATTTACCTCATTTACTCTCACGGAAACATGCGTCAGAAATATGATGCTGAATTCGCTAATGCCTTAAATAATTTAGCCTGCGAATTAATAACTCCTCAGCAATTAAATTTGATAAGAACTAGAGAAGTTACTGATGAAGACGTTCCTCCAAAATCTCTTTATCTTTTTTCTACGAATTCGGAAGTTGAAGCATTCAGTAAGAAAATAATTGATAAGGATTCAAATAGAGTAATAGTAAATGCTATTGATAAAATTTCAAAGTGTCTGCCAATGTTGGTCCTCATATGTTGGACACAATAACGTCGGTCCATACCAAAGATACACAAGGCCTACCATCTGAGTTAGCACTGTGCATTGGTACTAAATACATGTTGACGATATATGGGGACACTAATGATTGGTTGGTTAATGGAGCTGTTAGCACTCTTAAAATGTATGATACCAATACACTTGGACATATCACAAGATTCTGGGAGCATTTTTTAGACAAAAATATCGGAGAAAAGCGAAGGAGAGAAATAACATTTCATCAAAAAGATGAGTGTACAGCAATTGATAAAGTAAAGCGTAATATACGACTGTCTAAAGGCTTTTTAGCAATTGTTAGAGAGCAATTTCTTTTGGTTCCAACTGAAGTAATAACTATTTATAAAAGCCAAGGAGGAAAGGAGGAACTTATGATTGTATAGCTGTTCATTTATTAAAAAATCTGATGTGGGCACCACATGACTTCGTATACACTTTTAGAAATATACATAATGTTAAAAAACATTGTCACTGGAGCCAAAACATTTGGCTAAAAATATTTTTAAAAAATGCATGCATACGTAAAAAAAATAAAAAATAAAATTGTGCCTTGAGGGGACTCATGTCAAAGTTGTGCCTTGGGGGGGACTCATGTCAAAGTTGTGCCTTGGGGGGGAAACTCATGTCAAAGTTGTGCCTTGGGGGGACTCATGTCAAAGTTGTACCTTGGGGGGGGACTCATGTCAAAGTTGTACCTTGGGGGGGACTCATGTCAAAGTTGTGCCTTGGGGAGGGGACTCATGTCAAAGTTGTGCCTTGGGGGGGACTCATGTCAAAGCTGTGCCTTGGGGGGACTCATGTCAAAGTTGTACCTTGGGGAGGGGACTCATGTCAAAGTTGTGCCTTGGGGGGACTCATGTCAAAGTTGTGTCTTAGGAGGGACTCATGTCAAAGTTGTGCATTGGGGACTCATGTCAAAGTTGTGCCTTGGACAGGACTCATGTCAAAGTTGTGCCTTGGGGGGACTCATGTCAAAGTTGTACCTTGGGGGGGACTCATGTCAAAGTTGTGCATTGGGGGACTCATGTCAAAGTTGTACCTTGGGGGGAACTCATGTCAAAGTTGTGCCTTGGGGGGACTCATGTGCCTTGGGGGGACTCATGTCAAAGTTGTACCTTGGGGGACTCATGTCAAAGATGTGCCTTGGGGGGGGACTCATGTCAAAGTTGTACCTTGGGGGGACTCATGTCAAAGTTGTGCCTTGGGGGGGACTCATGTCAAAGCTGTGCCTTGGGGGGACTCATTTCAAAGTTGTACCTTGGGGAGGGGACTCATGTCAAAGTTGTGCCTTGGGGGGGACTCATGTCAAAGCTGTGCCTTGGGGGGACTCATGTCAAAGTTGTACCTTGGGGAGGGGACTCATGTCAGAGTTGTGCCTTGGGGGGGACTCATGTCAAAGCTGTGCCTTGGGGGGACTCATGTCAAAGTTGTACCTTGGGGAGGGGACTCATGTCAAAGTTGTGCCTTGGGGGGACTCATGTCAAAGTTGTGTCTTAGGGGGGGGACTCATGTCAAAGTTGTGCATTGGGGACTCATGTCAAAGTTGTGCCTTGGAGAGGACTCATGTCAAAGTTGTACCTTGGGGGGACTCATGTCGAAGTTGTGCCTTGGGGGGGACTCATGTGCCTTGGGGGGACTCATGTCAAAGTTGTACCTTGGGGTGACTCATGTCAAAGTTGTGCCTTGAGGGGGACTCGTGTGCCTTGGGGGGGACTCATGTCAAAGTTGTACCTTGGGGAGGGGACTCATGTCAAAGTTGTGCCTTGGGGGGACTCATGTCAAAGTTGTACCTTGGGGGGGACTCATGTCAAAGTCGTGCCTTGGGGAGGGGACTCATGTCAAAATTGTGCCTTGGGGGGGGACTCATGTCAAAATTGTGCCTTGGGGGACTCATGTCAAAGCTGTGCCTTGGGGAGGACTCATGTCAAAGCTGTGCCTTGGGGGGACTCATGTCAAAGTCGTACCTTGGGGGGACTCATGTCAAAGTCGTGCCTTGGGGAGGGGACTCATGTCAAAGTTGTACCTTGGGGGGGACTTATGTCAAAGTTTTGCCTTGGGGGGGACTCATGTGCCTTGGGGGGACTCATGTCAAAGCTGTACCTTGGGGGGACTCATGTCAAAGCTGTGCCTTGGGGGGGACTCATGTCAAAGTTGTACCTTGGGGAGGGGACTCATGTCAAAGCTGTGCTTTGGGGGGGACTCATGTCAAAGTTGTACCTTGGGGGGGACTCATGTCAAAGTTGTACCTTGGGGGGGACTCATGTCAAAGCTGTGCCTTGGGGGGACTCATGTCAAAGTCGTGCTTTGGGGAGGGGACTCATGTCAAAGTTGTGCCTTGGGGGGGACTCATGTCAAAGTTGTGTCTTAGGGGGGACTCATGTCAAAGTTGTGCATTGGGGACTCATGTCAAAGTTGTGCCTTGGAGAGGACTCATGTCAAAGTTGTGCATTGGGGGGACTCATTTCAAAGTTGTACCTTTGGGGGGACTCATGTCAAAGTTGTGCCTTGGGGGGACTCATGTCAAAGTTGTGCCTTGAGGGGGACTCGTGTGCCTTGGGGGGACTCATGTCAAAGTTGTACCTTGGGGAGGGGACTCATGTCAAAGTTGTGTCTTGGGGGGACTCATGTCAAAGTTGTGCCTTGGGGGGGACTCATGTCAAACTCATGACAACGTGTTCTAAACTTTTCTGAAAGTTTCAAATGTCTAGCTAGTCGAGAAGTCAGTTAAATTGCAAGATTTGTCTAAACCGTTTTTGAGCTATTACCGATTTTTGATACATTTTGCCCATTATAAACCTAATTTTCCTAAATATCTCCAAAACGGAAAATCATAGAAAGTCCAAAAAGGGAGGTGCAGAACTAGATATTATAACAAACCTATGTACCAATTCGCAACTTTCTACGTCCAACCGTTTTTGAGTTATGCGACATACCCACACACAGACACACACACACACACACATACAGACGTCACGAAAAATCGTGTAAAATCCCTTATATCTCTAAAACGAGAGCTCGTGTTAAGACGACACTTGCAGGTGTGCAACTAGACATCATGACAGTCACACGTATAAATTGGCAACATTCAGCGATCATTCGTTTTCGAGCAATGTGAAATACAAAATCTATTTCGCAAATCGGGATTACTATACTTCCTTATACTTTGTATAAGGAAGTAAAAAGCTACGAAGGAACGATCCGTCTGTAGCTTTGAGCCGCTGCTGAAAATTGGACGGATTGTATCTTTTGGGGAAGTTCATCCTCCCAGCTCCTCCTAGGCCTGATAACAAAATGCAAATAGAAATGAAAAGGTTGCATGCGAAGCCATTCCGTCTTGCATGCTTTACTCCAAGCGATTTTCTAAAAGAAAACTGCATAATCTATCAAAACATACAAAATCTCAAAGAGCCCTCACATTGGAAGGATTTCAACAATTACATGTACATCAGTAAACCCTCCCTCGTCTTTATTTCGGAGACTTGGTCAAAACCTGTGATGACATCGAAATTTCTGGATATAAGATATCTTACCGAGTAGAGGATGCAGGTGGAGGGAAAAAACATGCATATGGACAGTTTCTGCATGTAAGAGAAGATAAGACGTTTCAAGTAGAGAGCAGCTTTGAAAGTGATGAGTTCACGCGCTGTTGCTGTTTGGTAACAAGAGTGTTTGAGAACTTAGCAGTGTTTGTGGGTTATAAACCGCCGTTAACTTCGTACAGAGCAGTGAAGTAAAAAAAGAAATGTTGACTAAAGCTTTTCAACTAAACAAGAGAATTATCGTTCTGGGTGATTTCAACATTGACTCTAAGAAAGGGAATTTTCATCCATTTTTTAAAATGCTCAGGTCTAAGGGCCTAGAACTTCGCTTGCCTTCTGAAACATCCACCACTAACAGCACTTCCTGCATTGAGATTGTGTATTCCAACTTGGAAATGTACTGCGGTGTATCCGAAACGTTTTTTTTTTTTTTTTTTTGTTTGTTACCGTAAGCAGTTTTTCTGCATCTCAGCATTGGTGGTCATATACAAGGTGAATACGTACGAATTGACTCTTACAGAGGCCATAGAAGAGGATAAATGGCTGAGGTTGCAATTGCAAAGATATGGTCGTCTAAAACAGCGGTCGCCAGCGTTTTTGACTTCGCGGGCCACTTAATTCACAGTTTAAAATCCTGCGGACCAGCAAATTCCCAATTTAAAATCCCCGGACCAATTATATTATTCATTAAGAAGTGTAAATATATTTCTAGAATGAAAATCAGAGAATACACATTTTATAAATATGAAATAAACCTATTTAATATTAAACACTACAAATGTTTATTTTTTATTATAAGAAAAATGTATATAATTAAAAGAACGAAGCTTAAAGTTTGTTGGTTTTAATAAAATTATAGACAAAGAATATATATACCTTTTTATTGTTTGCATATTATAAGAAACTCTGATGAAAGATTTAACTAAAATCATAAATTGCTGTTTCGGTATATGAAACTTAAGTTACTAAATTTACTAATATATATATAGAATCTTGGCTGGGTGTCTTGAGGTGGGGCAATGAGGAGATGCGATTTAGATAGCGAAACATTTATTACGTAACATACACAACACAGTTTACACAAAGATAAAATGATAATAGCAGAATTTGCATCATTAACTAACTGCT
Organism: Salticus scenicus; assembly: GCA_963930645.1. Taxonomy (NCBI): domain Eukaryota; kingdom Metazoa; phylum Arthropoda; class Arachnida; order Araneae; family Salticidae; genus Salticus; species Salticus scenicus. Next base: position 272,324,309 of record OZ005652.1, on the reverse strand, counting down.
GGTTTCGAGGCTTAACACACAGAAATAGCTCTCTTCATCAGAATTACTGTAACAAAGCAACATTTAAGCACCTACTCACACTTATAATTCACAAAAGTACCTTCGCGCACTTTATCAAATATGTGAGATTGATGCATTGAGCCCTCCATGGCTCTACCCAACTATTAAGAGCACTTCAAGCTCTAATTAGAAGAAAATGACCATATCAGCCTTCGCGCTGACGGTCTCAACATCTTTTCATGGCAGACAGATCTCAACTGACTTCCGTTCGTCCTCTCGTCGAAAGATGAGCATCAGAGACAGCGCCATCTGTTGACTGTACAAGGAATGCGTCCCACAAAGCTTTCCACATAACTTCCCACATATATATACTAGTATATAACCCCGTCAAAAATGACGGAATGGGAAATCAATGGGCTCTTCCCACCGTCGTCTGCTCAATTACGTGATAGAGGAAAACGAATAATCGAATTCAATTAAATATTGTTTTTAAGAACAAAAATTTTAATATTTAATATAAAATAAAGTAAAAGTAATATTGTGCATTTGTAAACAGTAGAATAATTGTATTTGTAAATTTAATAATTTTTAAAAAACATTTTATGTGTTTATTTATTTTTACCTATCAGAATCGATTTTTGTATATTGTAGTGTAACTGTAACATTAACTGATCTAGAAATAAATAATATCTTCTTGTGGAATGTTTATGGATTATAATTTGAAATTTTAAAATGTTTTCATTTAATTTAATTGCATAAAGGTGTTACAACAAGTTAATTAACTTAGTTACTGGTCTAAATGGATTTACGCAGTACGATATTGCACTGTCACTGATTTAAGTACCAAAAATCAGAGTATTAAACATGTTCTTCGTGAACATCAATAACAAACATAAACTAAATGATGATTATAAATGTATACAGCAAACAAAAGATGATGAATAATGATATAAAATGGATTAAAAATGATGATTTATAAAAAAAATAACACAGATTAAATACGATTGATCAAAAATAAGAATAGAAAATATGTTATTTCAGCAATCGCTATAGATAAGCAAGACTTTGTCTGCTATTTGTTTTTCCTCTATCATGTGACCTCTGACGTCAGGTGGGAAGAGCCCATTAAGGTAGAGCCCCTAAATAAAACAATAGGCCGGCGCATCACCGCCATTTTTTTGCCTCCGAAGAGGACGGCATTCCCGCTTGGCATCCTTATCGCTTCCCTAATGATCTTAAGATATCTTGATCTGAAGCTAATCCGGTCAAGATAAGAGCAATAAGCAACAATAATATTCCTAAACACACATTTTTTTCACAGTACATTCTCAGGATGCCATTTTATTCTGAGGATATCCTATGGATGTACTGGGATAAGATGTGTTGATAGGGAGATTTCTGTTTCTTTTACAAAATGTCGCCAAAACTCAAATACGCAGCAACAGAAGGTTTGTGAACACTTTATATTCACTTCTAGAATAATTATAGCAGTTTATCGTAAAGCAAACTTCCATATCATAGTTTACTTAGCTAAAATTATGAAATATAATGAAACAAGTTACTCTAAAGTAACGTAAGACGATAAAAAAAATGTTTGTCGTTTGTTTATCAGAGAAACGCACTGGGTACATGTGGCATCCCTAAGGCAACAAAATGCATGATGCGCCAGCTCGTATATATATAGGAGCCTTACATTAAGGTAGTGAATCAACGAATGCTTTGCCTGCTTCGCTGGACACTATATTTAAAGGGGACTAATGTGCAAGTTGCACCTGACGGGACTAATATGCAAGTTGTACCTGACGGGACTAATGTGCAAGTTGCACCGAACGAACAAACTATTTCTTTTAACGAAAATACCTACTAACCCAGGACTAATATAACGTATCATATTATATATCATATTTATCGTAATATAACTCAGTACTTATTTTGCTTCATTCTTCGACTCGTTTTAATAAGTACTAGTATCGCCCAGTGGTCGAAACTCGACCATTTTTTTTGCAAAGCGAGGAAAAGCAAAGTTATTGCCTTGTCCTAAACGGAATGCAATTGCAACACAGCTGCGGCAATTGTTTGCCAATATTCACTCTAACTGAATCAGCAGAGTTTTACTTAATATAACTATTTCTCTCGGTAGATGTTAGCCTTTCCTGAAATGAGAGAAAATCGCAACGTGAAAACGCCCCTTGTTGTGTGATACAGCCCAGAAGCTAATAGGTACCATGTCAGACCAAGGTCCAACCAAGTATCAAATTCTGTTAAATTAATTCGATTGGTTCATAAAGTACAGTGTTTGAACAAAAAAAAAAAAAAAAAAAAAAAAGATATTTTTCAAAAATGGTCGAATTGAGTTCGGGAAATTTCAAAACGTGTAACTTTATCGAAAACCGAAAATCTAAAACATTTCTGAATCTTACATTTTCTACTTATATATGCAGAGAAAAGAATAATAAATCCACTTTTAAAAAAATAAAAATAAGTAGTCAATTTCACTAATATCACTTAATTAAAATGCAAGGAAATCTCAAAACGTGTAAATTCATCGAAAACTGGAAATCTAAAACATTTCTGAATCTTATATTTTCTACTTATATATGCAGAGAAAAGAATAATAAATCCACTTTTTAAAAAATAAAAATAAGTAGTCAATTTCACTAATTTCACTTAATTAAAATGCAAGGAAATCTCAAAACGTGTAAATTCATCGAAAACTGGAAATCAAAAGTTTTTATGTATCTTCTACTTGCTTCTTCTACCCACAAAAGCTAGCAATAAAGACACTTTTTTAAAAAATAAGTAGCCAATTTCAGTTAATTGAAACGTAAAGAAAGCTCAAAACATGTAAATTCAGCAGAAAACGGAAATCGGAATTTTTTCCGTATCGTCTACTTATACATGCAGCAGTTAGTAACAAATCCATTTTCCTTTTATTTAGTATATTTATTGTTTAAATATCACCATTAATATTACTCCGTGATATCACCCTTTGAAATGAAATGTTTATGTTTACATTCGAAACTGGAAGTTTGCCATTTTTTTTTCTGGAGTTTTGTGATTTTAAATTAAAATTTTATCAATTTTACAGAAAAAATAACTCAATCAAACACATGTAGACAGTAACTTATATATAACTATACCCAAATATCGGAATTAAAATCGGCAGATAATTTCCGTTATTTTTTAATAATTTTTTACAAAAAATTCAATGGACAATTAACATAGAAAATCTTTTACATGGCTCCATGGACAGACAGTGACGTCATCACTTCGCTTGCGTATAGTGATGCTACATTATACAAATTACTGTGTCTATGGTTTTATTTGAGCTTTATGAAATTGCCAGATTTAGCAACTTTCTACTTTTAGGTTATTTTTTAATGTGAAGGAATACGTGTATAAAAGGGAAAAATGGGGGAAAATGCATAAAAAATAAATGTATTTTTAAATACCTTCTTGACATCGTAAGAAAATAATATTTGTATTCGCACCTTCCGGCTAACCATACCTTTCGAATGATACCATTTTCAACCATCTACTCCCATAATTAATATGTTAAAAAGGGACAACAAATTTTATGCTTGCCTATTAATATATAGAGTTTTAATATGCATGGGCAAATTTAATATTTTTTAATTTTTCGCGTGAAAACATTACTTCATCTTATGCCTAAATATATATATATATATATATATATATAGATATAACAATAACTGGTAAATTTTTTTTTGGCAACAATCATAAATTTAAATGTCCAATTTTGAAATTATTTTCATATTTTAATTAATTCTAAAATATCTAATCAAAACTTCGTTACAAATAAGGTACCATATTTGTAACGGAGTAACCTTAGGTACCTTATTTGTAACCTTATTTATTGTAACTAATTTGATAAATATGACGCCACAATCAACTGTTTATTTATATCAGATAAGTATATTATCATGATTGTAAGAAAATGATGTAATAACTACATTTAACATTTATTTGACATATATTGAGAAATATAGTTACAATGACTTTCGTCTCGATTGATCCATATTACAGAAATTCACAGAAACAAGTGCACAATATTTTTAAGACATAAGACATCACAAACATCCGTGGAATCGAACCTGGGACCAGAAAATTCAGAAGGCAGCGTCCTACCGACCGACCCACCTGGCCGGCAAATGTAATAACTATTAGCCCATAATTTGTATGATTGAATTTTATATTACATTTTAATTTTGTACTCTATGGGTATTTTAGAATTGTAATGGTAGTTATAAACTTTCGTTGAAATCTATTTACATATTGAGACTAAGGCAAAAAATGTTCAGTTTTGAAAGATCTTTCTAATGATGTAACATTTATGCAGATTAATAAAAAAAAAAAAAAAAAAAAAAATCCCTTTTCGGCAAGCTTAAAGGCAAAGGTAGATTCCTTTACGTTAAAGTTACAAATGTAAAGAAATTTTACATATGCATTAATACTTAGCCAATGGCTTTGTTTTCACACATTGAATTTTTTACGTTGCTATTCTGTTTTCAAGAAATTTAATTTTCAGCTAAAAAAGGATTTTATTCAATCTACTTAAAATTTTAGGCTAGATTTATTGGTCTGTAAATGCTTCATTTTTTTTTTTTATTCAAGCTCATAATCATTCAACAAATAGAAGTCTTAAAGATATACAATCCCAGCAATGGTGAATCCCGGAGGGGGCTATTGGGTTACACCCCCCTCCCCACCCAAGCTTAATCGAAATTATAATTTTTATTTAAATTCCATATAACTGAAGTTCAATATCTTTCTTTTAAAGAAAAAAATAATAGAAACGTGAAAATGCACTTGTGACCATACTATGGTCGAGCACTGGTAAGGCTGGCGTTACTATGGTCAAGCCAAATACAGTTAAGTGGTGGCGGTTTTTAGATAGTTATTTCATTGTAATTTTTATTGAATTATTTTTAAGTTTTGTATTGTGTTTTTGTGATTCTTATTGTCAGATGAGTAAAAATTGTAAAGTGAAACTGTTTTGGTTCACATAAGCTGGAACATTAACATTAACATTAGTTAACATTGGATCATTTGGCACCGCTGAATTTCAATGTTAATTGTTATGAATTTAGTCAATTGTATGATTTGGCGAGATTTTGGTGACAAAACTTGCGACTTAACAATGAAATTTGTGATTTGGCGGCAAAATTTGATAGTTGACGACGAAATTTTTGACTTGGCGACAAAATTCGTTGTCTGACGACAAAATTTGGCCAGCTTGGCGATGGAGAAAGGCTGCTTTGGCGTCATTATATTTTCTTTCCACGAGAAAACCTCATATCTCTTCGCAGACCAATATCTTGTTTCAACAAGATAAAAAGTCAAAGGAAGCTGTAACGTATTACTCTCAATCGTAAATTTTAAATTATTGCCTAAACTGACATTCTAAACTATTCACCACAAACGATATTTGTATTAAGAATGACGTATTATTTTAATTTTATATTTTTAAATGATTAATTAAAGCGTTTAACATGGTTTTTAATGAACACATTTTTATTAACTTGAAATGATGCAACTATTAATGTATGTAATGTATATAATGTATGTAATGTATATAATGTATGTTTTGCAATTCAATTTTCGGTAATATCTTGTCGTCCGAAGAACCTGAAATTTTGCACACGACTTCATAATCAATGACAGTACTAGATACAAGTGTTTCCAGGCACTTTTCTCATCATGGGCAGGTTCCAGGGACAAACAAAAAATCTATACTTATACAAAACTATCGTATGTGACACAGGATTTGGATGCAGTTTATCAAAATAAGGGAATTCGAGTAATGAAATACTTTAATTTAAATTTAAGTTTTTATGAAAGTAAACGTCAACGGAAAATTCATTAAAATCGTCCCTAGTTTATTTGTCAAAGGGATAATACTTAAATGTCCCCAAATTTATGACGTTTTCTATCATGTCAGTTTAATTCGTTTAGCATCGATTTACACGATTTTTTATTTATTTACTTTTTTTTTTAAACGATGACATTTATCTTTTACATTATACCATGTATGTCATAAAGCTAAGTCTAAATCTGTTTAGCCCTAAGATATGTTGATTTTATTTACATATTTATTTATTAACTTTTATTTATTTGTTTAAAATCACGGATAAAATTTTATTTCATTTTTCTCAGTACTTTGTTGTAATTGTGACGTCATATTTTGTGTTAAATTTATTTATTTATTTTTTTTTTAAATCAGATTATTATATTGTTTAAAAACGTGATTAAAATATTATTATATTTTCAGTGATCTTTTTTAATATCGTTTGCACGTGACATACGCATCAGATTATAAATTTTTGCAATGAAAGCTATAAAAAATGTCGGCTTCAATACAATTCACGAAAAATCACTTTTTAGCTTGTAACTTCTAAGCAATTGAAGCTATCGAAAAAGCTTAAGTACAAAAATTGTTCTTTAGCGTAAGGCGGTAATTCGCCTGATTTGAAATTTTTCCTATTTTCAATATTAAAGAAATTATGGGCAATGGAAAATTTCCACCCCCACCATTTCCACCCCCTTTGAGCTGGATACCCCATCTATGAACTCGACCGAGATTTTTACTGTCCTGACAACATATCCCGAGCTGGTTAAATTTAAATAAAAATTACTCCAGTTATCGTGTTCACAACTTAACATGGGAAAAAACGTTATACATATATATATATATATATATACCTATATATATATATATATATATATATATATATATATATATATATATATCAACTTTTGAACGGAGGGTGGTTTTGGGTTTTAGGGGTCATGATCGGTGAAGATATGAAGAAATTTTCCAGAAGTCGTGTCATGAGAACCATTGCAATAGGTAGATCTCCTATAAGGAATCTACCTAAAATACATAGCATTTCTAAGGAAAAAAATGGCTACCAAAAGTCTCTGTTTTGAAGCGGTCTAAACCGGAATCGTTCCTGACAGAAGATGGTCATTATTGCCGAAACGTCAGTGGAGGCCCTCTGTTGAGACTCAAAACGGTTGTGGGCTGTGTCTGTGTGTCTTTCTGTCTGTCTGTCGCGCAATAGCGTCCGCAAAAATAGCGCTATTGACTTGAAATTTGGTACACGTGTTCATGAGCCCCACGAAATCAGCTGTATAGTTTTTGGTATGTATTCCATTTGTAGTTCGTATACAGGGACACGCCAAAGTTTTTCTTATCATTTTGGCCTATGGGAGGAATTTGTATGTATCGCGATAGCGGCCACAAAAATCACGCTATTGACTTGCAATTTGGTACACGTGTTCATGTGCCCCACGAAATCAGCTGTATAGGTTTGGGTGTGTATTCCATTTGTAATTCGTGTACAGGAACACGCCGAAATTACGGCTTATGGGAAGAATTTGTATGTACCGCAATAGCGGCCGCAAAAATCCTTCGATTGACTTGCAAATTGGCGCACACGTTCCAGCTTTGCATATAAGTAGCTGTATCATTTTTATTGCTATATTTTTTATAAACTGTGTACAGGGACACGCCAAAATTCTTAACATTACGGCGTATGGGGTGAATTTCGTTTGAACGCATTTTAATATCATTACTTTGCAATGAAGAAAATGAAACTAGCGCACGTGAGTAAGATGCTTAAACTTATGTTGTTTGAATAAAATATGTGCTCTTAAGCTTTCTAATTAATGTACAGGACCTTACAAAAGTGTTCTGACAATGTCACGTAGTCACCCAAAAGATGTTAAATTTGGAACAATTATTAATTTTAAACGCAAAATAATCTGACTAGTTTTTACTGGTGTATACAATGTTTATGGTTCGTTTACAAAGACACACGAAGAAATTTCGTAACATTAGAGCCTATGGACAAATTTTTAATTTAAGCGCGCACTTTAATGCGTTTATGCTGAATTGAACTTAATAAAGTTAACATACATTATAGAGATGCTTAAAATCATGTTTACTCTTAAAAAAGGTTATGCATAGACTAAATAATTTATGGGATCACACAAAATAACTTCGATTATGTACTGTAATCATCCAAATGATGTCAAATTAGTTTGAAAAATTAATGAGTTATAATTAATTAGGTTTATTCTTATTATTGGCGTTTATAATGACTGTGGCTACTTTTCCGGGATACATAAAGGAATTTTGTACTACTACGGTCTGTAGTCGGTATTTCTTAAAAGTGTATTTTAACATGGTTACACCCCATTAAATATAATGAAATTTTTTTAGAATTTTAAAAGCATGTTTTCCTGTTGAAAATTGTGGGCATAGAATTGCTAATTAGTTTAAAGGTTACGCAAAATACTTTCGATATGCTATGTAATTTTTTTTGCATGAAATTTGATAGTTATGAAATTTGGTATTTATGAATTTCAGGGAAATAATACAAGACCGTCGTTTATTAAGAATATATATTATTGCGTACTTGGGGGTTCGTAAGTAGTCCGAGAATGAAAGGCAAAACTTACAAAAATTCAGGGATTTATTCACAGAAAGTTCCAGAAAAATACAGGTCTATAAATCAAGTATCCGCTTCAATTCAACCAGTAAACACAACTTAAACAACAGCCGTTAACAGCAAAACAACAGTACAAACTGTTTATCAATAACACATAAAGCAAGTCTCATTCAAAGAGCCTCGAAGCAAAGCAAACATTTGACGAAACTGACACAGATCTGAGATTGGCCGCGTTGGCTAAAAAAATTATCCTTTTATACTATTCTATCGAACACAGACTGTTCTGGAAAATTCTCGTATCTCATCAGCCAATGAGATTAGAGCTTCCATATTTGGTATATCCCTAATAAGGATTTTCTCGCGAAGGTCGCCAAAATACCGCCAAGGAGGGAAACAGTCGCCAAATTTGGCGACAAATCCATTTCTTCCCTTATTGGAGCTTTTTAATGCGTTTCTAAAGGAAAATTAGGCTATTTTAACGCTAAAACGACTAGAAATGCACAAATTTAGCATTTTATCGACTTACTAAGCCTCTTTGAAAGAACTGATACAAAAATAAATGCAATTATTTACAATTCCGAAACACTTTATATGATATACAAATAGGTATAGAAAGAGAGATACAGCAGGGGGTTGAGGGGGGCGGCAGCCCCCCTCAGGAATGCATCTGATTATGGTAATAAGTTGATCGAATCAATATATACCATTATATAATAAGGAATAAATTGAATAATGTCTGATGCAAATAGGACGTTGAGGCTCCTAATCTGCAGATCCACTAGTTATTATTAATTGTTAGATTATTAAAATCAATATGGAAATTAAGTTTTTTACGCACAATTGAAACTTTTGAAGAATTCAAATATTCTAATAAATTTAAATAATTCCTAGCTAAATACAGATAAGCCAAAACTTTGTCTGAAACTTAAATTCAAATTTTTGTGTTAAAAAAAATATTGTTTCTGTATCACAATCAATATATCCATATTCTAAATATTCCATCCTCTCTCTCACCTAGAAAAATCTGAAATCTATTGTTGCGAGTATGAGTAACTAAAAACATCCTGAAGTTAAAATCAATATCAGTATAATACCTAATGAAACATTAAAAATGCAAATAATTTCAAAAATTTTGTACGGACCACTAATGGTCCATGGACTACCGGTTGGAGACTACTGGTCTAAAAGATATTGATCTAGAGATGACCAAAACAGTTTTCTCAGGCAGGACTTGACTGTTGCAACTATACAGAAAAACGATGTTGAAATTCCTTTATTCTCCAAGCCTTATTTAACCCTTTGAAGACTACAGGGGATGGAAACTTTTCATTATGCAGTGTCCCTTCTTCTCTGTGGAAAAGAGAACCTTATGCCATGCCTGAGACCTCTGGAAGCGTGTCGCATTTTGAAAAACGAAGAGTTCATTTTTAACTTAAATATGAACTTAGCAGCTTCATTATGTATCGATGATGTACTTACAAGGAAGGTCTCCTTAAAGCGCATACCCAGAATATTGTGAAAAAAATTACAGAAATACGTTGGCTAAAATAATATACGAGGCATACGTGCTATATAAATATACGAGGGTTGCCTTTTAAGTTTCTACAAAAAGTAGGAAGAAAAAGAAGTTTTTGGGAACAAACTGTTTTATCGCTTTTCAGATATTCGCCTTTAAGATTTATACACTTTTCCATCTGTTCAAACCAATTTTTGAAACAGTTTTTCTACTCTGAAGTTGATGTCTCAGAGACATGGTTTGGAAAGCATCAACAGCTTCTGGATGTGATGAAAATCGCTGCCCAAGCATTTTTTGTTTGACATAAGGGGACAAAAAAAAAGTCGTTAGGCAACAAATCAGGAGAATATGGGCAATGAGACATTAATTCGATATTTTTATCCTTAAAATAATCAATTGTTTCCCGTGTTGTGTGGGAGCTAGCGTTGTTGTGATAAAGAAGGATGCGGCGATTTTTTTGTTTTTCCTGATTTCGTTGATAACATTTGGCAAGCAAATTTCTGTATACTATTTAGCGTTAACAGTTTTTCGATCCTCTAAAGGAAAGGTTACGATATGTCCTGTAAGGTCGTAGAAACAAGCAATCATTTTCTTGGAAGGGCTTCGTGAACGAACAACTTTCGGTTCATAGGATTCGGTTCATCTGGAAACACCCCGAACAGTGAATTGTTGTTTAGTTTCCGGCTCATACGAATATATCCAAGTTTCGTCACCTGTAACGATGTTGTATACGGATTTTGCTGTTCCCAATTTAAACTTTTTTAGAATTTCCTTACACCAATTTACACGAGCCTCTTTTTGAGTTTCTGTCAAATTGCGCGGAATCCATCTGGAACAAATCTTTTTAACTGCTAAATGTTCGTGCAAAATCGAATGTATTGCAGTCTGTGATATGCCAAGGGATGCTTCTATCTCACGATACGTGACATGGCCATCTTTTTCAATCATCTGGTGCACAGCATCGATGTTGTTTGGAATCACTACCGATTTTGGTCTTCCTTCACAAGATTCATCCCTGACGGACTCACGACCACGACGAAATTCTGTAAACCAATTGTAAACATTCTTTTCTGATGTCGCTTCATTACCAAAAGTTTCACTAAGTGATACTATGCATTCTTGTCGAGTGAAGCCTTTCTTAAAATCATAAAAAAATCATCCAACGGAAACCTTCACGAGTTACTTCCATTTTTTTCACTCACTTGCTTCTTTTAAGCACTCACTGTAAACAAAATACGCAGACGATTTCTAAGATGCCATTGATTCCAAGATAAAAAAAAATGTGAAATTTACAAATTTCTTGAAGACAAATTTCAGTAGTGCCTTCTATTGGTAGTTTGTAAAAACATAAAAGGCAACCCTCGTATATATAATGATGCTTAAAATTCAATTATATGCATGTATAGGCAATTAAATATTGGAAATGCTTGAAATATGCAACTAATTTCATGTCAAAATCTAATTTCAGTCAAAAAAAAAAAAAAAAAAAAAAAAAAAAAAAAAGCTAAAATCAAATGCAGTAAGCTGTTTTTTCTTTTAATTTTGTAATTGACTTAATAGCAGAGAGGTCATTTAGGATTTTCGTTATTATAGGCGAAAGTTCTACTTAATACATTATTTTTGTTAAACTTTTACATGACGCGTAACTGCTAATCATAAAATAGAATACTTATAACTCTAAATATTAGCCTTTAATTATTTAACAGTCTTGAATTCAAACTTCATTTAAAATTATGTATTCCATTATACTTTCGAATATTTTAAATAGATTAATTTATTTCTATTATGATATTTATGGTGTATAAGATTACAAAAAGGAATTATTTTGGTAATCCATCTTAACTATTCCCTTTTTTATATTAAAAGGAAAAATTAACTAAAAGATTCAGGGGAAAGATATCAACTTACTCTTCCGACTGAACCGGAAGGACTTATTTTAAATTTTAAAATAAAATCGACAATGTAAAAACATATATTTTATCGTTTCACTTGGGGCTGTCTCTGCTCAGGGGCCCCGGGCACTACCCCGGTCGTAGTTACGGCCGACAAAGAGATTCAGATACATTACAGATTATAGGATAAGTGAAAATGGGTGAAAGATTTTTACTGCTGTTAAACATTTTTAATACTTTTTAATATCGTTTGAAGAGCTCTTATGTTTTCGGTTTGACTTTCTGCCTGTCTGTCATCTCCTTTAACGCTGTAAATCTGAATCAATTGTCAAAAGAAGTGTAAGTATTTTTAATATATGTACACCTGTGTATACCACTGAAAGTCATATCATAGCACTTAAGGTGTTTTTTACGGAGAATTATGTAAAATTCACGAATCAATTATCATTTTTAACCGACTTCAAAAAAGAAGGAGAGATTCACAATTCAAACCGTATGTTTTTTTTTTTATGTTTGTTAGCTCATAACTTCTGAACGGATGCTCCGATTTTGATACTTTTTGTTTTGTTGAAAAGGTCTTGGTCTAAAATAGGTCCCATTGTAATATCTTTACGATCTAAAGAAAATACAGGGTGCCCAAAAAAATCAGTCCCAACTCTTTTAACTGCTAAACGGCTGCAGCTATAGTGATAAAAATGGTATGTAAGTATAGCAAAGTGGCCATGCAGTACAAGGTTAAACCGCTTGCAGCGCCACCTGGTGGAAAATAGCGGAGTTAGTGTTCCTATCTCGAAAACTGTTCTAAAGAAAGAGTGAATTACAAAAAGATAGTTTAGACATTCATGCTAACGTTCCTATCTCGGAAACGGTTCAAAACAGTGGGGAAAAGTGAATTATAAAATTGCAGATCATCATCGATTTTGTACGAAAAGATAGTTTTGACATTGATGCTAAAAATACAAGGCTAAAAACGTGCATTTTTTTGTTCGCAATTTCTTACACTATACACACTTGAGCTACATTGCTCACGTTGTAGCGTAGCTGGTGACACATACACTATATAGTTCAAAATACGGTTACTTGATACTTTTTGTTTTGTTGTAGAGATCTTGGTCTGAAGTAGGTCCCATTATAACATCTTTACAATGTAAAGAAAGTAAAGAGCCATCTGGTGAAAAACAGCGGAATTAGCGATCCTATCTCAAAAACGGTTCAAGATGGGAGAAAAGTTAATTACAAAGTTGTAGAGCATCATCGATTTACTACGAAAAGACAGTTTTTAGACATTATTGCTAAAAATAGAACGCTTAAAACGTGCAGTTGTTTGTTCGCAATTTCCTACACTGTGCACACTTGAACTACGTTGCACACTTTGCATCGTAGCGGATGACACGTATACTCTGTGGTTCAAAGTACTGTTACTGTAAGCGGTCACATCGATTAGAGCAAAGTCGTTTTCAACCAACTTCAGAACAGAGGGTGTTCTTAATTCGAGCTATTTGTTGTTGTTGGTGTTTGTAAGCTTATAACTTCTTAAGAGATGCTCTAAATAACCGACTTCAAAAAGGAGGAGGTTCTCAATTCAAAGCGTATGTTTTTTGTTTTAGTTTGTTAGCTCATAACTTCTGAACGGATGATCCGATTTTGATATTTTTTGTTTTATTGTAAAGGTCTTGGTCTTAAATAGGTCCCATTGTAAGATCTTTACGATCAAAAGAAAATACAAGGTGCCTAAAAAAGTCAGTCCCGAGTCTTTTAACGACTGAACAGCTGCAGCTATAGTCATAAAAGTGGTATGTTGGTATAGTAAAGTGGACATGTACTACGCGATTCAACCGCCGAAAGCGCCACCTGGTTGAAAAGAGTGGAGTTAGCGATCCTATCTCGGAAACGTTTCAAGACAGGGGAAAAATTTGAATTATAAAATTGCAGAGCATCATCGATGTAGTCCGCAAAGATAGTTTTAATATTAATGCTAAAAACAGAATGCTTAAAACGTGCATTTCTTTGTTCACAATTTCCTATTTTGTGCACACTTGAACGACATTGCATATGTTGTAGCGTAGCGGGTGACATTTATGCTATGTAAAATTCAAAGTATGGTTATTGTAAGCGGTCACATCGATTAACGCATAGACGTTTTAAACCGACTTCATAAAGGAAGAGGTTTGCAATAAAAACCATGTTTCTCGTTGTTGTTGTTGAAATTTGTTAGCTTATAACTTCGTAAGAGATGATTTAATTTTAATATTTTTTTTGTTGTCGTAATGATCTTGGCCTGAAATAGGTTTCATTATGATTTCATTAAGATATAAACAAATTACAGGATACTCACAAAAGTCTGTTCTTACTCTAACTGCTGAACGCATGCAGCTACACTGGTAAAAGCAGTATGTAAGTATCGATGTTGAAACTTCTGTCCGTCAGCTGCAATGCATATTTTGCTCTTTGTTTGAACTTTACGCTGCGCAATTTCCAGTGCAGCGGGTGACACGTATTCACTGTAAAGTTCAATATATATACCTAACAGAATTTTCGGTTACGAATACAGCGTATCCGTTCTTTACATTTCTAAAGACTTTTTAATTTAACGTATGTTTGTTCAATAGATAGTTTTTTGCTCATATCCGATAAAGGCAAGAAAAGTGACACAACTTAAAAATGCAGCATTTGAGAAAAATCAACTTAAAAATAACTTGACTAGAATAATACTGGCACAACTCTCTCGAGTGGATAACTTTCTTGATGGAGATGTAACTTTTTTGTTCACATTGGGTGCATTTCATGTATTTTTCAGTGACATAAACCATTTTTTGAGTAATGTCACTTTTCTTGGAAGTTGTGATTTGTGAAACTTCCGTCGTACGTCTTCTGATGCTCTGCTATATAAATAAGAACTGAATAGACTGAAAAGAGAAAAATAAAATCTTTTTGTAAAAAAATAGAACCGACTCCAAAAAGGAAATACGAGGGTTGCTATTTATATTTCTGGCCTTGGCAACAGTAAGGTATGCTAGGCGACCGCAGACAATGTTAATCGAAAGTTTGATATTTTTAAACGTAAATTCAGCAGATGATTTACTATTATAGCTTTATTTGTGTTGTTGACAGTAAATTGAAAAGTTCTTCTCTTTCAAAAAATGGAATTGAATCGTGAAAATTTTCGTGCGATTATTTTTCATAACTTTCGACGTGGATTGTCAAGACAAGAGTGCTTTGATGAACTTAATTCTTTATACAGCGATAAAGCGCCATCCTACAGCACTGTAAAAAATTGGTATAACGAATTTAATCGTGGTCGATGTTCGATCCAGGACGAATACCGTGCAGGTCGTCCAAAATCCGTTGTAGTGCCAGAAAAGATCGATGCTGTGCGTGAACTGATAAAGCAAGATCGTCATGTGACATACCGTGAGATTGAGGCGTCTTTGGACATTAGTATGACTAGCATCAATAAAATATTGCATGAACATTTAAGCGTAAAAAAAATTTGTTCGCGTTGGATCCCGCATAATCTGACAAACGCTCAAAAAAAGGCTTGTGTCGATTGGTGCAAGAAAATGTTGGAAAAATACGTTCAAGGTACATCAAAGGCTGTGTATAACATCTACACAGGTGACGAATCATGCATCTATGCATATGAGCCGGAAACAAAACAGCAATCAACTGTATGGGTCTTCCAAGGCGAGGCAAAACCAACAAAAGTTGTTCGAGGAAGAAGCACATCGAAACAAATGTTTGCCTGTTTCTTCGGCATTAACGGTCATGTGGCAACAGTGGCGTTAGAGCAACGCAGGACGGTCAATTCTGAATGGTACACGACCATTTGTTTGCCAGAAGTTATTGGAGAATTTCGGAAAAAGCAGAAGAACAGGCGAATCATTCTTCATCATGACAATGCGAGCTCTAACACATCGACTCAAACAAATGCATTTCTGACTGAGCGAAAGATCGAACTGATGGGACATCCGCCGTACAGCCCTGATTTGGCACCCAATGACTTCTTCTTATTCCCACACATCAAAAATAAATTACGTGGACAACGATTTTCGACCCCCCGAAGAAGCGGTTGATGCATTCAAAACGCATGTTTTGGAGTTACCTCAATCGGACTGGAAAAAGTGCTTTGAAAATTGGTTCAAACGCATGCAAAAGTGTATTGATCATCATGGAGAATATTTTGAAAAACAATAAAACCAATTTCGATCCTACATATTTGTTTTTTCATTATTAGGCCAGAAATATAAATAGCAACCCTCGTACTATTCAAACAACTAAAAATGAAAGAAATTGGCAGAAAATTGAACTGTAAATTGCGCCTAAAAGTATAAAATAATTTCTTTCGCCAAACAACCTATAACACTACAATTAATCATAACTTTTGAAGTCGGCGCAAAATTAAATAAAAATTGATACCTTTATTTAATACAAAAATCAAATCCTATTCAAAATACACATCTCACATTGTTACCTGCAAAACGCAGCCGAAAACTACTTTGATTCAAGAAAACAAATAAGATTTCTTAAGCAGCAAAAGTTGGCAAAGATGTTGGTATCTGACGTACTTGGTGAAAGAAAAATCGCAAAATTATCTGGCAAACATATTTAATTTCTTTGGGATATCATGATTATTTTGATAAGGTATATCAAGAGAGTAATCAAGAATATGAAACAATACATCGTACAATATATATTGTAAAAATATACATCTTGTGTGTATATTTTTGCCTTACATTTTGATAGCCAAATTCAAAATCCATCAAGGATGATAGTTATCAAAGTTTTACCAAATTTGAAAAGGAAACTCTAACTTCGTAGAAACATAAATACCGCATTGTGAAGAATGTTCACTGTTCTATGTAGATGCTACTAATGGACCAATTGTATACAGTGATAAAATAATAAAGGAAACATGAAAAAGGATCATTTGAGACAACAGCAGTTGTTGCTACCGATCTAAAGACAAACCTTTAAAAACGAATTAAATTTTATTTAATTTTGCGCCGACTTCAAAAGTTATGATTAATTGTAGTGTTATAGGTTGTTTGGCGAAGGAAATTATTTTATACTTTTAGGCGCAATTTACAGTTCAATTTTCTGCCAATTTCTTTCATTTTTAGTTGTTTGAATAGCAGCTCCTTTTTGGAGTCGGTTCTATTTTTTTACAAAAAGATTTTATATTAATATAAATCTTTAAGGTATTTAAAATATTATAAACATGTATTATACTCCAAAAATTTTAATCAAACATTTATGATAACGTTTGTGACTTACAATATATTTTGAAAATTGTATGCAGCTGTATTTATATTTACATTTCTGTTTGATAAATTTTCAGTTTACCAACAATATACAGGGCTATTCAAAATTAGTTGAACAAGTGTCGATTAGTAGTGTGGGTGGAAGTTCTTTCAATGATTTAAATATCTATCTATCTATCTATCTATATATTAAATTTAATAACAACTTTAAACGTTTTTTAATGTATCTATTTAATATTTAAATGGGATTGAAGAGTTTAAGATCTGAGTGAAGAAAGTGCTCGCCCCCCCTCCCCCCCCCCCACAAAAATGCATATCAAATAAAACTATTTCTTGTACTATTTTGAAATATTTTTAACTCACACAGTGGTATATTATATTAGAAATGTTCAAACATAATATAACATTTATTTTACACCTTAAACTGTAAGAATATACCTATATATTAATGCAGTAAGTAGTGTGAGTGCTTCATCAAATTACTGTAAAATGTTTTTGAAATCTAATTAAATTGTTTGTTCTTCCAGTCTCATTTATTCCATTTCAAAAAAATTTCCTGTTGCTAAATAAAGCTAAGCTGGATTATTATTTATTTATTTGAAAAAGTTGTTGAAGTTAATTGATGTTCATTACAAAATATGTTTATGTTAGCCTATTTAAAAGCTATGTGCAAAAGAAGAAAATGAGAAAATAGCTTATTGCTTAATTCTTAGAAATCAATGTCATTAATCATGATTTATATTTTCGGTTATAAGTTAGAAACTTATTTTTGGTAGAAAGGAGGAATAAAATATAAAAAGAGCAAAAAGTAATCAGGCCAGGGATCGAACTTGTGTTTTTGATGTGATGTGCCCTTTCTCTATCAATTGATTGGAAATGACATTAAGCTAGATTTATTCATTTATTAAAGAGTTAGAAATATTGATTTGTTCTGTGAATAATGACAGCCATATAAATAAATTTGTTTAATTATTTTAAGCTCCAATGTTGCGCTAGATGGCAATGAGTAATTCGGATTTATAACTTCACCATAATGAAAATGACTTACCAGAAGATGTTATTTTCTGAAATAACTGCAAAAAGTTTTGTATAATATTTTAACATATTTACTTTATTACTTTAACAGTTATTACTTTAACTAGTTATTACTTTAACATCTCTAACATGTATATTTTTAATTGATTATACAGACAAATAAAATAAAATTACTTGTGTACAAGTTAATTTTTAATTTATTTTAATAAACATGCGATTTTACCATTTTCTTTATTTGAAGAGAAAAAATTTTAATACTCGTATATGACGTATTTTAGGAAAAAAAAAAAATGAATAAGAGTCATTGCCATAAAGCAGCTGTGCTGATAGAGCATTGGTATAAGGCAGCTGAGTTGATAGAAGTGATACATTATGGAATAAGTGATATTTCCAACTTTCAAGAGAGCAAAGAGTGCTAGTTACAAGGTAGCTCAGTTCGTTAAAATTATAAAGTAAAAATTTGCGAAAAATTTTTGTATTTTTAAATAAAATATTAACAACTCTTTAAATGTTCGAGTTATTCTCACAAAACTCTACACATAAATGAAATATAACATTTATTATAACCATACCTAAAATTTGCAGATGAGTCGACGCATTTCCAGATACAGGGTAATCACAAATATATTTTATTTTATTGGATTTTTTGTTCGTCTCCTAAGGGCCTTCGTCACAAAATCATCGCTAAAAAATATGAGGAATGATATGTTTTACTTATTCTCAAAATTTAAGAACAACACATTATTAAGTATTTTTCAAGATATTCCACAAAGCGTAAAAAAGTGAAAGTGTTTCCATTATTTTAACCAACCCCTGTATATAAAGAGAATTATTTTTTTAAATTATCATTATGAATTTAAGATGAATTATTTATAATAATGATAGTCAACTGGGATTTTTTTTTTTTTTAATTTCTTCTATATTCAATAGAAGAAAGTATTGGATTCGTAAAAATTTTCGACCTCGGGTTTTTGATAGATTTACACGTTTTGAGAGCTGTAGAACACGATTTGACCATTTTTAGAAAATGTCTGTATGTCTGTCAGTCTGTGTGTGTGTGACAAAATTTTGCGGCAACTGTATCTCATGAACTACTGCACAGAATTTCATACAAATTGGTATGTAGTTGCACCTTGACATAAATTAGTGCCTATCAACTTTTAGTAAAAAATGCCTTACAGGTTGCGTTGCCATCCCACTTTTTCTAAATTTTAACAAGGTGATATAGGACAAAATTTTGCCTAAATGTGCATAAAGATAATTATTTTTTAGTAATCATTATGAAATTTACAAGAATTATTTATAATAGAGATTGTCATCTGGGAAATGTTTTTTTTGTATGTGTAGGAGCCTCGCCACCACCCCTGGGGGGAGGGGGGAGTACCCCTCGAGGGGAGTAAATTTTCATGATGGGTATCTTTCAAAAGAGCTCGCCAATACCTTTAAAACGAATGGTTGAACCATCTATCTGCGATAATTTAAAATAAAGTTGTCGATTTTTTTAATGTAATATTGACAATAAAATTGATTTTTTTTTTTTTTTTTTTTTTTTGATATTTAGTGTTATAATACATCTCTAATATGGAAATCGTCTGCAAGATAATTTTTTTAAATAATAATTTTAATAAATTATTTTTACTAAGTGAATTTGTATAAGAAAATATAGAAGAAAGTCATGTGGTGGCCACAACATACTAGTTTTTTTTTTTTTTTTTTGTATATGTGGGAGTTTCGCTTCAACCACTGGTGGGGAAGTCCCCTCACGAGAGGGGCAAATTTTCATGATGGGTATCTTTCAAAAGAGCTCGCCAATACCTTTAAAACGAATGGTTGAACCCTCGATCTGCGATAATTTAAAATAAAGTTATCGATTTTTCCCTTTTTAACCAGAAAAAAAAAAAAAAAAAAAAAATCGCAATTTTTAAGATGCCACTTAGAGATAAAACCGATTTCATTTGGATATTTAGTGTTATACTACCCCTCTGGAATGAAATTCGTCTGCATTAATTAAAAATGCATTAATTAAAAATGCATTAATTAAAAATGGAAATCATGGAAGATAATTTTAATAAAAAATAATCTGGTGTGTCCCTCACACGACTAATACTATAAGTACGGATTGGAGATTAAGCGTTAAGATAACGAGTACTGCTATGTAAACCTACGTTAAAACAATTCCACTTAGGCTTCGGAACAGCTTTATTTGACAAATAATTCTATGTGAGGGAAGCTACCACCCCCCTTAATCCCCAGTTTCATTATTGCACCTGCATTTATAGAGAACACTAATCTGTTATAAAGTTCAAAAGTTCATTTAAAATTATTTAGACAGATTTCACACTCATGATTCCTTGAAATTTACCAATCTTGAACAAGCTTTTCAACAAACGTTTTCACTTCAAAATACATCATTCGGATCGCCTGTAATTATTGTTTTAAATTTACTCAAACAGACACAGGAAAAGATCAAACTATAAAACTTGACTTCGATATTCAGGAAGCCTCAAAATATGTAAATATACAACAGACCAATCGATGAATATTTAGCTTAAAAAAAAAAAAAAGTACAATATTTACCATATAGTTTTGAGGAATTAATTTCAATTCCAGAGCAGCTTTCCTGGACATGGAAAAATATTATAAAGTATATTATAGTAAAGCACTTCCATTAACAAATAAAAAAGAATGTTACGGCTTAAATATTGGCAGCACTGTAAATCTTCTGAAAGTTATGCACACATAACACGGTGCACATAAATATAATCCTACATTAATAACACACGGCACAACCAGAAATACACTTATATCAATTTCCAAGTATTATCGCATTATAATCTAGCTCTTTTGTGTAGCCCTGTAAACGAACAGTGAATGATTTCTATGCCATATTCTACATGAAACATGTTTTTAAGCATATAAAAAACATATATTCGTTTCATCTGGTTTAGTGCAGTCTATAGATGTTAAACTCTACTCACCTGCAATTTCCCCCGTAGACGCAATGTATTTGAATTCTCTTGGGTATCCCTGTATACGAACCATTTGCTTGATCTCAACGAAAAGCTTAGTGTAGCATCCCTAAATGATACACGTTTATAATACGAAGTTTGAACTTTCTGCTATCATTTGTTTTTGATATATGCTGATAACAGACAGACACACATACATACACACAGACAGACACACATACACACAGACCAACCACTAAAAACACGATTTTAAGATTCAGGGAACCTCAAAACGTGTAAATATAACAAAAACTCAATTTCAAAAATTTGACCCAAAAACAATACTTTCTTTACCTTATGGATAAGAGAAAGTAATAATTTTAATACATTATTTTATTGAGTGAATTTGTATAGGAAAATACAGAAGAAAGTCATGTAGTGGCCACATCATACTAGTTTTCTTCTTCTTTTTTTCATATGTGAATCACTTTTTAAAAAGTATACATATGATTACGAATATAAAAATTGAATGAGATGTTCATTTTAAAATTATTTACTGGCATTTTTATTGTTCTGTAGGTACTCAAAATTTACAAATTATATATATATATATATATATATATATATATATATATATATATTCAAAAAGTCTATTATGGAAAGATTGGTGTTTTTGGTGTTTTGTGTTTTAGGAGTGAGGCTGATTGACTACACTCTGGTTCTAAGCCTGAAGGGGAGTGTCCTCCGCAAGGGGGGGGGGGGGTCTCCATTATTGAAAGGTAAAGAAAAGTTAATAAAGTAAAAAAAAAATCGGATTTTAATTTAACATTTGGAGGCATGTTTATCTTCACCTACCTGTAATGCTTTCTTAATTCTATTTATCATTTAGTTTTCTTGACTAAATTTGTTTAATTTTTTTCATTTTTTCCAAAGTTTACTTTTGAGAAAATTTGCATTAGTTTAAAATCATTGCATAAGTTAAATTTATGTAAAATTCGATTAATGATTCGATAACGAACATGCCATCCAAAATTTATGTTATATAATATGCTCATTCATTTAAAAATTATATGCACAGACGACAAAAAAAGAAAAAAAAAAAAAAAAAAAAGGTAAAACATGTGTTGTCTTAACTGTTTGACATGAGTGTATTTTGATTTCAAAGAGTCATCTCATCCATTTTTATAAGATACTAATGATCTACAATCTGATTACGCTGCGCTGAAAAAAAAAAAAAAAAAAAGGCCTTTCCAAGCCCTGTTACCATTCCTTATGATTCTTATGTAAAATGAAATCCTGAATCCGAATATAACCCCATTTCGTCCAATAACCCACAATTTTCTTGGAATGTCAGCTCTTCCCCCCAATTTTTATCACTGTTCGTAAATTTTATGGCCACGAATTTTATTTGGAGAATGGAAAAAAATATTTTAACACTCAAAACCAAAAAAAACATAATGTATAATAAGTAATAATAATAACAACTGATTAACAAAATAAAATAAATTTAATTTATAATTTCAGTGGCAACCCCCCTAAATCCCCCCCCCCCTGCAAATGTTCATGTTTTAGAATTTTTCCCCTCTGTAAGCCCACAGAAGATATTTAACAGTTAAAATGATCCTCTCCTCCCATACAAATCAAATTTGTATCCATAAAATTTCAGAAAAGTGGAAAAGATGAGGGGGGGGGGATCCCCAAAAAACGGTGGGTGAGAGGGCAAAATGGGAGTCATATTCGGATTCAGAAGGTCATTCTAGATAAGAATTTGCAAAAATGGTGTTGGGCCAACTTTCATGCCGAGCAGATCAAATTGATCTTCAGTAATGGTAGCGATCGAGCATTCTTTTTTTTTTTTCCTCTGGATATTTAAGATTAGTTAATGTAAATCTGATAACTTTCACCTTTTTACGTTAAAATTCTTTCACTCCTGTTCCAATTCTAGCTAATTTTTGTAGTACTTGTTACTTTCATCTATTATATAAGAAGAACAAGTTTTAGGTAACCCCTGTAGCATTTCTTACTCTCTCCTGCATATATATATATATTTAAGAAGAAAGCATTGGATTAGTAGAAAACCCCGGTTTTCTACGGATTTACACGTTTTGAGATGTAGTGAATGTGATTTGATTCAATGAATGAATCTTTCTAAACCATGCCAACCATGAATACAATTTTCTTTTCTTTTTTGCGACATTTTTGTGACTCTGATGTAAGTATTTCCGCTAAATTATCCCTTTTCATTATTTTATTCCGTTGAAGTGCTTGGAAAATGACCATGAATAAAATTTTGCTTTCTTTAGCTATGACATCATTTTCAGCGTTAGCTCAGGGAAACTTGGGTTTTTATTATCAAGAATATTTCTTTATCGTCATCAATGACATATTTACTAAATAATATTACTATCTCGTCAACTTTTGTTAAATATAAGTGACAATTTATATTTAACAAAAGATTTAAGTTTGAATGCACACCTAAAAAAAAAAAGAAGAAAATAAATAAATTAATTAAAAAAAAGGGGGAAAAAAAGAAAGAAAAATTCTAGCAATAGTAAACCAAAATTCAAAATTAGTCTCCTACATGATTTAATAGATTATTTCACATTGATTGCTTCTTTACTTAGAAATATAGTAAAGTGCTTTATAGTGTATGAGAAATTGCAAGTTTTTACTGCGTGCGTGTCTCGCATGTATTCAGGAGCGCATGTGTGTACGTAAGTGAACTCGAATTTTATTTTTTAGAAACTTTAGTAGTTTCATCTACAGTGGATGTTTTATTTCTTGAAATTATCGAAAAGTATTTCACATGAGTGATGCATAATTTTGATTTATTGTTTCTTTCTTTTTTTTTTTTTTTTTTTTTTTTTCACTTTCCAACAAAATTGAAAATTGTTTATGTCTTTGGTTTGTCTGTCTATCTGTCCACATTCCAACTCCCGTAAATATTTATGGAATTTCTTGAAACTTACTTATATTATTCAGTTCACTATTGGATGTTTTATATTGAAAATGGAGTAAATACCACCGCTGGTTTGTGTACAGCGATAACTAAAGGTATTGTAAAACTTTGCATTCTACAAGAGGTATTTCTGTAAACCATATTTTAATATTTTTACTTTGCAGAAATCTTAATGAAATATAAGTATTGTATTCACACGCAGAAAAGAATGCTTTCTGTAGAATATAATATGAATAACATTAGGATTTACAAAAAATATTCTGTTACATTAACGGCTATTATTGGAAATTTCTTCGAATTGCGTTTTCGTTTACGTTAAGCGTTTTAACACTTTCTAACAATTTTTAAGAATAAATGTGATTTAATATAGTATATCTGTGTTCCTGACTGTTTGTCTGCTTATCTGTTCACCCGCCTGCCTTCAGCGTCCGTAATAAATATTCTCAGACTTTCTACTGCAAAAGTCTTAATGATATTGACATTTATTGCTAATATGCTAAATTAATATTATGCATAGAATATCATATACTTAGCCTTCAGATTTACAGGGTTACACTTAAATATTCAGATACATTAAGAGGGGACAATACCTAATCTCGCCGGCAGCCTTCGCCCATGTTATTCTATGGGAAAATTTGTTGCTACAATTACACATTACCTAAAGAATATTTTTAAATTCTGTTTTCGCAGTCAGAAAATTCATAATCGTTAAATGAGTACTCATTTTTGAAAAATTCATTTTTTTAAATTTTTAAATTTTAATTTTGAGTTCAAAAATGCGAATTTTCACAAAATTCATTTTTCTCATTTTCTAATCGCAAAATGAAATACTAAAATTTTAAAAATCAATTTTTGGAAAACAAGTACTAATTTAACGCTTATGAATTTTCTAAATGTGAAAACAGAATTGAAAAATATTCATTAGGTAATGAGTAATTATGTAAACAAATTTTCCCATAGAATAACATGGGCGAAGGCTGCCGGCGAGATTAGATATTGTCCGCTCTTAAGGGCTACAATTGAAAATTGCTGGAATATTTTTCCCGTTTACGTTAAGCGTTTTAACACTTTCTAACAATTTTTAAGAATAAATGTGATTTAATATAGTATATCTGTCTGCCTGACTGTTTGTCTGCTTATCTGTTCATCCGCCTGTCTCCAGCATCCGTAATAAATATTCTCAGACTTTCTACTGAAAAATTCTTAATGGTATTGACATTTATCGCTAATATGCTAAATTAATATTTTGCATAGAATATCATATACTTAGCCTTCAGATTTACAGGGTTACACTTAAATATTCAGATGCATTAAGGGCTACAACTGGAAATTGCTGGAATATTTTTCCCGTTTGTGTTAAACATATTTAACACTTTCTAAGAATTTTTAAGAGTGATTTTCAATTCAATTAGAGTATCTGTTTACGTTTTAGTCTTTCTGTGAGTCTATTGTGTAATAATGCAGGAAAAAAAAAAAAAAACTCAGAAGGTTAAACCATACAACGAATACGTACCTACAGTTGGAATGTAATAATAATGAATGCGTGCTTTAATTTTTTTATTTTTTTCATTTTTTTACTATTATACGAATATATACAGGTGTCTTGTACACTTATTAATAAACGTACAAAATTAAATTAATCCTTTCACTTTCTATAACTATTTCATAATGTTGGAAAGTGTTTCATTCTATTAATTCCAGTTAGACACTGAAGAGACGACAGCGTTTTTATTGCAAAGTAAAAGTGATTGCCCTTGTAGTATAAAAAAGGTTGCGTTGCTTTTAATTACTTCGATTTTGTATGCCATGTAATCTTTCTTTTAACTATATAAACCTGCTTATAAATCATTATTTAGGATTTTCTCTAAGTATGGAACGCTAATACTTCCTTCATGAAATCTAAGTTCTGTAAAATAGAATTGAAAAATTCTGTTTTAGTTGCCATTAATCTGTACCTAATGGTGTTGATATATTTTCCTGTTATTCAACATTTTCAATTAGATTTTTTTTCTTCTAACAGTATAAATAAATTTGAAAGACCATTACTTTAAACTACGTATTTGTACTTCCAAATCAGAAGCAATTTCTTTCTTTTTCAGGAGACAGTAAATAAATAGAAAAGTCGTAATGCAACTTTTTCCATGCATCTCATTTTGAACGCGCATGATCACAGACGACGATATATATACATATATATACGTATTGCAGACGACGATATATATTTCAAGTTTTAAACGGAGTACAAAAGCTGGGAAAGCTTATGCATCATTTCTTTTTATTAATACAGATTCAAAACAGAATATTAAAAGGTATTGCTTCAGAAACGATCATCATAATATCGAACAGTAGAGTGTATCTGTGTAAGTATTCCTCGATATTTTGCATGACTATTGTTGAAATATATCTCAGTTAAAAATCTGTAATATTTGTACAATTTTTAGCATCTGTATACTCATACGAATTTGTGTACATTTTAATATTCGTACAATTTTTAATTTTCCTTAAAATCTATGAATGTCTTTTATTTACTTATCTAAATGTTTATATATATTTACCAATTTAAAAAGAAATTTAACTTCGAGGAATGACTATAGCTAACATACTTTTCTGTAACTTTTTTTTTTTTTTTTTTTTTTATAACTTTTTTTTTTTTTTTTTTTTACTTATAGAAAGTATTGTTTTTCGGTCAAATTTTCAAAATTGAGTTTTTGTTATATTTACACGTTTTGAGGTCCTCTGAACCCGAAAATCATGTTTTTAGCTGTTGGTCTGTGTGTGCCTGTGTGTGTCTGTGTCTCTGTTATCAGCATATCTCAAAAACAAATAAAAGCAGAAATTCCAAACTTGGTATTTTAAATGTGTATCATATAGGGATGCTACACTAAAGTTTTTGTTGAGATCAAGCGAACAGTTCGTGTACAGGGATACTCAAGAGAATTCAAATACATTACGTCTATGGGGGAAATTGCAGGTAAGTAGATTTTAAGTATCTATAGACTGCACTAAACAAATTGAAACGAATACATATAATTTTTACATGCATAAAAAGATGTAGAATATGATATGGAAATTATTCATTGTTTGTTTACAGGGCTACACAAAATAACTAGATTATAGTACGACAATACTTGAAAATCGATGGAAGTATATTTCAGGTTGTGCCGCGTATTATTAATATAGGATTATATTTATATGCACCACGTAGTGTGTACATAGCCATCAGAAGTTGTTCTTTTTGTATATTTACACGTTTTGAGGTTTCATGAATACCGAAGTGAAGTTTGTAACGTTTGATCTTTGTCTGTGTCTCTCAGAATAAATTAAAAACAAATAATTTCGAGCGATCCAAATGTTGTATTTTTAACTAAATACGTTTGTTATTAGAAAAATTTGATGAAGATTGTTAAGTTTCAAGGAATGTTGCATGTGAAAGTTGTCTGAATAATTTTAAATAAACTTTTGAAACTAGTAACAGATTTGAATTCTATATAAATGCAGGTACAAAAAGGAAACGAGGGGTTGAGAGGGGCGGTAGAATTATTTTTCAAATAAAGCTGTTCCGAAGCCTAATTTGAACTGTTTTAGCATAGGTTTACATAACAGTACTCTTTATCTTACCCCTTAATCTCCAATCTGTATTTAGAGTATTAAATTTCAGGGTAAAAGAAATTCGTGTGAGCGACACATCAGATTATTATTATTTTTTTTTTTTTATCCTATTGTTGGGAATTTTTCGCACACAATTTTTTGATTTTGCGCGAAGTAAACTTTTTACAGGCAAAATAAGTTTGTTTTATGTAATAGTATATTGTTGATCATATTTTGCTTATCATCTGCAGTTCACTATGTTGATCTGGTTACATAATAGACAGGCACTTTTTTAAATGCTTTTTCCCCCTACATTTTTAAACTTTTTTTCCTCCCTATGCTGAAGTACGACGGTCCATTTCAAAGTCCCACAAATTTCAATGATTAAATTGTTTCTTACCTTATTCAATTTTGTAACTGTCTTATATTCGTTTTAAATAATGTTCATTTCTGCAAGGGCAATTGCATAAAAACTCAATTTCGAAAATTTAACTCAAAAACAATACTTTCATTACCATGTATATATGGGTAAGAGAAAGTAATAAATAAATACTATACTCGGGGAAAGGATAACTTGACAGTGTGTATTAGCCTGTAGAAATTACACATCCGCGAAAGAAAATAGTTCTTTACTATATTTAAGTGTAATAAACTTTTTCTCGATTTTTTTTTATTCTGGTAAACTGAAAAAAGATTAACTATTTAAACTAAACATATTTATGTTAACACATGGAATTTTTTGTAATAGATAAGCATAAAACTTATATCAATGTATTGTTTCGCGAAGAAAGTCTGTTGGCGAAATATTGGCGGAAGAGGGAATACCGGAAGCAACCTTTTAACCCCTATTGTGAGTGCGAAACAGTTTGGTGGGGCTAATAGATTACTTTATTTTCGAAAATCTGAAGATAATTAATGCACAGTCCGCTTCTTTAATTTCACAACTGTTAAAAATAGAGTAAAAATTTTGACGGATTTGAACTTTTGGGAAATTTTCACACCAGATTCACTCCAAATATGTCAATGAAATATTCAAGCTAACAGGAATAAGGAAAAATATTTTTCGACATGCTTTTTCTTTTTCGTTATTATTATTACATTGATAATATAATTTGAATTCGTTTACGCATTGTTATATAAAATATTTTTATTTCCAATACAAACAACTAATAGCGTTTACATTAATTTATAATATGCACTATATACTAAAGATTTTATTTATTTATTTATTTTTTATTTTTTCTGGAACAGAACAATAAAAGAAAAACATAATTATCTTTAATAATAATAATAATAATAATAATTATCATATATATATATATCAGACTTATATATGTAAAATTTATATATAAATGGGAGGCAGATCAATTATTTAAAGCCGAAATTACATAATTAGCAAGCATTACATTGTAAAACAAATTTTATTTTAATGGATATTTACTTAAAGAAAATTAATTGGGAAATAAATACTGTTTGAGACTTTATAACAAATTGATCGGTACCTTGGAGAGGAATTACAAAATTTTAAAGATATGTAGAGCAATTATGTAGGATTTTCTATATTGCAGTTTAAAATATTTACTTTTAAAGATATCGTTATAAAAAATTTTGATTAGAAAAAGCTTACATTGAATAGAATTATTACTTATAATTCTGTAGATTTAGTTGGTAAAATAATTTCATCAAGTGAATAAAAACTATATTATTTAACAAAAATAATAAATTAAATTAATTTAAATTAAATTAAAAATAAATAAATAAATAAAGGCTGATAGTGGTCAAGTGAATTGAAATGAAATTTAAATTCTGTCCTACACATAGTATAATTTTGTGAAAGTGGCCTATTTATTTATTGTGTATGCATGAAAATGTACTCCTGACACTGCCTGCTTTAATCAAGGTAGTCTACCGCAAAATTTTAACGACACAATTATTATTATTATTATTGGCTCTTTGAAAGAAATAGTTCTCTCGTTCTTATAGATCTATCTTTTGAGATTTGAATTTAGAGCCAAGAGCCGCCTAAATTCATAAAAATTCCTCGAAGTTCTTCCAAAAGCTACACAAAAGTCAAAAACTTATTTTCAGATATCTAAAATAATTCCAAATTGCTACAAAATTGGTATTCATTCAATTGCTAAGTTTTTCAGTATCAAGTATGACGGAATTTTGACTCATTTTCTGCAATTGCTCTACATAATTTACTACAATAGTTATTTTTCGATTTAAATATACAAATATCCTTTAAAAAAAAATGGGAGGGGGTTCTTAACTTTGTTTATAAATTGTAGCCCTTTGAAACGGTTACTATATAAATTTCTGAAAATTTCTGTCGAACATTATCTCTCAATTTTCTTTAATATTTTTTTAACTGTGCCAAAGGGAAAACAAAATCACAAAATAAAAAGATAAATCGTTTTTATTTAGTCTATGCTGTCGGAAAGAAATAGTCCTCAATAAAAGTGTGGAAACATTGTTTCTGAAAATTTTAAGATTGCTTTTAAATTTAATATCACACATTAATATCAAAGCATGCGTATCCATTCAATATATCAAAATAAATTGAAAAATGCATGAAATGACATGCTTTCATTCCTATTCCAAAGAATCGAATAACGTAACATTTCCCTCTTTCTCATCTATAAAAATCTCATTCCAACCTCCTAAAAATGCTATGAAAATAAATGTTTCAACTCAGTTTTTAAAAATAGCAGTCGTAAAGGTGTGTGTTTATCAGTATTAAATAAATACATCAAGACAAATCATATTTACAAGTAAATTAAAATTCGCTTCCCTTTCATATAAATTGTGAGTTTCTTAATTTTATTCAGAAATAAATATATAAAAATTCTCATATTCACATTTAGCATAAAAAATCGGGATACAAACAAAATGAATGCATAAACAAATTGTAAACAGAGATTGCCTCTGCATATGAAAATTCACTATATTTATTTATTTATTTTAAATTAATATTTTTTAAATATTTTCATAAAAGCTTTAAACTATTTCCACTTTCTCATTTTTTTACTGCTTTTAACATTTACTGATTAATCGTCAAATAATAATGCAAATTGAAAATCTATTACGTTTTGTTCATTTAGAACTTTTTGTTCATTTTCTCCACAGAAGATACTGCCATTTAAAAATCACAGTTTAAATCTTATGATAAAATAATTTTTCTGCCAAAATGTATTCGAAATATTTTAAAAGGATATTTTTAAATTATATATATATATATAATAATAATCGGTTTCTCTTTAAAGAAAACAAAGGCAAAAAATGTACATACAGATAATATTTTATTTAATTTTTTCCTTTTTCAAAATATTTAAGTATTAACCTTTTTGTTTTTGTTTTTCTCTCAAGGTAAAATGTAGTATATTACATAATTTGCAGTAATATGGATTTACAATAAATTGTAAGTAATGAATTTAGTGTAAATTCATTTCTAAAGAAACTAAAAAATATACTCTGAAAAAATATTTTTACTTTAATCGAAAAAAAAGAAAAAGAAAAAACTTTCCGAAATCATCGCTAAATCGCCCGATATCGCAACCCAATTACCGCCAAGTGCGTAAACAGGTCTCTGTAGCCTTTGCAATGCTGACAAGTTATGCGTTCCCCGAGTATAGCAGACCCGGCAACGCGTTGCTGTGGCTAAGTTATACGTTGAATTATATTGCAGTAAACTATTCAATACAGTCAAATTATTATTTACGAATAAAGGTGAACATTGTAGTCGATGTAAAAACCCATGGGTTTGAGATTTGTACTTTAGGTCAAAATTTGGAAGCGATTGATAAAAATTTTCGTAGAGTAGATATTAAGCACAAATTAATATTATTGTAGGGTCTTATAAATTTTAATTAAGAAGTGAAATGTATTATTTCCAATGCTACTTAGGATAAAAATGCTAAAATGATTAATATATAAATTAAATTAAAATTCTATTAAAATAAAAGTATAAAAGAAGCAGACTATTTTAAAAATCAATTTTTATGGATGAGTGAAATATAATATGTCTAAAGCTATTTTGGATTAAAATGCTAAAATGACTAATATGTAATTTAATAATTTTTATTAAAATTCTATTAAAATAAAAGTATAAAAGAAGCAGACGATTTTAAAATTAATTTTTATAAAGGAGTGCAATCCGCGATTGTAATGATCGATAGATGGCGCTTTCTCAACACTGCAGTTGTTAGTAAACATTATAGACACGTGTGTTCCATTAGTGTTCTTTGTTATTCTACTTAATATTCGTACTATAATTTCTCCGCCATTACATTATGGAAAATTGATTGCTTTTGGAAAAAATACTTCAGTTTATTCAAAGTTCGATCGGAAGTAGATTTTTAACTGAAGTTGAACAAATATTAGTTACAAATCATCTGATTAATTCTTTACTTCCATTAGCCGAAGCAACTGAAATTTTAAATTTGTCATTTGGAAATAAATGGAAGCTTAATTCTGGATTTCTTGATCCTTTGGAGTTACACTGTAGCACACAACAGTATGTGTTATCTTTTTTACCGTATTTATTCATTTTTATTCAATAAATATATGTGAAACTAAATATCGGCAAGCAATGGCGGATGTATGGAATTCGAATTAAACCACGTTTATTGTAATTTCACCTTAGCCCACCAGAGGGCGAGCATTTCATTACAATCGCGGATATAATCTATGCTGGCTATTATGGAAAATTTTATTATAAAATGATCTCATCATTTTAAATATTTTAAAGATGGCAACAGCTGTAGTTATAAAAAAGAAAGCAATATGGCTAAGCCAAAAAAATAAGTGTATTTGACAAATATTTTAAAAATTTAAAATAAGATACCTTATGAAATATTGGGCATTTAAAGTAAATACAGGTATCATTTTAAATAGAAAAAGATTTTGGAAACGATTAATATATTTTAACGAAGTGATGAGAAGGTTTTGATAGGGTATGTTAAAATTTTAATAATAAATTCAAGTTAATCAAGATGTAAAACATTGAGGATTGAGATAAGATTAATTATAAAATTAAAAAAAAAAAAAAAAAAAAAAAAACTTTTCATATACCATGTTTTAAAATTTTCTGTTGAAGGGGTGATGTCACTGGTCATCTGTGGAGCCAAGAAAAAGGTTTCCTATGTTAATGCCCATTGGATTTTTTGTAAAATATTATTAAAAATCGAGGAAAATTATTTCCTGATTTTAATCTCCATATTTGGGTATAGATATGTATTAGTCATAGTGTGCATGCGTTAGAGCGTTAGATTAAGTTTTTTTTTTTCCCTGAAAAATTGATAAAATTTAAATTTTAAATTTCAAAACTCTAGAAAAAAAAAAATGGCAAACTTCCATATTCGATTGAAAACATAAACATTTCATTTCAAAGAATGATATTTACACAATAAATATCCAACTAATATACCAATTAAAAGGAAAAGGATAAATATTCTATCATAATTTGAAGTCAAATTTGTTTTGAAATGTCTAAATAAAGTATGTCTGATATAAGATACGAATATGTTGAGCGGAATAGATTTCATATCTGTCATCCTTGGCAAATAAAAAAAAAAAAAAAAAAAAAAAAAAAAAAAAAAAAAAAAACACCAAATTATCTGGCGAACATATTTAATTCCTTTCAAAAATCATGGTTATTTTAACAACTTATATTAAGAGAGTAATGAATAATATGAAACAATATTTCGTACAATACATATTAGAAAAATATACATCTGGCATGTATATTTTCATGTTACGTTTTTGATCACCGAATACAAAATAACGCAAAGGACGACAGAGTTTTGAAAATTAAAATTTTGTCAATTTGACAGCAAAACAAGTAATATAAAAGGAATTTTTTTAAAATCAATTCCTATCCGCGATTGTAATGATCGATAGATGGCGCTTTCTCAACACTGCAGTTGTTAGTAAACATAGCCACGTGTGTTCCATTAGTGTTCTTTTTGTTATTCTACTTAATATTCGTACTATAATTTCTCCGCCATTACATTATGGAAAATTGATTGCTTTTGGAAAAAATACTTCAGTTTATTCAAAGTTCGATCGGAGGTAGATTTTTAACTGAAGTTGAACAAATATTAATTTCAAATCATCTGATTAATTCTTTACTTCCATTAGCCGAAGCAACTGAAATTTTAAATTTGTCATTTGGAAATAAATGGAAGCTCAATTCTGGATTTCTTCATCCTTTGGAGTTAGATTGTAGCACACAACAGTATGTGTTATCTTTTTTACCGTATTTATTCATTTTTATTCAATAAATATATGTGAAACTAAATATCGGCAAGCAATGGCGGCTGTATGGAATTCGAATTAAACCATGTTTATTGTAATTTCACCTTAGCCCACCAGAGGGCGAGCATTTCATTACAATCGCGGATTACAAACACTATCGAAAAAGTTTTTTTTTTTTTTTTTTTAAATAATTTTGAATTAGGAAATAAAAAGCGTGCGTGTAAAATGAAATAAAAATAATTATAATATATATATATATATATATATATATATATACCATGTTTTAAATTTTCTGATGAATCATAAAGCTCTTATCAATGTGCATAAAATTTTTAAAGTGATAATGACGTCAATTTTGTGAAATGCATAATTTAACTTTTTATATTTTTTTAATGTTCACGTTTAATTAAATGTATTTATTTTTATGTTGAAAGAAAATGAACTCGTAATTTTCTTTGGCAACAATTAAATTACAGCTAATATTTTAATGACTATTTTACCATGTTTTAATTAAATTCTATTCTTGTTTGTTTGTTTGTTTGACCGGTACAAATATTGCAATCTATTTTAACTAACTTCCCTACCAGCTAGACATTCGAAACTTTCACAATAGCTCACAACCCGATGACAACACAATACTTCGAAGTCCGATTTTCGAATTTTCGAATAGTTTTCTTATAATTAATTAAAATATGAAATAATAACCTCCTAATACCTTATAAATCTATATATTAATTTGGAACGTATTTTTGTCTGTCTCCACTAAATTGAAAAGAACGGCTAGGTGTAAAAATTTGGTTGAGGTGTTTAAAAAAAGGTCTTGGTCTGTAGATGTGTGATGAAAAGAGAAAAATAAAAAAAAGTCGAACGGTTCCCCCCCTCCCGGGGAAAGGCAGGGGTTAAACACACGTTGGCGAACCTAACTCAGCTCCAAATTACTTCACGGTGAAGAAATTGTGCATGGGGGGACTAGACTCGAATACTAAAATATCAATATTTCCGATTTTGGAATTTTCAATTTTAAAGGGGGAAAGTAGATTTGAAGGGGGGGGGGAGGGGGAAATTAGTTTGAGAGGGAAATCCGTTCTAGACCCACACTTGTAGCACCTCATTTTAAAGGTCTTGAAATTCCATGTTGATTGAGGACGTTTGTATACAATATAGGGCGTTCCCTGGTGGTGAAAAATTGAAGTAGGTGATTTTGTAGAAGGACCTATCATGCTGCACTTCATTTTAAAGGTCTTGGTATTTCCTGACCGTTGGTGATGTTCGTACAGAACACACTGTGACCCTGGTGGTGAAATGCGCAACTAAAGGATTTTGCAGTTGACACTACCATGTGACACCTTATTTGAAAGATCTTGGAAATTCAAGGCGATTGTTGATAAAGGTCTTGAAATTTCATGTTGATTGGGATGTTTGTATACAATATAGTACGCCCTCTGGTGGTTAAAAATGGAACTAGTTGATTTTGCAGTAGACCCTATCATGTTACAATTTATTTTAAAGGTCTTGATATTTCCTGACCGTTGGTGTTGTTCGTATAGAACACGCTGTGCCCCCTGGCGGTGGAAAGTGTAACTAAAGGATTTTGCAGTTGACACCACCATGTGACACCTTATTTGAAAGGTCTTGGAAATTCAGGGTGATTGGTGATGTTCGTATACAACATACTGCGCTCCCTGGTGGAGGAAAGGGAATTTTGCAGTGCATGCGTAGCATGCCTGCTATACGGTGCCGCAGCCACAGGCAGCGGTAACACGAGTCAGAGGTTCGTTCGGTTCAAGATTAATTTTTGAGAATTTTGTCATGTTATTAGCGGCCTGCATATACGTGCCACAGGCACTGGGTCACGAACCCGAGTTCCGTTCTGTTTGGGGTAATTTGTTTTTTGTTACAGATAATGATTATTATTTTTTTTGTGTGATGTTTTCATTTAAAAATGAAAATTGAAACAAAATTGAGTTAAAGATATAAAACCATACAAATTTAAGGTCCATTTAAGTTTATTATCATGGGCCCAGGCGATGCTGAGCGGGTTCCTTCCGTTCCAGGTTAATTGTTTGGAATTTTTTCATGGTATTAGCGACCCGCGTATGCGCTGCCGCAGGCACCGGGGTCACAAGGCAGAGTTTCGTTCGGTTCGAGGTAATTTTTTTTAATTTACAGCTGATTGTTTTTTTTTTTCGCAATGCTTTTATTTAAAAATAGAAATTCAAACAAAATCGAGTTAAAGATATAAAATCATACAAATTTAAGGTTCATTTAAGGTTATTATCACGGGCCCGGGCATTGCCGGACTTGATCGTTCGGTTCCAGGTTAATTTTGAGGAATTTTTTTATGTTGTTAGCGGCCCGTGTATGCGCTGCCGTAAGCACCGGGGTCACAAGGCAGAGTTTCGTTCGGTTCGAGGTAATTGTTTTGTTACATCTGATTATTTTTTTCGTGATGCTTTTATTTAAAAACAGAAATTCAAACAAAATCGAGTAAAAGATATAAAATAATACAAATTTAAGGTTCATTTAAGGTTATTATCATGGACCCGGGCAACGCCGGACGGGTCAGCTTTTATATAGTCTTAGTATTAAACGAAATAGAAAATAAAAGATAGCATCTGTTTATTTGGAGTCAGTTTGACGTCACATTGACAGTACTTTGTGGAAAGTGATGTCATATATAGTATTTCTATTTATAAGTATTTTTCCGACTTTCTTTTTTTAAGTGAAATGTCGTAAATTATATTAGATGTTTTAACATGAAATACATTTAAATAATGATGCGACGATTTTTGAAACATTACGGTCAATAAAGTGATCGTCGAATTCGACGGGTTCCACCTAGTAGATATTAAAATATTAGCTATAATTTAATTGTTGTAAAAAAAAAAAAAAAAAAAATACGAGTTCATTTTCTTTTGACATAAAAATGAATAGTACTTAATTAAACGTGAGCGTTAAAAATTTGTAAAAAGTTAAATTATGCATCTCACAAAAATTGACGTTACTTTAAAAATTTTATCTGCTGTAAAAATAATAAAATTTTATTTTTAAACTTCAAAACTGTAGAAAAAATGTCAAACTTTCATTTTTGAATGTAAACATAAACACTTCATTTCAAAGGTTTAAATTTACGCAATAAATAGCCAACTAATATACTAATTAAAAGGAAAATAATAAATATTCTATCATAATTTGAAGTCAAATTTGTTTTCAAATGTCTAAAGTGTCTGATATAAGATATTAATATATTGCAGCGGAATATTTGATATCTGTCGTCCTTGGCAGGAAAAAAAAAAAAATATATATATATATATCACCAAATTAACGTATATTAAGAGAGCACTCAGTAATATGAAACAATATCTCGTGCAATGCATATTACGAAAATATACATCTGCTATGTATATTTTCCTATTAAGTTTTTGATCGCCAAATACAAAAAACACCAAGGACGGCACAATTTTGAAATTTAAAATTAAAAGCTTATCAATTTTACAGCAAAAGTAACTCAATCTAACACATGTAGACAATAACTTATATATAACTATATCCAAATACGAGGGTTAAAATCGAGAAATATTTTTTCTTAATTTTTAATAATTTTTTACAAAAAATCCAATGGATAATTAACATAGCAAATATTTTTTTGGCTTCACAGACGGTTACTGACGTCACACTTCGCTTGCGTATAGCTATGATTCAGCAATTCAACAGAAAATCTAAAAACATGGCATATAAAAAGTTTTTTTTATCTTATAATTAATAACGCTATTAGGATGTTATTATTTTCGTATTTTAATTAATTATAAGAAAACTAATAAAAAATTCGAAAATCTGACTTAGAAGTATTGTGTTGTCACCGTGTTCTGAGCAATCCTGAAAGTTCCAAGTTTCTAGCTAGTCGGGAAGTTAATTAAAAATCGATTGCAAGATTTGTACACGATATATATAGGGAGAGTGTGAACTAATAGTAGGAATTGAATGCATAACTCAATCTAATGCATGCACGAAATAACAATACATATCTATACCCAAATATAGGGATTAAAGTCAGGAAATAATTTTCCTCGATTTTTAATAATTTTTTACAAAAAATCCAATAGGCGTGCAACATAGAAAATCTTTTTCTTGGCTCCACAGACGGTTAGTGACATCACACTTCGCTTGTGTATAGAACTACATTAGTACTTTATCAATGTGTATAAAAATTTTAAAGTGATTATGACGTCAATTTTTGTGAGATGCATAATTTAACTTTTTATAATTTTTTAACGTTCACGTTTGATTAAATGTATTTATTTTTATGTCGAAAGGAAATAAACTTGTATTATTATTATTATTATTATTATTATTATTATTATTTGGCAATAATTAAACTTATGGAACTCACAGATAATTATAACCCTTTGTCATGTAATAAACAAACAATTTGCAATAAAAAAATACTGTGACTGAAATCGGTTCATTAGTTTCGGAGTTCATCGCGAACAAACATCGTGTCACGGATTTTTTTATTTTTTTTTTTATATAAAGATTTGTAAGTTTATATTTTCCTCCAGTGTTCTCATTAATGTCTGCTTATGGATTGTTTGTATTTAAGAATGCGAGATATTTGTAGATTTATCAGGTTTGATTTTATTATTAATTATACTATTAAATATTTATTATTTAAATATATTATTATAACTTTGACTATTTTTCGGGGTTGCCTCTACTTTAGTGACATGTTTTGAATATAATTTAGTGATTTATCGCGAAGTCTGTAAAAGAAACCAAACAAATTATCAAAACAATTCCATTTTATTTCCGTTTATAGGAGTAATATTTCAAAGGGCATATTAACATCCCTATACTTCACTAACAAGGATATATACTCTTTCAATGTATAAAAGCAAGCCTTCTATAGACAATGGTAACAAACAGTGTTACTATTTTGTGTGCAGGGTCACTTAATTACATTACTGGCTACCAGCGGAAATATTTAAAAATAAACTTATAGATAATGTATGCAATATTATTTTTTGTTAAATATACTTCATTTAATTTTACACTGTATAATGCATGTAAACATAGGTCTATTGAAAAGTAATGGAATCTATTAGTCTATATTTGATGTAATTGATATAAATGTTTTTAATACTTTCCAACAAGGTTGAAAAGTGTTTATGACTTCGGTTTGTCTGTCTGTCTGTCCGCGCTCTAACTCCCGTAAATATTTATGGAATTTCTTGAAACTGATATATGTTATTCAAGTTCACTATTGGATAGTCTCTATTGAAAATGGAGTTTATAACTCTACTGGTTTGTGTACAGGGACACCCGAAAGTATTTCAAAGCATTGTGTTCTATGAGAGGTATTTCTACAAACCATATTTTAATAACTTTACTGTAGACATATCTTAATGAGGTTATACACAAAGACACTCAAAAGTATTCCAAAGCATTGCGTTCTATGAGAGATATTTCTTTAAATCAAATTTTAATAACTTTACTTTCCACGAAGTTTTAGAAAATTGAAATGTGTTATTTAAATGCATAAAAATATTCGTTGCATAGAATGTACCATGATTAGTATTAGATTTACAGGGTGACACAAAAATATCCATTTATATTAAGAACTATTAATAAAAAAATGCTAGAATTGTACTTTCGTTTACATTAAGCGTTTTTAACACTTTCTAACATTTTAAAGTATGAATATGATTTCAGTTTTTGTATCTATCCATCTATCTGTCTATCTGTCTGCCCGCGCTCTAACTCCTGTAAATACTTATGTAATTTCTCGAAACTGATATATTTTATTGAAGTTCACTATCGGATGTTCCATATTGAAAATGGAGTGAATATCTCTTCTGGTTTGTGTACAGGGGCACTCAAAAGCATTCGAAAGCATTGTGTTCCATGAGTGTTATTTTTATAAATATTTTCCGCATGGAATGTTACCCATTTAAAAGGACATTAATAGGTCCTGTACAACTAGTTTGTTTACAAGGACAACAACAACAAAAAATACCATTGCATTACATTTTAAGACAGAATTTTTTGAAAATAAGTCTTTCTACTGAAAAAATCATAAAAATATTGAAATGTATTGTTTATATTCTAAAATAATGTTTTCTATAGAATATGATATGATTAACTTTCTGATTTACAGGGCTACACTAAAAGATTCAGAGAGATCAAAAGCAGTAATTATAATCGAATGGCTGCATTTTCTTTTGCGTTAAGCCTTTTTAACACTTTCCAAAATGCCTAAAAGTAATTTTAAAATCAACTAGTCTATCTGTATATTTTTCAGTCCTTCTGTCTGTTGTGTGATAACGTAGGGAAAGAATATTAAAAGTTATTCGATACAACAATTACCTACAGTTGGAAAGTGTTACTAATCAATGCGTACTGCATGAATTTTCTTTCTTGTTTAAATGATATTATACATATCACTATCGAAGTTTACAGTTCAGTCGTTCGGTCTTAATCAGGCATAATAATAATAATAATAATAATAATAATAAAAATTGTAATTACCCACTAAATTTTATTAAACAGACTTTTACAGAATATAAAGTTGAGTATCATCTTTATTAACCTTTTACAGGCCAATGTTCCCAATTGGGAACATCAAATTAAAACTTATTTAAAAAATTAAATTGCACTAATATTGACTTGAAAAAATTAACAGACATACTTAAAAGATGACTTGATTTTTTAAAGCAGAAGCAACATTCCTATCATTAGTTGCTAACTGTACAAAAAATCCCCAAAATGATCATTTTCATATTTCTTTCCAAAGAGCACAAATAAGAAAATTCATAAAAATTTGAAAGTATCCGATGACTCTGAATATCAGTTGGTTTATTTTAAACAGCTCTTATTATCAAAAAGTACATCAAACTTGATAATATTAATCAGATTATATTAATAATCTATAATATTAATCTTAATAATTTAAGAATATTAATAATTATTATTAATGGCAATTAATATTTATGTATGTATTTTTTTCCATTTAAATGATTAAAATCCCTTAACTAAAGTATTATAAAGTAAAATATGCAAATAACTAATGAAAAATATACCTGGATCTAAATTCGGCCTGTGAAAGGTTAAAGAACAGTTCAACACATGGCTTCAGAATTAATGCTTGACAAAAATTCCTTTCTTGTGCCTTGTTACTTTCCGAACATATTACGTAAGGAAAATTTTGTAATCATGATTTGCGAAATGGATTTTATATCTCGCATAGCTCAAAAATGATATCCAAAATATTTTATTTTGGATATAAATACATTCTTCAAAGAGAAAGTATCCTATCCACACTTTTCTGTATTTACATCTTTTTTTTTTCTTTTTCTTTTTTTTTAAAACAGGCAGATCGACCTCATTTCAGGTCCTTTAGTTAAATAATGTTAGATTCCATTTAATTTGTATACAACACACACACACACACACATACAAAATAAATAAATTAAAAAAAAGAAAAGAGAAAAAAAAAGGAAAAAAGAAAAAAAGAAAAAAGGAAGGAAAAAGAAAAAGATACTAGTTTTAACTACCAAATTCTAAAAAATAAAGATCACACCAATAAAAAAATATTCTATATTACATTATTGATTCTGGAATATTATAAGGCCCTGGAGAAAAGTATAAGGTCGCAAAGTATATTAACCAAAACAGTATAAAACATAGTAAAATTCGAAAAATTTAATATCACTTTTCTTAGAAATGGAATTAAAAACATAAACATAGGTAATAAACGTATATAATATATAATCAAAGCATTAAATGACAATTTAGAAATCTGATGGCATTTCATCTTGGAAATAATTATAAGGTCGAGGAGTTGTGAATGAAAATATTAAATCAACATTCTACAAATTGACCTTTCTTTTTCAATGTCATTTATCAGTCGATCAGTCATTGTTGATTCAGGTCGAAATGAAGTTTCTTTTTTGATATTTTCCCTTGTATATCTGATCGCTTTCCTTCGATGGTGTCGTATGTCCTTATAAACAGACTGCGCAAGTATGCTGCAAATATTTTCCAATGGGTTTAAATGCGGAATGCAGGATGACCAAACAAGCAGACGGGTCTCATTTGCTTCAAATCAAGCTTTAGTTGAAGAAGCAGCATGTATACTGGCATTATCCTGGCTGAAATATCCAATATCCTGATATAACTAGAGTGGCATTGGGAAGCAAATTATCATCCCGCATATCTTGATAATTTTTGCATTCATTTAGGTATAAATTACCACAACTGGTAACGTATCATTACTAACAAACGCTCCCCATACAATTACTAATCCCCCCAGGGACCGCTTTACAATTTTGGCGGCCCTAGGCAAAGGATTTTTGGCGGCCTCTCTCTAATAGACATTACGCCAAGACAGCTTATTAAAAGTGACCCCAATTAAAATTTTTATGACTCTGATTTCTAACCCCTTCTTCCATACGGAAAAAAAAAAAAAAAAATCTTCTGATTTTAAATTACTGTATTAAGACTCAATTTATTCTAATGATGTAAGTGAATATAAATTTAAATAACACTCGATTTTTTATTTTTTTTGTAAAAATTGAGTTAGACCTGGTATATTTACGAATAAGCAAAATAAGTAGGTAGAATCAAAATTTCAACTTTTCCACATGATCATGCTAAAGATTCAATTGAAAAATGCCTTAAAATTTTCGCCTATACGATTCGCTATTCTGTAAATGACTTCACACGCAGTGACACATCACAAGCTTTTTTGGTGGAATTTTGAAGTGAAAATAACTACAATGGAATGCAAAAGAAATTTTTTTCATGGTCAGAAAAAGTGAAATGGGAAGTGCGTCATTTCTACTACCCTTATTACAACCACATTGCCAACCATTATAATAAACACGATCAGATTGCGGCATCTCATCACAAAATGGAGAGTGAATCTGTTGATACATTTTTACTAGCGAAAAAGAAATCCACTGTGAATAATAATAATAATTAAATATTACTGCCATTTTTTTAAAATTAGTTCTTATTTTTATTATAATTTTAAT
This sequence comes from Salticus scenicus, assembly GCA_963930645.1. Taxonomy (NCBI): domain Eukaryota; kingdom Metazoa; phylum Arthropoda; class Arachnida; order Araneae; family Salticidae; genus Salticus; species Salticus scenicus. The sequence goes on along the minus strand of OZ005652.1, from coordinate 272,281,343 downwards.
CCTTCCACTATAAATGATTTATTTTCAGTTGTACATTAAATCAGATGGTAACAAGAATTAATTATAATCTTTAAACTGGAACAAAAAATCAATTGGTTTGCATAAACTATTAACATTTTCCAACTATACGTATTCGTTGCATCGTTTAACCTTCAATGTACTTTGCCTACACGATCACACAACGAACAAAAATCAGACAGATAGATTAACTGAATTCATAATCATTCTGAAACATTGTTGGAAAGTTTTTAAAAAACGTTAACACAAACGGAAATGCAGTTCCAGCAATTTCCAATTGTTGTTCTTAATGTACCTGAATATTTTAGTGTGATCCTGTAAAATTTAACGCTAAAGATATCATATTCTGTAAAAAACATTTTCTTAACCATATGAATAATAAATGTAAATTTTAATACAATTTGCTTAGTACAAAGTTTTTTATGATTTAGAAAAATGCATCTCAGAGAGACCAATGCATGCCATTATTGATGTCCCTGCACACAAGCCAGTTATGCTATTCCTACTATTTTAAATAAATTGTATTCCACCAGAGAACTTGATTAACATAATAGTTTGAAGAAATTCTGAAGGTATTTATGAACGCTAGAGTTCGGATAGACGGACGGAAAGGCAGACAGGTAGACTAATCGAATTCATGGTCACTCTCAAACACTGTTGAAAATATTTAAAATGCTTAATTAAAATGGAAGTACTAAACCAACAATTTCCAATTATAACCCTCAATGTAGCTGAATATTTTTCTGTGGCCATGTAAATCTCAATGCTAATCACACTATGTTCAATAATTATCCTTTTTATTTTATTTTTGTGTGTGTGTGTGTGCATATGAATAATAACTGTCAATTTCATTATGATTTGCGCAAAATAAAGGTATTAAAACACGGTTTATAGATATACCTCTCATAGAATGCAACACCTTGGAATTCTTTCAGGTGTTATATACACAAACTAAGGTAGTATTTACCGCCATTAATTATATTGGTATGTGAGATGTTCCCTATTTTTAATAAGAAACATTCCATAGTGAACTATGGTCTAATGGAACTAATAAGATATATATATCAGTTTCAAAGAATTATATGAACATTTACGGAAGTTAAAGGGCGAATAGACAAACAAGGCCGAAGTAAGAAAAAAATTTCTTATGAGGTTCAGGCTTTAGTATATAAAAGTATATAAAAATGATATATAACTCAAAAAGTTTCTATAAATTTGCAAAATAATGGGGTTGAAGGGGTGCTTGACTACGCCCGGCCTTCAGACAAACTGAAGTCATAAACATTTTTAAATTTTGTTGAAAAGTGTTAAAAATGCTTCTCTGTTTACTTTATCTTGAAACTTTCCCTTATTGTAAATGTGAAGTAAAATTTTTACAAATTCATATATTTATCAGATGAAATTTTGTATTGGCTTTTATTAGTTCCAAACTATTCATTTTTCAAGCACATATCGTGTATTTATGCCTTATCATCTGTAAACGCACAACATAATAAGACATTCTTATTTAGATATGATTATGATGATACAAATCGAAATAGCGTTTACTTTTTCCGTATGAAAGTTAGCCTTTTGCAGAAAACGCTGTCTAAGTCAACACTTTAAACATATTTTCTAGACATGATAGTCGAGAAAAGGTCGTTCTTATATAATTCACTCTTATTCACTTTTTAATATTAATTTGTATACCTTGCGTATTTTTATCAAGACTTTCTGAAATCTGAATTATTTTCGAACTTATTTATAAAGCTACTTTTTTGCAAATGTATAAAACTTAGATACGTTTTATTTAGATACGTAGAAATTGAATAGTGTTTTCTATTTTCTTATTTTTAGTTAAATTGTTTAGTTAACTATAAATGAATTTTATATAAGGAGCAGGAATTTTAAGTTGGATGAGTTTAAAAAATAAAACCACTATATGAAACTTTGACAAAGGCGAAAAAAGTCTCAACTTTTTCAGATTTAATAAAACTATTGTGAATGAATTCTGTGACTTTAAAGATCTGGTGGGTGGTGGAAAGCTTAGGTCTAAAACCAAATTGTTCGGTTTGCAATTGTTCCTCTACCTCTTTACCGTCTAATATGAAAAAGATCTAGTCTACATTCATATATACAATTCAAAGCATGCGTTTATTAAAAAACAATATTTTATTACCTTATGGTGTTTTTACACAAAGTTAAATCCTTAAAGGAGGTTACTTTTAATTTACAATTGAATATACACGTATGTCTTAACAGAGAAAAAAAATCTGATGTGGGCACCACATGACTTCCTTATACACTTTTAGAAATATACATAATGTTAAAAAACATTGTCACTGGACCCGTAACAGTTGGCTAAAAATATTTTAAAAAATGTATGCATACGTAAAAAATAAAATAAAAATAAAATTGTGCCTTGAGGGGACTCATATCAAAGTTGTGCCTTGGGGGGACTCATGTCAAAGTTGTGCCTTGGGGGGGACTCATGTCAAAGTTGTGCCTTGGGGGACTCATGTCAAAGTTGTACCTTGGGGGGACATGTCAAAGTTGGGCCTTGGGGGGACTCATGTCAAAGTTGTGACTTGGGGGGGGACATGTCAAAGTTGTGCCTTGGGGGGGGACTCATGTCAAAGTTGTGCCTTGGGGGGACTCATGTCAAAGTTGTGCCTTGGGGGGGACTCATGTCAAAGTTGTGCCTTGGGGGGACTCATGTCAAAGTTGTGCCTTGGGGGGACTCATGTCAAAGTTGTACCTTGGGGGGGACTCATGTCAAAGTTGTGCCTTGGGGGGACTCATGTCAAAGTTGGGCCTTGGGGGGGGACTCATGTCAAAGTTGTGCCTTGGGGGGGCACTCATGTCATAGTTGTGCCTTGGGGGGACTCATGTCAATGTCATTTTGAAAAGATTTTTTGTAAATTCTGGCAAAAGCAGAATTTAGTTTAGGACGGAGGACTATTAGTTTTTTTTTTCTTCCCAATTATAACATCGCTTTCAAATTATTCAATTATATTTTCGATAAATTTTAGATTTCGATAAATTGCAAGATTTGTCCAAACCGTTTTTGAGTTATTACCGTTTTTTGATACATTCTGGCCATAATGAACCTAATTTTCCTAAATATCTCCAAAACGGAAAATCATACAAAGTCCAAAAAGGGAAGTGCACAACTAGATGTTATAACAAACCTATGTACCAATTCGCAACTTTCTACGACCAACCGTTTTTGAGTTATGCGACATACACACACACACAGACACACATACATACAGACGTCACGAAAAATCGTGTAAATTCCCTTATATCTCTAAAACGAGAGCTCGTGTTAAGACGACACTTGCAGGTGTACAACTAGACATCATGACAGTCACACGTATAAATTGGCAACATTCAGCGATCATTCGTTTTCGAGCAATGTGAAATGCAAAATCCATTTCGCAAATCGGGATTACTATACTTCCTTATACTTTGTATAAGGAAGTAAAAAATCAAAGATTGGTTTGTGATTTTCGTTTTTTTTTCTTCCCTATTTTCTTTCTGTTTCTTTTCTTTTCTTTTCTTTTCTTTTTTTTTTTTTTTTTTTTTTTTCAACAGTATTCTATTTTTTTGGCGGCCCTCCTTTTTTGGCGGACAAAGCGACCGCTTAGGTTCGCCTAATGGTAAAGCGGGGCCTGTCCCCCCCCCCCCCCCCCTCCATATCGCCTCTTGGAAAAGTAGGATTTTATTTTTACTTTCTTCTATATTAGTCCGGTCGGTGATACGTAAAGTTACAACAAGCTGATAATCAGTAAAATTGTTCAAAATATAATTATAAATAAAATTTTGAAATTCCCCACCATTCCGGTGTATGGAAAAAAATTTACTCTAGGTCAAAGGTAAAACTAGTATGCTGTGGCCACCACAAGACTTTCTTCTATATTTTCCTATACAAATTCACGCAGTAACAATATAAAAAAAAATTAAAAAAAATACGATTTTTTTTCAAAGTTTTTTTTGTTAAAAAAAAAAATCGATAACTTTGTTTTAAATTATCACATATTTATAGTTCAACCATTCGTTTTAAAGATATTGACGAGACCTTTCGAAAGATACCCATCTTGAAAATTTACCCCCCCCCGTGGGGGGTACTTTCCCCTGGGGGGGGGGGAAGCGATGACCGAGATTTTTTTCCTAATTAACTACTACTATTATCAATAATTCATATTAATTTCACATCACAGGTTAAGAATAACTCCCATTATGTACATTTATACTAAATTTTGTTCTATACTGCCATGTTAAAAATTTAGAAAAAATACGATCACAGCACCACCTGTTGAGTGATTGATCCCCAAATCTAATCAGCCCCAGTTTATGTCAGGGGCCAACTAAATACCAAGTCTGGTTAAATTTCGGTAAAAAAAAAAAAAAAAAAAAAAATACGATTTTTTTTCTAAGTTACTTTTTGTTAAAAGTAAAAAAAATCGATAACATTGTTTTAAATTATCACAGATTTATAGTTCAACCATTCGTTTTAAAGGTATTGACGAGATCTTTCGAAAGATACCCATCTTGAAAATTTACTCCCCTCGAGAGGGGACTTCCCCCCAGGGGGGTTCACGAGGCTCCTACGCATACAAAATTTTTTCCCCAGTTGACTACCTCTAATATAAATAATTCTTGTAAATTTCATAATGATTACTAAAAAATAATTCTCTTTATGCACATTTATACAAAATTTTGCCCTATATCACCATGTTAAAAATTTAGAAAAAGCGGGATGGCAACGCAACCTGTATGACAATTTTTACCAAAAGTTGATAGGCACTAATTTATGTCAAGCTGCAACTACATACTAATTTGTATGAAATTCTGTGCAGTAGTTCCTGAGATACAGTTGCCACAAAATTTTGTCACACACACACACACACACAGACAGACAGACAGACAGACATTTTCTGAAAAGGGTCAAATCGTGTTCTACAGCTCTCAAAACGTGTAAATCCATCAAAAACCCGAGGTCGAAAATTTTTACGAATCCAATACTTTCTCTATATTACATATAGAAGAAAGTAAAAAATGAGATTTTCGCGGTTTTCAGCAAAACGGTAAGTTTTATCATAAAGATACCTCAGACAAAAATTGTAGATCATAAAATTATCTACAAACTAGTATGTTGTGGCCACCACAAGACTTTCTTCTATATTTTCCTATACAAATTCACGCAGTAACAAAAAAAAAAAAAAAAAAAAAAAGATTTGTTTCAGTTTTTTTTCGTTAAAAGTAAAAAAAATCGATAACTTTGTTGTAATTATCACAGATTTATAGTTCAACCATTCGTTTTAAAGGTATTGACGAGACCTTTCGAAAGATACCCATCTTGAAAATTTACTCCCCTCGAGGGGGGACTTCCCCCCCAGGGGGGTTCACGAGGCTCCTACGCATACAAAATTTTTTCCCCAGTTGACTACCTCTATTTTAAATAATTCTTGTAAATTTCATAATGATTACTAAAAAATAATTCTCTTTATGCACATTTATACAAAATTTTGCCCTATATCACCATGTTAAAAATTTAGAAAAAGCGGGATGGCAACGCAACCTGTAAGACAATTTTTACCAAAAGTTGATAGGCACTAATTTATGTCAAGGTGCAACTACATACTAATTCGTATGAAATTCTGTGCAGTAGTTCCTGAGATACAGTTGCCACAAAATTTTGTCACACACACACACACAGACTGACAGACAGACAGACAGACAGACAGACAGACAGACATTTTCTAAAAAGGGTCAAATCGTGTTCTACAGCTCTCAAAACGTGTAAATCCATCAAAAACCCGAGGTCGAAAATTTTTACGAATCCAATACTTTCTCTATCTATATATATAAAAGAACACTTCCTGAGTGAGTGAGTGAGGGGGTGATCTATCAACGCCCAGACCAAACCCCTGGACCTAGAAGCATGAAATTTTGTGACAATGTTCTTTCTATGACGTAGGCATCCACTAAGAAGCGATTTTACAAAATTCGCCCCCCAAGGGGGGGAGGGGGGGCAAAACGTGATTTCACAAAATCCTTCATATCTCAAACAAAAAAACAGATATCCGTAAAATTTTTGCTTTAAAATATAGCTAATACAAATGTCAAAAAACCAATTTCTGGAATTTTCAAAATTCGGTCCCCAAGGGGGGCGGGGGGGGGGGCAAAACGTGATTTCACATGCGTAAAACGTGATTTCGCATAATCCTATATATCTTAAACAAAAAAATAGATATGCGTGAAATTTTTGCTCTAAAATATTGCTAATGCAAAAATCTAAAAACCAATTTCTGGAATTTTAGAAATTCATCCCCCAGGTGGGGCAACAGGAGGGGGGGAGGGGGCTAAAGGGCAAAAACAAATAGAAATACAGTTAGGGCGTTCAAAATTGATACAGATAGGTTTTAGAGGCCTGCAAGTCGAATGAGGATATTTTCGATTGTGTAAAGTTATTAGGAGGGGCAGGAAGGGGGGGAGGGGAGAGGGGGGGGGGCAAAAAATAAAAATAGAGTTAGATCGTTCAAAATTGGTATATAGAGGTTTTCGATACCTACAAATCGATTTCGGATATTTTCGAATTTGTAAAATTATTAGGAGGGGCGGGAAGGGGGGGCGGCAAGGGGGGGGCTATGGGGCAAAAACAAATAGAAATGCAGTTAGGCCGTTCAAAATTGGTACAGATAGGTTTTAGATGCCTGCAAGTCGAATGGGGATATTTTCGAAAGTGTAAAGTTATTAGGAGGGCCGGGAAAGGGGGAGGGGAGAGGGGGAGGGGAGAGGGGGGGCAAAAAAATAAAAATAGAGTTAGATCGTTCAAAATTGGTATATAGATGTTTTCGATACTTACAAATCGATTGCGGATATTTTCGAATTTTTAAAATTATTAGGTGGGGCGCGAAGGGGGGGGGCGGTAAGGGGTGGGCTATGGTCAAAAACAAATAGAAATACAGTTAGGCCGTTCAAAATTGGTACAGATAGGTTTTAGAGGCCTGCAAGTCGAATGGGGATATTTTCGAAAGTGTAAAGTTATTAGGAGGGCCGGGAAGGGGGGGGGGCAGAGGGGCAAAAAAAAAGAAAATAGAGTTAGATCATTCAAAATTGGTACATAGAGGTTTCCAATACCTACAAATCGATTGCGGATAGTTTCGAATTTTTAAAATTATTGGGAGGGCGGGAAGGGGGGGGGAGTAGAGCGGCAAAAAAATAAAAATAGAGATATATCGTTCAAAACTGGTGTATAGCGGTTTTTGATACTTACAAAACGATTGCGGATATTTTCAAATTTGTAAAATTATTAGGATAGACAGGAGGGGGAGGGCGAAGTGGGAAAATAATAGAAATAAGGGTTAGAGCATTTTGGGAATTTTTTCCGAAGGCAGTGAGAACCCGGTGCGACATTTTTCCTACTCAGATTTTGTTTCTCTTTTTTTTTCACGTGATAAAAATTAATGCAATTTTGAGAATTCATTATAGTGATTCATTTAAAAATAGGGACCAGCGAAGCGGGCGTTGTCTGCTAGTATTACATATAGAAGAAAGTAAAAATGTATCAATACTTTTTTTCCTACGAGCCACCGTTTCTGAGATATTACGATCCAAAAAGTTGTAATCATCATAATATGCACACGTTTCCACGCCACCTATGAGGTAGTGTATTTAGCGCGTTTTTTACTTTCTTCTATATGTAATATAGAGAAAGTATTGGATTCGTAAAAATTTTCGACCTCGGGTTTTTGATGGATTTACACGTTTTGAGAGCTGTAGAACACGGTTTGACCCTTTTTAGAAAATGTCTGTCTGTCGGTCTGTCTGTCAGTCCGTCTCTGTGTGTGTGTGACAAAATTTTGTGGCAACTGTATCTCAGGAACTACTGCACAGAATTTCATACAAATTAGTATGCAGTTGCACCTTGACATAAATTAGTGCCTATCAACTTTTGGTAAAAATTGTCTTGCAGGTTGCGTTGCCATCTCGCTTTTTCTAAATTTTTAACATGGTGATATAGGACAAAATTTTGTATAAATGTGCATAAAGAGAATTATTTTTTAGTAATCATTATGAAATTTACAAGAATTATTTATAATAGAGGTAGTCAACTGGGGGAAAAAATTTTGTATGCGTAGGAGCCTCGTGAACCCCCCTGGGGGGAAGTCCCCCCTCGAGGGGAGTAAATTTTCAAGATGGGTATCTTTCGAAAGATCTCGTCAATACATTTAAAACGAATGGTTGAACTATAAATCTGTGATAATTTAAAACAAAGTTATCGATTTTTTTTACTTTTAACAAAAAGTAACAAAAAAAAATCATATTTTTTTTTTTTTAACGAAATTTAACCAGACTTGGTATTTAGTTGGCCCCTGACATAAACTGGGGCTGATTAGATTTGGGGATCAATCACTCAACAGGTGGTGCTGTGATCATATTTTTTCTAAATTTTTAACATGGCAGTATAGGACAAAATTTCGTATAAATGTACATAATGGGAGTTATTCTTAACCTGTGATTGTGAAATTAATATGAATTATTGATAATAGTAGTAGTTAATTAGGAAAAAAATCTCGGTCATCGCTCCCCCCCCCAGGGGAAATTACCCCCCGGGGGGGGGGGGTAAATTTTCAAGATGGGTATCTTTCGAAGGGTCTCGTCAATATCTTTAAAACGAATGGTTGAACTATAAATATGTGATAATTTAAAACAAAGTTATCGATTTTTTTTTTTTTTACAAAAAAAAAACTTTGAAGAAAAATCGTATTTTTTTTTTTTTTTTTAAATATTGTTACTGCGTGAATTTGTATAGGAAAATATAGAAGAAAGTCTTGTGGTGGCCACATCATACTAGTTTTAACGTGGTTTCCCCAGTAGGCCTATTCCACGAGTCAATTATGATCCTGTTTAATTTGTAACTATTGCAAAATAACGGAAATTAGCAAAGATTGTCTATATATATATAAAAGAGCAGAGTCTGTGTGTGTGTGTGTGTGTGTCCACTATAGAATCCTAGGCCGTTTCACCGAGCGGGACCAAATTTGGCACGGTTAATGTTTACGACCCGAGAAAGACAACGCCGCAAGCGATTTTACAAAATTCGTCCCCCAAGGGGCGGAGGGGGGGCAAAACGTAATTTCAGAAAATCCTTCATATCTCAAACAAAAAAACAGATATCCGTAAAATTTTTGCTTTAAAATATAGCTAACACAAATGTCTAAAAATCGGTTTCTGGAATTTTTGAAATTCGGTCCCCAAGGGGGGCGGGGGGGGGGGCAAAACGTGATTTCACATGCGTAAAACGTGATTTCGCATAATCCTATATATCTCAAAAAAAAAAAAAAAAAAAAAAAAAAATAGATATACGTGAAATTTTTGCTCTAAAATATAGCTAATGCAACTATCTAAAAACCAATTTCTGGAATTTTAGAAATTCAGCCCCCAGGTGGGGCAGCAAGGGGGGGGGGCTATGGCGCAAAAACAAATAGAAATACAGTTAGGCCGTTCAAAATTGGTATAGACAGGTTTTAAAGGACTGCAAGTCGAATGGGGATATTTTCGATTGTGTAAAGTTATTAGGAGGGACAAGAAGCGGGGGAGGGGGAGGGGGGCAAAAAAATAAAATAGTGTCAGATCGTTCAAAATTGGCACATAGAGGTTTTCGATACTTACAAATCGATTGCGGATATTTTTGAATTTGTAAAATTATTAGGAGGGGCGGATAGGGGGTGGGGCGGATAGGGGGGGCTATGGAGCAAAAACAAATAGAAATACAGTTAGGCCGTTCAAAATTGGTACAGATAGGTTTAAGAGGCCTACAAGTCGAATGGGGATATTTTCGAAAGTGTAAAGTTATTAGGAGGGGCGAGAAGGGGGAGGGGAGATGGGGGGCAAAAAAAATAAAAATAGACTTAGATCGTTCAAAATTGGTATACAAAGGTTTTCGATACTTAAAAATCGATTGGGGATACTTTCGAATTTGTAAAATTATTAGGAGGGGCGGTAAGGGGGGCTATGGGCAAAAACAAATAGAAATACAGTTAGGCCGTTCAAAATTGTTACAGACAGGTTTTAAAGGCCTGCAAGTCGAATGGGGATATTTTCGAAAATGTAAAGTTATTAGGAGGGGCGAGAGGGGGGGCAAAAAAAATAAAAATAGACTTACATCGTTCAAAATTGGTATATAGAGGTTTTCGATACTTACAAATCGATTGGGGATATTTTCGAATTTGTAAAATTATTAGGAGGGGCGATAAGGGGGGCTATGGGCAAAAACAAATAGAAATACAGTTAGGCCGTTCAAAATTGGTACAGACAGGTTTTAAAGGCCTGCAAGTCGAATGGGGATATTTTCGAAAATGTAAAGTTATTAGGAGGGGCGGGAAGGGGGAAGGGAGAGGGGGGGCAAAAAATAAAAATAGAGTTAGATCGTTCAAAATTGGTATATAGAGGTTTTCGATACTTACAAATCGATTGGGGATATTTTCGAATTTGTAAAATTATTAGAAGGGGCGGGAAGGGGGGCTATGGGCAAAAACAAATAGAAATACAGTTAGGCCGTTCAAAATTGGTACAGATAGGTTTTAGAGGCTTGCAAGTCGAATGGGGATATTTTCGAAAGTGTAAAGTTATTAGAAGGGTCGGGAAGGGAGGGCGGAGGGGCAAAAAAAAAAAATAGAGTTAGATCGTTCAAAATTGGTACATCGAGGTTTTCGATACCTAGAAATCGATTGCGGATATTTTTGAATTTTTAAAATTATTGGGAGGGGCGGGAAGGGGGAGGGAGCGGAGGGACAAAAAAATAAAAATAGAGATAGATCGTTCAAAACTGGTGCATAGAGGTTTTTGTTTTTGATACTTACAAATCGATTGCGGATATTTTCGAATTTGTAAAATTATTAGGGTGCTCATATATATGCATTTGCGCGTGCGCATCGCGCACGGGTCTACGCTGCCGAAGGCAGTGGGGACCCGGTGCGACATTTTTCCCGATCAGAGTTTTTTTTTCTTTTCTTTTTTTTTTTTCACATGATAAAAATTAATGCAATTTTGAGAATTCGTTAATTATAATGATTCATTTAAAAATAGTAACCAGCGAAGCGGGCGTAGCCTGCTAGTAATAAATAAAAGCGATGTCAATTAAAAAAAAGTATTGAAGCATATTCGTCTGATTCAAATTCTTCTTGTTCTTCTTCCTCCTCTTCTTCATCTTCATTTTGAGAGCAAGTAAATTGCTTTAATAGTCGCGTACCGCATGTCATCTCGTTATAATCAAACGAATCATCCACTGTTGGGGATTCAACATTAGAACACGACCCGCCTTGACAATTTGTACATGCCAGAGAATAAATCAGTCCAACTTTTTTGCAACCACATTTAGCGCTGCATCCTTTTTTGCAGTTGCAAAAAATTGTGTTCAGCAGTTTTTCCGGCGTAGGTGGGAGTAAAGTTTGAACTGGTTCTAATATATTGTTGACCAACTTCCAACCACACTTTGTAGGGTCTAGCTGATAACTAAGCCACACTTGAACTTGATAATATACCCGAAAAAGATGTTGATGAGCAGCATCTGAGGTTGGAGCAAGACAAGCTAATTGAACTTGTTTTTTATTTTTAGTATTTTTAACGAAACATGCATATCGATACTTATCTAAGCAGGTAGTTTTTTTTTAGGAGCTCCGTACATAGAAAGAAGAAAGCGAATGCCGTTGGTGATGACTTCTTGTTGAGTTGAATTACTGTTTTTAAAAACTTGAGCACATTGAACTAAATCTTGTTTTTTAAACATTTTGAAAACTGTTGTTTTACCTCTCCCGTAAAATGCAGATGTCGTATCACAGCCAGTTATTGCGTGTAAAAATAGTACATGATTTTGACTCTTTGGAAAAGTAGATAAACTTTTTGAAGAATATATTTCCGACTGATGTTGAGCTTTTTCTGGTTTTAAAAAGAAAATAGTTTTTGCAGTTAGAGTTCGAGCAGTGAGTAATACGAGTAAGTCTACACCACCAACAACAGTTATATTTGTCACATTGAATTGCTCTATTGCTGTTTCAATAATCAGTACATCACCATCATTATTAGCTTGTTTTACCAATATATTTTCAGCAGTAAACTTTTCTTTCAACATTGAAATGAACCGAGACTTGTTGTGAGTATTTGTAAGAAATTTCTGTTGACTGGTTGGAACTGCCATGAATTCATCAAATAAAATAGAAGAAGATGAAGATGTTGCTAAAGTTCGACAACGTTGTTCTGCAGCTTTGATATTTCTCATGTAATCATTGTAGCCATCAAATACGACAGTATATACGTGGCATACTCATGCATATTATGACCATTACAACTTTTTGGATCGTAATATCTCAGAAACGGTGGCTCGTGGGAAAAAAAAGTATTGATACATTTTTACTTTCTTCTATATGTAATATAGAGAAAGTATTGGATTCGCGAAAATTTTCGACCTCCGTTTTTTGACGGATCTACACGTTTTGGGATGTCCTGAACATGAATTGATAGTTTTTAGAAAATGTCTGTCTGTGTGTCTGTCTGTCTGTCTGTGTGTGTCTGTCTGTCTGTGGTTTAGTGTTTTCACCGTATCTCACGAACCAATGAATGAAATTCAACCAAACTTGGTATATAGTTGGACCCTGGCGGGGAATTGTGCTGATTAGATTTGGGGATCAATAGCCCAGCAGGTGGCGCTGTGATCGCAGTTTATGTAAATTTTTAACATGGCAGTATAGGACAAATTTTCGTATTTTTCACCGTATCTCACGAACCAATGAATGAAATTTAACCAAATTTGGTATATATTTGGAACCTGACGGGGCATGGTGCTGATTAGATTTGGGCATCAATCGTCCAGCAGGTGGCGCTGTCATCGCAAAATTTCGTATTTTTCACCGTATCTTAGGAACCGATGAATGAAATTGAACCAAACTTGGTATATAGTTGGACCCTGACATGGAATGGTGCTGATTAGATTTTGGGATCAATCGCCCAGCAGATGGCGCTGTGATCGCATTTTATGTAAACTTTTAACATGGCAGTATAGGACAAAATTTCGTATAAATGTACATAATGAGCGTTATTTTAAACTTGTGATTGTAAAATTAATATGAATTATTGATAATAGTAGTAGTTAACTACGAAAAAAATTTTGTGCATGTGGAGGTACCGGTTCCCCCCCTAAGGGGGAAGTCCCCCCTCGAGGGGAGTAAATTTTCAAGATGGGTATCTTTAGAAAGATCTCGTCAATACCTTTAAAACGAATGGTTGAACTATAAATCTGTGACAATTTAAAACAAAGTTATCGATTTTTTTTTTACTTTTAACAAAAAAAAAAAAAAAAAAAAATTTTTTTTAATTGTTACTGGTTGAATATGTATTACTTTTAACAAAAAAAGAACTTAGAAAAAAAAATCGTAATTATTTTTATTTTTTTATATTGTTACTGATTGAATATGTATATAAGAAAATATAGAAGAAAGTCTTGTGGTGGCCACAACATACTAGTTTTAAGTATCATAACATTATTTTTTAAAACGGTCTGGCCCATCAAAATAAAATTTTCTTATCCAAAAAAAGTAAATCTTTCCACTTATCTCCAAGCGAAACATTTTTTAGCAAATTCTAAGCGAGCTAATTTATGCTTCTTTGTCAAGTGTTGTCGAGATTGTAATCTTACGAACTGTACCCTTGGATTGGAACTTAAAACACTCCAGACAGTTCGGCTAGTACACGGTAGCTTAAACCACGAACTATTTCTAAAGAAGATATTTTTTCAATCACACATTCATCGAAAATCGGTCCATTTTTTGTGCTTTGAAAGTGCATTTGGCCTTCTTGAGCGTTTGCATTTATTATATTTTGAAAGATTAAAAAAAAATATATTGACTGACTGCCGATTTAGACTAACCGATAGACCTGGAAATAGCTGCATCACTCATTCCACTCGCTTTCATTCCAAGGATTTTACGGCGTTCTGCATCGGGCAATTGTTTCTGCCTCAGCATCGCTGCCAATAGCACAGAGAAAGACTAAAGTAACCCTAAATGCATTGTTAAGTTACCTTTTTTATTTATTGTATTCTCAAACTGCAGAAAATTTGCATGTCCCTCCAAAATACTCGATGACCTTATACTTTTTTCCATCAGCAAATAAGAAAAATATCTAATACGGTAATTAGTTCATTTAATTTAAATTAGATATTAATTCAAGTGTATTATAATTAACAAATCATTTGCATACTGTGTATTTTTGTTGCTTCTCCATCCAAAAAAATTGCATAAATCCTAGTTCAACTGGTTTTTTAATCGACCTTATAATTTTTTCCATGGCCTTAAGCATTATATTCCATATAATACAGAAATCACCCTGAAAGTTTTGAGATACGGCTAAATGGTACGTTAAACTTATCAAATTTTGAAGGTGTTGAAAGTAGTCCTCTCCAACACCAATGCTCTTTTATAGGCAGATTTTCCAAAGATGAAGTGCTTCGAACTTCTATTTCTAGAAATCGATCAAGCCTAATCAATCACATCTTCGGAATGAAATCGATGACCAAATATATTTTTCTTTCACTTAAAAAACAGCTAAAATTCAAGTATCAAGAAATCAGTGGAATAATGTAGATATTCTATTACGATATAGATGTGTTTTTGTTCAAGAAATTAGACTGTCAGTCTTGCCATATAAGATGAATCATGATTGTAAAGCACAAGTCTCCTTATATTCATTTGTTGAATGATTTCCTGAAGGTGCTTAGTGGTGTAACAGTTAGCTGTAAGGGTCTTCTATCTCTCTAGCTTGGTAGCTTTGAACAGACCTGTACGTCTGAAGCAAATGGCATACATTACTTTTCCCATCGTTCTTTGTCTTTTCACGTTTGCTGATTTGTGGTTACCTTCAGAGACTTATACTTTACTTTCTTGACTTGTTGGAACGCTGACAAATGCTGTACGTTTCATCACCAGTTATAATTTTAGAAATAAGGCGATGTCCAACATCGTTTTTAATTTAAGAATTTCTTTGATTGATTTGGTTCACTGATTGATATTTTTTCCTATGGCCGACACATTTTATTGGATTACAGAAGAAAAATATATTCCAATGTATAAATCATTCTGGAGAGAATCTCGATTTTTCGAAATTTTGTAAGTCAGAGGTCTGTAATATAGACACACAAGCTGGAGTTTCATTTTTATACCTCTTCGTTTAAATAACAGTACGGTAATGCTTTCGCATCAACTCGATTTTCCTTTCTTTCAAAAATTATTCTACGACTGTGGGCTAAACTGATATAGTTGCCATAAACTATCGTCTATCGCCTTAAAAAGTTCAAATTTACAGAGTTAGTCAATCATTTATTTTTCACGTCTATCATCTGATATTGTCTCAAAAATTTTGAGTTACCCTCGTATAATATTTACTATAATCTTTATGGAAAATTAATGGAAACAATTAAAGAAATATTTGTTTCTTTATAAATGTTATTTAAGCGTAAAAAAAGAGTTATTTTAACTCTCTAGCTTACAAGATATAATTGCGGACGCCAAATAAACTTAAAGCATACAAAAGAAGTTATTTTAAACTCCTAAGCTTTCTAAAAAACTAAATAAATTTCAATAACAACAAAATCTATTTGCTGCTTTTATTCCACAGAAAAATTTGAATACTGAGAAAAAACAAACTAGATGCACGCACACGAGCATCATCTGAATAATCTTTTCTTTTTTTTACAATAACAAAAATACATCACGTGAGTTTAAAATATAAAAATGAGAGAATAAAATAAAACATGGACAATATCTAACATCCTCCCACCTTTTGATTATATCTTATAATCAAAACTCTACATTTTGATATCTCTAGAAGATTTCATAAACTTCATAAAATTAGTCTAACTGGCATTTTAATTAGTCTTCCAGATCTAGTCTTTCTAATTTCCCTGCAGGACTTATCCTCCAAAGGCTTTTCAATTTGTGCTTCCTTCACAGCTGGATTAGGAAACGTATTTTCAGCACCGTCACTAGATGATACTTCTAGAGGATAGATTCTTTGTATTGGTCGAAGTATCTCTGAATGAGATGTTTGTAACTTTACGAGGCACACTTTTCCATCTTTTCCATGAATAAGCTCTATTATGCGTCCTAATTGCCAGTGCATCCTTTTTTTATTGTCCGCTCCCACCAACACAATGTCTCCTACAGAAACTGGGTGTTGGCTTCTTCTCACATTCGATCGCTGAATAAGTAAACCCAAATACTCTGATGTAAATCGATTTCTTAAACTTTTCTGCAGTGCTTGTTTGTATTTAAGCCTTCGTTTGAAAGAGTTTCCCTCGACTGCATCAATGTCTGGTACAATATATTCATGAATATCTTTCAAAAACATGGCAGGAGAAATTGGTTTAATAGATTCTTGCTCTGACATGTAAGTCAAAGGTCGAGAATTTATAATGCTTTCGCAATCAGCCAATACAGTAATCATTTCTTCATAATTCAAGCACGCTCGCCCAAGGACTCTTTTTAATAGATCTTTCATCAGTCTGATGAGCCTCTCCCACCATCCGCCCCACCACGCCGCAGTTGGCGGATTGAATTTCCATTCAATTAAATTGGTTGCTCCATCTTTTTGTATATCATTCCAGTTTAGTCGTTTCAAATAGTTGGCTGCACCAACAAAATTAGAACCATTGTCGCAATATATAATGAAACATCTTTCTCTACGAGATATAAATCTTTTTAAAGCCATAAAAAAAACCTCTGTAGATGCTGATGTAACGAGTTCAAAATGTACTGCCCGATAGATAGCACATGTGAACAAGATAACCCAACTCTTTTGATTGTCTTTCAGAAACAAAGGACCAGCCATATCAATACCAATGATCTGAAACACAGCTGCATCTTTTACTCGATTTTCTAGTAGAGAAATAGGCGAAGATTCCACGTTCTTAGAGTTGAATCTTTTACAAGTAGTACATTTAGATAAAACAGATGTCACAGTTCTTCTTCCATTCAAAATCCAATATTTTTCTCGAATCAAATTTAAAAGAATCTGAGGACCTGCGTGACAATTTTTCAGATGAAAATATGAAAATAGTCGTTTAACAACTTCAAGATTAGATGGTAGAACGATAGGTGTGGGAAAATCCTTCTTGTCTTGTCTATACAAAATTTTAGTTTTCACGCATATTATATCTTCCTCATCTTTGAAAGTCTCAAGAGTTTTCAATTTCTCATAATCTTTAGAGGAAAAAGCTTCTTTCTTAATCATCCACGCTATTTTCATTTCTGCTTTGTGAAATTCCTGACTTGTCAATTCTCCTTTCACTTTATCCTTTGGATTACAAGTATTATGTTTAAAACGGAGAATCCATCCCACAAGGCGAACGATTTTCTCATAACATGAAAAATAGTGATAGTACCAAGTATTCTGTGAATTTTCATCTACATTAATCAGTAATTTTGTAGATTTTAACTTTTCTCTTTCAACGTCTCCTTCATTTATATTCTGGCAGATGAAATTCATATGTTTGTTGTACTCATATGGATTCTTAAGCCACGATGGAACCTCCCACCATTTGAGAGAGACAAGTTGTTTGGCTTTACAACCTCTAGAGGGTAGATCCGATGGGTTAATTTCACTGGGAATATATTTCCATAAAGAAGGATCAGTCAAACTACTGATTTCTTGAACTCGGTTCCTGACGAAAACTGACCAGTTCTCTTCTCTGATTATCCATGCAAGAACTGTCGTTGAATCACTCCAAAAATATCTTTCCATATTTTCCCAACTGAATGCATCTGTTACTGATGTCGATAATCTAGCACCAATCAAAGCCGCTAAAAGCTCCATTCGAGGTATAGTTGGGCACTTTAAAGGACTGATGCGGGATTTGGCAGCCAGAAGGAATAATTTCACTTGATCAGCTTTTTCTATTCTCAAAAATACAACAGTAGTATAAGCCTGATTACTAGCATCACAAAATGTATGAAGAGTACATTTTTTTAAATTATCTGGAGTGACTTGAATAATGTATCGCGGAATCTCAATTTCCTCCAATATATTTAATTCACGAAACCATCCGATAAACTCGTTTTTTAGATCCCCGGTAATTTCTTCATCCCAGGTTAAACCAATTTTCCAGGTTATCTGTTACATCATCTTGGGGCAAATCATGACTGGTGAAGTAAAACCAATTGGATCAAAAACTGTGCCACTGATAGCATAGTACGTTTTGTCATTTTCTCCAGATTTACATCTTTCGTCCAGGATACATTGACCTTTAAAATGTCCGAAAATCTGTTCCAGTGTAATCCAAGTACAACAGCTTCTTTACCGTGTTCCGTGTCCTCTCTCTCTTCTGTGTGTTCCCATCCTCTCAGGTCGAATCCGCCTTTAGACATTAGGTTTTTAGAGCAAGTAATAAATCTCTTTAACTCTTCCTCCGTACGGACACTCGTAACAACATTGTCAACATAGAAGCTTCTCAACAATCTTTGTTTAAGTTCTGTGTCGTATTCTTCATCATTTTTAATATGGTATTCTATTACTGAAGCTAGCAAAAAAGGTGACCTCTTGACTCCAAAAACGACTCTAGCATGACGAAATATTCTAAGCTCACTTTGTTCTGGATTGCTCCGCCAGAGGAAACGTAAAAAATCCCGATCTTCTTTTCGGATGCTTATTTGCAAAAACGCTTTCTTGATATCAGCTAAGACACCGAATTTATTTTCTCTAAATCGCAAAAGTATGTCAGGAATTAATTCAATGAGATTTGGACCGCAGTGTAGACATTGATTCAAAGATGGATGGTTTTGGATTCTTGCTGATGCGTCAAATACTGGACGAATTGGAGTAGTGCTATTCTCCTTTATAACTGGTCGATGAGGTAAGTAGTGTCCATAAAAGGACCTTTCACATTCAGGAAACTCTTCAATAATTTTGTCGCCAAGCCATCCTAAAAGTACTTCCTCATATTTTTCATAAATATTACTCGCAAGTAGTTTTTGTGTGACATTCGTTAACCTTTTCTTGGCTAAACACAAATTATCAGGTAAAGGTGGTTTATCTTCAGCCCATGGCAAGGGTATTTCATAACGACCGTCTTTATTCTGTGTTACTGTCTGTAGAAAGTGTTCTTTTACTTGGCGATCTATTTCAGTCTTAGATAGCTTTTCGATTGGATCACTTATTCCAAGTAAATCTAATCTCCATAAGTCGGAAATTTCTGCTTCTTTTACAAACATGGAAGTAACTGATAGAGCTAAATTTTCTTTAGATGAACTTTCTTGAGGAACTTTTCCCATTAATGTCCAGTCAAGAAGTGTTTTCATTGCAACTAGCCCAGACGACAACACTTCTCTTTGACCTGTCAATAGTTTACCGATTATATCGGCTCCAATCAGTACTTGAATAGATTCATATGCATCGCCAACATCTGTCAAAACAATGACTTTCTCGGCCAATTCTTTCAGCCAAGAACCTTTTCCCACAGGTTTAACATTTTCACATATAATATTTTGATCCAAAACCTCAAAATTGCATCTGAATTTCCCTGTCAAATCTCTTAATCTTATTTTATAAAAGTTATGTTCATATTCTTTGGTTGAGACTCCGCCAAAAAGTGAATGTACAACCTTTTCTTTTTTAATGGCTGCATATTTCATTTCTTCTGCTAATTTCTTCAAAATGTACGATCTTTGTGAACCAGTATCCAAAATTAGACGAATATCCTTTTCTTTATTATCAGAGACGACTTTTGCTTTGAGAGTTTCAAGAAATACCTTTGGATTTTTATTGAAATTGGCCATATTTACTTCACTTTCATTTGACTTTTCTTTCTCTTCCCCTTCATTTGTTTTGCCTTTATTAATCCTTTGGGTACTTACGTATTATCGCAACCAGGCCAAAATTCGCATAAATCGCCAAATTTGGCGACCCTACTTACGGCAACCCTACGTGTTATACGTGGTTTTTCGCAAAGAAATTATTTTGCTTACTGGTTAGATTGAATGCCGTGAAATACTTTAACTAATAATAATAACATAACTAATAATAATAATAACTTAATAATAATAATAATAATAATAACTAATAATAATAATATACTTATAATAATAATAATAATAATAATAACTTAATAATAATAATAACTAATAATAATAATAACTTAATTAATACTAATAACTAAATCGCGCCAACCTGGTTGCGATAATACGTAAGAACCATACTTTGGCACATCATGGTGGAATGTTTTCTATCACAGATAAAACACTTCAGGACAGCTTTACACTATTTGGTAGTGTGACCTGACCCCAAACATAGGAAACAGCACTACTTATCCTTTAGGACATTCTGCTTCTCATTAAATCTCATCTTTCGTGCCGTAAAACATTCTGAACTCATATGCTTTCCATCGCAAAACACGCAATTTTTCTTTAGATCCTGTTTAAAAGAAGTCGTTAATAAAGTAGAGGCAGTAGGTATAGGCTTAACAAAATCAGTGTATGTCCTTCTTTTTCTATAATTTCGGTCATCATTTTTCTTCGCCAGACCAAAACCGGCGACCGCAAAATTTATTCTTTCATCTCCTTCAACTTCACATTTGAAAAATTGCATCAAATTGTCCAACCGTTCTTTCGCATCAGAACTAGTAGAAACAATGTTACTTCTATTCCAAGCTTCCAAAAATTCAGCTGGAAAACAGGATTCTACCATAGGATATAATATAGAAGCGCATTTATCAGTAGTGACACCCAACGTTTGAAGAGCCCTTAAATATGATTCAAGTTTATCGTACAATGAAGTAAGAGAAAATTTTTCTTTTGTATGCGCAACTATAATTAATTTTAATAATTCTCTAACATACACTTCAACTAGAAGATCATCTCTTCCATAAAGAGCTTTTAGACTCTCTATAACTTTGGCATAGTTGGCGCCAGTTGGCGAAAAACTATCTACAACTTCTCGTGCTCTGGAACCAGCGACCGTTGCTTGAATGAGGTACTGGAATTTGTTTTCTGGAGGAATATCGTTATCTTTATCTATCTGCTCAAACTGAGGAACAACTATAGTATTTCCCCTCAGCTAGATTTGGCGATTTTTCGTTGGCGATTATGGCTAAATCATAGATCTAAAAATCATAA
Organism: Salticus scenicus; assembly: GCA_963930645.1. Taxonomy (NCBI): domain Eukaryota; kingdom Metazoa; phylum Arthropoda; class Arachnida; order Araneae; family Salticidae; genus Salticus; species Salticus scenicus. The sequence continues at coordinate 272,260,182 of OZ005652.1, read as the reverse complement.
ATCATATAGCATAAATGATAAAATCGTAAGCTAAACTATAAATCATAAATCATAAAATCATAAATCCAAAATAAATAGCATGTAGGCTGCCATATTATATCGCAAACAATCCAGAACGACATCGTTATCGGTCAAATCGGCGCCAAAGAAAAATCGCCAAATTCAGCTGAGGGGAAATACTATAGTTGTACCCAAACGGACACCAGAATGGTAGCCATTCTTTTAAATCCCCATCAAATTGTCGGAATTGTAACTTGGGTAAGGAAATTTTTCGTCTAGATGCATTATTTTCACTAACAGTTAAAATTGACTCCCCCTGAATGTGTGCCTAGGACAGTATTCTAGCCAATTCCAACTGTTGGTCTAATTCCATCTTCTTTATCTCTAATTCTTGATTAAGCTTTTCTAATTGAATTTTTCCTTCTTGTTCAAGTTTAAGTTTTTGTTGTTGAAGCTTAAGTTTCTCCTCTTGTTCAAATTTAAATTTTTGTTGCTGTAGATCTTTTTCTTGCTCTAGTTTCAATTTTTCTCTTTCTTGCCTCTCAACAACAGCCGTTGATAAAATTTCTTGCACAAAAGTGGGGTCATTTTTATATTCGTTGCTATTCAAGGTAATTTCCTTTAAAGTAGCAATAGTACATTCAGGAGGAATTATTTCGCCAAGCTCTTCCGCTACAAACTTCAGATCGGCTTTTCTAAAACCTTTAATTGCTTGAAACATATTGTTTTACTTCGTCCTGTCGCGTAGACGCCACAAAATGTTATTTAAGCGTACAAAAAGAGTTATTTTAACTCTCTAGCTTACAAGATATAATTGCGGACTCCAAATAAACTTAAAGCATACAAAAGAAGTTATTTTAAACTCCTAAGCTTTCTAAAAAACTAAATAAATTTCAATAACAACAAAATCTATTTGCTGCTTTTATTCCACAGAAAAATTTGAATACTGAGAAAAAACAAACTAGATGCACGCACACGAGCATCATCTGAATAATCTTTTCTTTTTTTTACAATAACAAAAATACATCACGTGAGTTTAAAATATGAAAATGTGAGAATAAAATAAAACATGGACAATATCTAACAATAAATTTCAAAAACAAACAAGTTTCTCTGGTTGAGCGAGAAGAGTAATTTGATTTTTTTTTTGTTCCTTTTAAGTGGACGTCATTTTTTTGCAGGATAGCAGATCAAGCTAATTAATAAACTTGACTGCGGTTTCATGCAAATTAGTTCATAAATACTTATTTTTCTTTTAATCTTAGTTTGAAATTTTCAAGTAACCGCCATTTAGGATTAAATTAGGTAATAATGGAATAAGTTAGGCTGGTTGAGAATTTAATACAGGTTAATCAATTTTACACACCAGGAAAATTGGTTTATAAATACATTTTTTATCAGAGTTTGAAGGTTCCAGTGACTACCATTTTGGAAGAAGTTATAGATTGAGTTAGTTAATAAATATGGTTTATTAATAAACTTTATTTTAATCTAAAACTTATGAAAATAGGGAAGATAGCGCCACCTGTAGGGTGGTGGGCACCAAACCAATTTTATATTCTAACTTATTAACAATAAAATTTAAGTATTTTTTATTATTTTTATGCATGGATATAAAATTTTAATTTAATGCTACTAAAAGTACTTTAAACTGAGTTTTCTATTTTTTAGATCTGTAAAAATGTCAACTAAAGTTTTAAAGCCCACATACAATATTCTAGGAAATGGCCTTAGAATTCCAGGAGGTTTTAACCCAGAAAAATTTGAAGATGCCCTCACGTACATACCAGAACCAGGTGACGTTTTCATATGTACATATCCAAAATGTGGAACAACTTGGACTCAATGTATTCTACACCTTTTGTTAAACAAAGGGAGACCATTAAATCCAGGACAACGCATTTTTTCAGTCATTCCCCATTTGGAGTACGATGGTAAAGACGCTGTTTTAAATCTACCTAAACCAAGAGTTATGAAGACACATCTTCCATACGCTATGTTACCAAAAAACAAAAATGCAAAATACATTTATGTTGTTCGAAATCCTAAAGATTGCTGTGTATCATTTTTCTACCACACAAAACGTTTGGGCAAATGTTATGATTTTGTAGAAGGAAAATTTGAAGATTACTTTGAATTATTTTTAGCCGGAGAAGTCGATTTCGGAGATTATTTTCACCACTTACTTTCGTATTTGCCTCACAAAGATGATCCTAACATGCTTTTTTTATTTTTTGAAGAAATGAAATCGGATATACAAACATGCATTCAAAAATTAGGTCAATTTCTAGGAGAACCATTCATCCAGTCATGTGAAGATCCAAATATTCTTGAAAAAGTCATTCATAATTGCTCATTTGAATCTATGGAAGCATCGCCTTCATTTCGGCCATCTATACTGGTTAAAGGTTCCCCTGGCTTCATTCGTAAAGGGGAAGTTGGAGACTGGAAAAATCACTTTACAGGTTACCAGACGGAGAGAATGAACAAGAAATTTTATACAAAACTTGGTGGCACTGATGCAGAACATTTTTGGGAAAAATATAACTGTTAATATGTAGTGTAAATTTAGCATAAATCTTACCTCTTTTAAGTTACAATTATTAATTAATTAATAGCTCATATAAATATACACCAAAGCAAAGTTTTCATTGAAGTCATTACAAGAGTTCATTTGATTGTAGCATAATTTGGTAAGCACTATAACATACATAGATAAAGCTGATTAGACTCTTTTTATGGTCCCATTAATTTATCTTATACGGTAAACATCTTGGAACTAATGTATTAATTAATTGATTATATCTGTAAAATAAAGAATGAATTTAACATAATTCACACTTTTTAAACGAAGCATAATTATATACTTAATAAAATATAGAAACCTGTTTATTTTGCTTCATTTTCATAGGCAAAAAGCTTTTTCCCGGAGGGCCCATCGCGTCTTCACTGCCTCTTTCTTGCAGTGGACGGCGACTACTTTATTCTTGATTATTATTTTCAAAAAGATGGCACCACATAACGTCGATTTCAGCTGATTCATGGTCATTAATTGCGTTACGGTTATGAGCGATTTCTATTGTTTCTCTAAGAAATGCATAAGTTGGGTTATTAAAATTTGCGATTTTTGTGACGTTATTGAAATTGATGTCGATGTTGTTTTCGTGATAATTTCTGGCCGATGCAGTGGTGTTTCTATTGTATTTAATATTATTTTGATGTTCCTTTACACGAGTTTTATTATTTTTTTTAGTTACACAAATATAACAGTATTCGTCATTATTTTGATTTTTGAACGGAATTTTATAGATACCAGCTGTTTCAGTGGGAGGAATTGAATCTTTATCACCTCTTATTATTTGGAATATGTTAGGATTGGGTTTTATTGGTATATTTTCATTTAATTTACTAGCGGCGTTTTTTATTTTATTTGATGTTCCTTGATTAAATGGGATGGAATAGGTAAAGTTTTGGGGAATTTTTGTCGATTTGGAATTACACCAAGTTGTTTAATTCTTTTTTTAAAGCGTTTTTCTACAAGATATTTAGGATATCCTGCTTCAATGGTCAATTTATTACTGAATTTCAGTTCTTTATTTAGATCAGATTTATCAGAACATATGAGGATAGCACGATTAATGTAACTGCTTATGGCATTAATTTTGTAACGATAGGGGGTTCTACTTTTATTGTTGATTATTTCATTGCTTGCCATAGGTTTACGATATACGGTGTTTTTAATGTGGTTATTCTCACGTTTAATTTTTATGTCTAAATAGTTTATTTCATTATTATTTTCACACACAAAAGTAAATTTTATATTTTCGTCTAAATGGTTTAATTCATTAAGGATTTCTTTAATATCATGGTCGTCCTGGATTACGGCGAAAATATCGTCGAGGTACCTAACACAAAGTTTAATTTATATTTTCATTGAATTCCTAATTTCTTTTTCCATTAATCTTAGTTTAAATTCCGCGACGATTTACGATATGGGTGAGCCCATAGGAACACCCAAAATTTTTTATATATACGACCTTAAAATTTAAAGAAGCTCTCTCGCAAAATTAGGTTACTAGTGGCTATTAATGTATCAGCTATTGGGGTTTTATATTTTTCTTTTATAGCTTGGTTAATTATATTTGAGATTTCTTTGATTTCGATAGAAGGGTATAAATTTATAACGTCGAAGCTAACGAATTGGTCTTTTTTATTGATTTTTAATTCTCTTATCTTTTATTAAATTCTTCTGTGGAGTTTAAGCTGTTAACTGAAGATGGTAGAAGTCCACGGTAGATTTCGGTCATGTATTTTTCAAGTGGGTACATAAGTCCTTATCTCTTATTAACTATAGGGCGGAATTTAGGGGGGGGGGGATTATGATCTTTGAAGCGTCCAAAAAGACGAGGGTTATTAGGAGCAAAATTATTTATAGTAGGAGGACGATTTTCGGGCCAATTTACTTTTTTAATTAATTTAATTGATGGACTTTTTCAGTTAATTTTTTAGTTGGGTCGTTTTTAATTTCAGTGGTTCCAAAACTCGTAAAATTGCTATTTTAAAGTGCACTGATTATAATAATAAAATGTACGAAACTATTAGAGAAATTGGAACCACTGAAATTAAAAACGACCCAAATAAAAATTAACTGAAAAAGTTCATCAATTAAATTAATTAAAAAAGGAAATTGGTCACAAAATCATCCTCCTACTATAAATAATTTTGCTCCTAATACCCTCGTCTTTTTGGACGCTTCAAGGATCATAACCCCCACCCCGCTCCCTAAATTCAGCCCTATAGTTAAGAGAAGAGGACCTATGTACCCACTTGGAAAATACATGCCCGAAATGTACAGTGAAATTCTACCATCTTCAATTAACAGCTTAAACTCCACAGAAGATTTTATTAAAAGATTAAGAGAATTAAAAATCAATAAAAACGACCAATTCGTTAGCTTTGACGTTATAATTTTATACCCTTCCATCGAAATCAACGAAATATCAAACGTAATTAACCAAGCTATATAAGAAAATAATAAGCTATATAAGAAAATAATAAGCTATATAAGAAAAATATGAAACACCAATAGCTGATACATTAATAGCCACTAGTAACCTAATTTTGCGAGAGAGCTACTTTAAATTTAAACATATTATAGATAAACAAAATATGGGTGTCACTATGGGCTCATATAGGGAATTGTCGCAGAATTTAAACTAAGATTAACGGAAAAAGAAATTATGAATTCAATGAAAAATAAAATTAAATTTTGGGTTAGGTATGTCGACGACATTTTCGCCGCATGATGTTAAAGAAATCCTTAATGAATTAAACCATTTAGACGAAAATATGAAATTTACTTTTGAGTGTGAAAATAATAAGGAAATAAACTATTTAGACGGAAAAATTAAACGTGAGAATAACTACATTAAAACCACCGTATATCGTAAACCTATGGCAAACAATGAAATAATCAACAATAAAAGTAGAACCCCCCTATCGTTACAAAATTAATGCCATACGCAGTTACATTAATCGTGCTATCCTCATATGTTCTAATAAATCTGATCTAAATAAAGAATCGAAATTCATTAATAAATTGACTACTGAAGCAGGATATCCTAAACATTTTGTAGAAAAACTCTTTAAATAATCTGGTGTGTCACTCACACGACTTTCTCTTATCAGGAAATTTATTTCTATAAGTATTGGTTGGAGATAAAGAAGTAAGATAACGAGAACTGATATGCAAACCTATGTTAAAACAATTCAAATTAGGCTTCGGAAGAGTATATAGGGTAATTAGTTCTGTGTGAGGGGGGCTTCCCCGTTTCATTACTGCACCTACATTTATACAGAATTTAAATCTTTTATTAAAATTAAAAGTTCACTTAAAATTATTCAGACAACTTTCACACGCAACATTCCTTGAAACTTATCAGTCTTGATCAAACTTTTCCAGCTACAAACTTACATTAACTTGAAAATACAACTTTTGGATCTCCTGAAATTATTCGTTTTTAAGTTAAGAGACGCAGACAAAAATCAAATGTTAAAAAAATGACTTCAGTAATCAGGAAGCCTCAAAACATGTAAATATACAAAAAGCAAGCGATAAATATTTAGTTTTAACACATATATTATTTACCATATGTCGATGAATAATTCATTTCAATTATTAAGCAGTTTTCCAGGACATCATAAAATATTATAGTAAAGCACTTCCGCTAACAATAAAAAAGAATGTTATCGCTTAAATATTTATAGCCATGTATATCTTTTAAGTATTATGTACAGACCACATGGTGCACCTAAACATAATCCTATAGTAATAATGCACGGCCCATCATGAAATACACTTCCATCAATATTTAACTATTGTCGCACTATACCCTAGATCTTTTTGTGTAGCCCTGTAAATGAACCATGAATGATTTCCGAACCATATTCTACATGAGACATGTTTTTACGCATATTATATATATATATAATCATTTCATTTGTTTTAGTGCAGTTTATAGCTGTTAAACTCTACTTACCTGCAATTTCCCCATACATGTAATTCATTTGAATTCTCTTGGATGTCCCTGTACACGAGCCATTAAAAACTTAGTGTAGCATCCCTATATCATACACATTTAGAATATCAAGTTTGGACTCTCTACTAACAATTGTTCTCGAGATATGCTGATAAGAGACACACACACAGACAAGCCACTAAAAACATGATTTTCGGATTTACGGGACCCCAAAACATGTAAATATAATAAAAACTCGCTTTCGAAAATTTGACCCCAAAACACTACTTTCTCTACCTTATGGGTAAGAGAAAGTAATAAAGAATTAAACAACTTGATATTTTCAAATCGACAAAAATCCCCCCAAAACTTTACCTATTCCATCCCATTTAATCAAGGAACATCAAATAACATAAAAAACGCCGCTAATAAATTAAATATAAATATACCAATAAAACCCAATTCTAACATAGTCCAAATAATAAGAAGTGATACAGTTTCAATTTCCCCAACTGAAACAGCTGGTATCTATAAAATTCCGTTCAAAAATCAAAATAAGGACAAATACTGTTATATTGGTGTAACTAAAAGAAAAATAAATTCTCGTGCAAAGGAACATCAAAATGATATTAATTATAGTAGAAACACCACTGCTTTGGTCAGAAATTATCACGAAAACAATATCGACATCAATTTCAATAACGTCACAAAAATCACAAATTATAATAATCCAACTTACGCATTTTTTAAAGAAACAATAGAAATCGCTCATAACCGTAACGTAATTAATGACCATGAATCAGCTAAAATCGACGTTATGTGGCGCCATCTTTTTGAAAATAAAGATCAAGAACAACGTAGTCGCCGTCCACTGCAAGCAAGAGGCACTCTAGACGCGGAGGGTTCTTTCGGTGAAAAAGCTTTTTACCTATGAAAATGAAGCAAGATAAACAGGTTTATATATTTTTAAGTAATGAATTTAACTTTTCGTATTACACTTTGGAGATAATTTTAAAGGTGTGATTTCAAATTCCTTTAAACCGAAATTACTTTCTACATAACGTGCTTTTTGTATAAATGTTCAAAGCATATCTTTATAAAATTCAAATCCGTCAAACATTCACCTTAGTCATTTTTCTATCACTATTTTGCCAAATTGTGTTATTGAAGATATTTTAGTGAGAAAATATGGTTATAACATCTCTAAAACAGATTTTCTCTTTGTGTCTTTTTCCAGAAATTCCTTTAATGAAACGACCATTACCATTTGCACACAGCCCTACTAAAACAAGAACGAAAAAATATACGGTTCGTATAGATTATTAACACTTTCTAACTAGACGTACTCGTTTCACCTTGAAAGTATTTTGTGTAAGTGATCACATAACGGACAGACATAATCACAGAAAGACAGACAGATGAAATGTGAATTCACAACCACTCTTGAACATTTTTGGAACGTACTAGAAATGCATAACACAAACGAAAATGCAATTTCCAAGTTTATAGGCCTTGAATTATCTGAGTATTGTACAGCAGTCCTTTAAATCTTAACATTAAATATGCTATATTCAACGGAAAACGTTTATTTAGTATATGAATAATAAATGTAAATTCCACTGTTATACGTGCAGTACAAGTTATTTAAATATAATTTAAAAAAAAAAAATGCCTCTCACAGAATGCAATACATTGGTATTCTTTTAGGTGCCCTGTCAACAAACTTGTTGTGCTATTTATAATATTTTATATAGGGAACATGGTATAATGAACTTGAATAACATATATCATTCTGAAGAAATTCTAAAAATTTTTATTGACGATAAAGGCGGATAGAGAGACTGATAGATAGAGGGGCAATAGATTAATTTAAATCACAATCATTTTTAAACATCATTAGAAAGTTTTACAAAGGCTTGATAAAAACGAAAATGTTATTGAAACAATTTCCAATTGTAGCCTTTAATGTATCTTAATATCTTTGTTTGGCACTGTAAATCTTAATACTGTTTACACTATATTATATAGAAACCTTTTTATTGTGCATAAGAACAATAAATGTCAATTTCGTTGTGATTTCTGCAAAGTAAAATTATTAAAATGTGGTTTATAGAAATAGCTGTCGTAGAACGCAATACTTCAGAATTTTTTCAGGTGCCCCTGTACACAAACCAGTAGTGGTATGCACTTCCTTTTTAATAGGAAACATTCCATAGAGAATTTGAATAACATATATTGGTTTCAAGAAATCCTATGAATATTTACGGGTGTTAGAACGTGGACAGACAGACAGTCCGAAGTCATAAACACTTTTAAACTTTTCAGATAAATTGGAGTGGAAGGTTGATTTTTATACTATTTATGTGAATAAATACCAGAGCCGGGAATCGAGCCCGGGCCCTCCGCTTAACGCGCGGATGCTCTACCAAAGAGCTAACCTGGCTGATAACCAACTCGGCATTTCTAACATAATATTCGTTGGCAAGGTCACCGAGTCTGCAGTCGCAGATATATCAGGTGAGAATAGTAATCGTGACACAACTCCAATAGACCACTTTTAAACTTTGCTCGAAATATATATGTTAACTTTTTAAAATAAATATTTATGGTAAAAAATATTTATAACCTTTTGTAAGTGCTTATTTTTTTTGTAAATTATTTAAAACTTAAACTGTTACTGCATTACTTATGATGAAGTTATAAATTCCCAACAATATAGGTCTACCTCAGGATTATAAAAGTGTTAGTATAAATTTGGATGAGGATAATACACTATTATGTATTATAATGGTCTCCATTTATAGAAAAACTACTGGGCATCAAATATGGATATTCTTATACATATATATATATTAACTTTTGAACAAAATTGAAAAATGTATATGACTTCAATTTATCTGTATTCTTATGTACTCACTCTAACTCTCGTAAATATTCATGGAATTTCTTGATACTGATTTATATTATTCTAGTTCATTATAGAATGTTCTTTTTGGAAAATCTACCACTGGTTTGAGTTCGGGAACATTCGGAATAATTCCACGCATTGCCTTATATGAGAGGTATTGCTATACACCATATTTTAATACCGTTATTTTGCACAAATCACAATTAAATTTATATTAATTATTCATATGCTCAAGAAAGAAAATGCTTTCTATAGAATATAGTAGGATTAGCATTTAGATTTTGAGGGCCACAGAAAAATGTTTAGTAACATTAAGAGCTATAAATAAAAAATATATAGAATTTAATTTCTGCTTACATTAAGCGATTTTAACATTTTTAATAATGTTTAGGAGTGATTAGTATTTGAATTAATCTATATGTTTGCTTTTCTCTTCGTCTGACTGCCTACCTGTCTATTTTCCGACTGTCCGCCTCTGGTGTCTATACGTATTTCTAGAATTTCTGCAAAATGATATATGTTTACAAGTTCACTATAATAATGTTCCCTATTGAAAATGGTATAAATATCAGAACTGGTTTGTGTACAGGAACATCCAAAGAAATGCTATTGCACTGCGTATTTGTATAAGACACATTTTTATAAAAATATTTTTAGGTAACATTGTACAGCACAAATTATGATGAAAATTGCATTTGTTTTACATATACTAAAGAAAATGTTTTCTATACAATATGGTGTGTTAATGTTAAGATTTACTAGGTTTCACTAAAATATTCAGATACATTATGGGCTACTACTGGAATTTACTAGAATTGCATTTCTGTTTGTGTTAAGCGTTTTTAATACTTATGAATGATCATGAATTAAGGTAATCTATGTCTATATTTTGTTCTTCAGTCTATCCAATGTATGATGACGTATACAAAGTACATTGAATGTTATGCAACGAGTACGCACAGTTGAAAAGTGCTAATAATCTATACGAAATGCATGATTTTTAGTTTTTGTATATTTTTTTAAAATAACGCATAGAAAATTGTAATTAATATTTACATCAAAATGAAGTATATCGTCGTTGTTAATAGAGCACTTTACATTTTAATATTTTTTGAACTTTACATACATTATTTTTTAATTACTCTGTACTTGATAATATATTCTGGTATTTAATACAAAAATGTATGGTCATATCAAAATTCTATCTCTGAAAATAAATTTTATATAAGTTATACGTATTTCACTTGTACAATATTCTCATACATTAGTATAATATTTTACAAGAATAAATAAAATAATCAATAAAATCATAAATTTTCGTCATATTCTCGAAAATAAAATACCTTTTTCTTCTAATAATTGAATAATTTAACTTTTCTTGCCTCTTTTTTTGCTACTTAATTCATTTCATCTCTAATTATTATTTGTAATTCATAAAAGTATTATAGCGGACGCCATTTTTCAGGATAGATTATCAGATCTTACCGATGAACAAGTTGTTAACATTTTGTCCAGAGGCATGTCGATTGATTCTAATCCTCAGTACCCAAGATCAAATTCAGCGGTCGCCAAAGTATCTTCTGCTTTACAAGAGCATTAATGATATTGTTTGATACATAATGCGAAAACATAAAATTCACGCCATTAACCCGAATTACATAAAAACGCGTTAAAGTGTTATTAAATGAAATGACTGAGAAAATGAATTTTGTTGTTTACTTTTAAGGCCTTTTTCTTAGTTTCTTTGATGTCTGAAAAGTAATAATATTCCAAAAATTTGCTATTCTATGATATTTACTTATAAAAGTAATACTGCGCATGCGCAAACATTTGTTAATCAGAATTAATCAATCTTAGATATATATTATTTTACTTCAGGTACATACCTGAACCTCTGCTGATTGCCATCCTATTCCGTGCAGCCACTTTTACAAAAGATCCGGACAAAAAAAAAAAAAAAAAAAAAAAAAAAAAAAAAGTGTTCCCCACAAGTACTATTTTTCCCTCACGCAAAGAAAATATACTAAAAACATTTTTAGCTTCATCAGTGTCTGAAACTTGCAACTTACTTCCCTTTTGCACGTTTTACTGAGTCTTATAGCTCATATGCAAATATTTTTTGCCCATAAATAAAAATATAATTAAAATTTCAAAATTGTCCATAAATATTATTTTATATTAGGTGCAAGCGTAAATCTCTGCCAAATAATATTAAATTCCCTTCAGCCGTTTTCACGTGATTTCTAGTAAAAGATAAAAAGCTATCTAGAGAACCCCCGCCCCCATTTCACTCACAGAAAATATTCTGAAGGCGTTCTTTGGCTTTCTTGGTGTCTGAAACGTAAGGCTATTGAAAACATTTTTTCATTATACGCGTTTAACGGACAAAAGACTTATTGCGCATGCTCAAGCGCTTTTTGTCTTATCTCTAAATTTAATTAAAATTTTGAAATGTTCAATAGATATAAGTTTAAATTGGGTATAATGCCTAAACTTTTGCCATATACCACTCAATTCCGTCCAGCCGTTTTCATGCGATACCGGACAAAATTATCATTACAGACATACACACATCCCCTTTCATACACACAGAAAATAATCCGAAGGCATTTTTGGTTTCTTTGACGTTTGAAACGTAAGAATATTACACAAAAATTTCGATTCTAAGCAATTTACATACAAAAGTATGAATTTATTGATATTCACAACCATTAAATTTATACTTGTTTACTATTTTTTTTTCTTTTAAATTTGCTTTTATACAAACTAAAATGTACTAAATTCAATTTTTCAAAATGAAAGGGAACTCAAATATCTGCTGCACCTTGTGTGTGATTTCAGCCAAACAGTTCATTTGTAGAATAATACACTCCTGCTCAAAAGTTTAGCAAGATTTGCAAACGACCAGGTTTTTTCAATTAAAAACTTATCTCTCGATGAAATGTTTTCTGACATTGAGTATTTAAAGAGTCTGGATCTCCCTCATGTTTTTCAGTGATGATTGGTTTAAGACAACATTTAGTGGGTTGGTAAAAAATTGAGCAAAATCCATAATGTTTCTTTTCACCTATCATCCTGTATCGTTAAGTGAACGAAATGATCTGTAACTTTAAGATATGTTAATATAGACCTAGCACAATTTGTGGATGAATTTGAGTGACGATAGTATGTTAAACAACGGAAATATAAGCATTTAATTTAAAACTAGAAAAAAAAATCGACATGTTTATTATTATAATATACAGAGTTTTAAACGAAAATTGTTCCTTTCAGATAATTTGATAGAACAGTTTTGAAACAATATATTGCAATGGGATTAAAAATATCTTAAATATCTCATGAAATATGAGCATATTTATGAAAAACGTTTCCTGTGCATGTGCGAAAGATAGAAAACATTTTTGTTACATAGGTTGAAAGCTAGATATATTGAGCAACTTTTGTTAAAAGTTCGTTTGAATAGAGTAAAAATTAAGCAAATTGTTGGGAAAAGAACGAGCTAAATTTTAGGTATTTTCCAAGAGTTCAAATTTCATAAGAATCTTTTCACATGACGCGTAATTAATTTGAAGATCCAATCATTTCAGCCACGCTCCAAAAGTACTTTTTTGGGAAAAACCCCTTATAAACTTGTAACTCTAACATAATTTTGTTTATTTACTAAAATTTGTGGATTATAAGTTTTTTTTTTTTCCTGACAAAAAAGCACATTTTCAAAGTGGTTGAAACAATTGGATCTTTAAATTAGTTACGCGGCATGTGAAAAACCCGTTATAAAATTTCAACTCTAGAAAAATACCTAAAATTTAGCTCGTTCCTTTGCCAACAATTTACTTAATTCTTACTGTATTCAAATGAATTTTTGATAAAAAGTTGCGCAATATATCTAGCTTTTAACCTATGTAATAATTTTTTTTTCTATCTTTGGCAAATGCGCAGTGAAAACCTTTTTCATAAAAATGCTCCTATTTCATGAGACGTTTAAGACATTTATATTCCGATTACAGTATATATTGTTTCAAGAGTTTTGATTTTCAAATAAATTGAAACTTTGGTTGAATTGAAATTGATAATTTTGGTTTAAAACATTGCATATTATAAACAAAAACATGCTGATTTTTTTTTTTTTTTTTTTTTTTTTTTTGAGTTTTAAAATAAATGCTTATATCTCCATTTTTTAACATGCTATCGACACACAAATTCATCCATATATTGTACTGGGTCTATATTAACGTATCCTAAATTTACAGATCATTTCGTTCACTCAACGATACAGGCTGATCACAAACATTATTGATTTTGCTCAATTTGTTTCTGGCCCTCTAAATGTCGCCTTAAACCAATCTTCACTGAAAAACACGAGAAAGACCCAGTTTTTTAAATACCCAATGTTTGAAAAGATCTCATCGAGAAATAAGTTTTAAAACTGAAAAAAAAAAAAAAAAAAAAACTGATGGTATGCAAATCTTGCTAAACTTTTGAGCAGGAGTGTAATAAATATTCGTAATAATTATCATTGTGACGAAACTGCTACTTCACAAAGTTACTTATTTTCTTTGTTATTCTATACTCTCACAGTAGAAGGTATTTGATTCAATTTACAAAAAGTTTCCATTTTAAGGTTTTGTTTGATTCACACATCTTGGGATGGCTTGAACACATTTTAACTCATTTAAAATTTATTATTTATATGTTGCGCACATATTGTTATCCAATTAGCATTAGATATAGAATTTTTTATTGTTTGGACTACAGAACAAGTATTTTTCTTCTGAAATATTAAATATAATTATAAACGAAAATTGGAAGAAAAATTTTGTCTTAACTATTTTAAGTAGTTATTATTAGAAATGTGAACAGATTAATAAAAATTTTCTTTTTCTCTTAACTATCCAATTGTGCAACTTGTAGAATAAGTCTTCTATAGTCATTAAATACAGTTGGACACCAGTCAAACCAATATATAATTTTAATTAATTAACAAAAAAAATGTGTTATTACTATATACATGTTTTAGTTGTTACTTAAAATCATAATAAAACAATGAATAATAAATGTAATATTGTTGAAAACTTACTTGCTGCTTCAATGTAATATAAGTTTGTCAATGAATATAAAAGTAATGAGCAATTTTATAAAGCTTATAAGAAATATTACTATCAGACAAATATAATTTTGTTCAAAAGATTAAATACACAAAAAATACGCCTTTACATTTTGGAGTTTCTACAAAATAAATAAATAAATAAATAAAATGTTATTAGAATACGGAATAGTTCCCTGGAATTTTCTAAAATGGAATCCTAACTATCTGTTATATTTTAGAATATCAAAGCAAATATATTCAACCAATTAACTTGACCTTAATAATCTTAAAATCAAATAAAAGTATCCCTTAGAATAATCCATTCCTACGTATATAAAAAGCCAAATTGGATTTACTCCATCTTAAGATTTTGAAAGTAATTTAAATTATTTTTTTAGATCTAAGAATTATTTTTTTTCCTTTTACTTCAAACGAAAGGAACGGCAAACATCATTAAAAACTGACTCTCTTTCTTTGAGCTTCTCACTTTTAGATGAAGAGAAAAAAAGAAATGTTTCTTATTTTTAAATAACTTCAAAGAAAGATATGAGAAGCTTAATTAGATGCTCATGAATATTTGAAACTTGATAGGAAGTATTTTTGAAGAGTGATTTCATGAATAATATTAACAGGAAACATATTGCGTTTAATTATGTTAGAAGTTGGAAACTTCAATATACATGATGTATCTTCTAGGTTTTCTACTACCTTGCAGTTTCATTTTAATCATTAAAATTAACTTATTTATCGTCAAAATAAATTTGTTTGGGGAAAACAAATAAAAAATAAATAAATAAAATAAAACGACAACAACAAAAAATCCTATATCGTATTATAATTATGATTTTCTTTATTAATTGTTTTAAATATAATAATTAATAATTTAAAAGATCAAAGATTTTTTTCTGACGATTTTAAGTTGTTCAATATTATTAACCCTTTACCTGCCAAGGAAAATTTAACAGAGTCGCTTCTCAGTGCCACTATTTTTTCACAATTGCGCTTAGTTACGCGTTAACTGTTCCAGAAGCATTACTTTTCCGGTTGCTCCCACTGCCTCTTATCTGAAAAAAGTAAATCTATCGAAAACACTATCAAGGTCATATTTAAAATCATTTTCTTGCATTCCAAAGCCGTGGAACTAGTTTCATTGGGAGCAGCGCAACGTAAAGAATCGCATTTCGGAAGAGGTACACCCAGGGCAGTTAACGCATCGACTTTGTGATACCAATATATACGCCCGGAGCCGTCAAGGAGTTAAGTTATTCTCGGCTTCTACTCTGAATACTTCTGTAAAAATTTCTGTTATTTAGTCAGTGTTATAAATCCTTATAATTTTCTATTAGCTTGTTGCATTTTATTTCACATTACTATTATAAACAAATAATAATAAAAATAATAAAAGAATTTTCAGAATGTAATAAGGAAGCATTCAAATGCAAGTTTTAAATAATTTCCATCGGTTTATACAACTAGAAATATTTTCATTTTTAATCGTATTATTTTAAATTTTATTTGTAAATGCGAACATATAACACCTGAAAATATATAGAACATTTAAACGATTGGCTATTGGTTGGAAGGTATTTTTAGATTACTTTTAACTTTTTTTTTTGCAATTGTTTTGACTGATTTTCAAAACAAACAGTTACCCGAATTTTTAAAGAATCTTTTTAGTTTGTCGATTTTTGTGAAATATCAGTTTTGAGTTCGCCAATATTTGTAAAAGGTCTCTGAGATTTATGAGTTGAGTGTTTACATAGATTTTTTACGTCGCGCTAGTGCTACGCTATGAGCAATTGGTGACGGTCAGAGACTCATTTTAAGGGTGGTCCGGAGACATGCTATTACAATTTTGATCTTCCATAGAGGGAATAGCTCCCCTGATTCGACAACCCTTTCTCCAAAGGTATAATCTGAATGGGATCATGGAGGACTTTGCGACTAAGACGGATTTTACAATTGGTGACGGTCAGAGACTCATTTTAAGGGTGGTCCGGAGACATGCTATTACAACTTTGATCTTCCATAGAGGGAATAGTTCCCCTGATTCGACAACCCTTTCTCCAAAGATATAATCTGAATGGGATCATGGAGGACTTTGTGACTAAGACGGATTTTACAATTGGTGATGGTCAGAGACTCATTTTAACGGTGGTCTGGAGACATGCTATTACAATCTTGATCTTCCATAGAGGGAATAGCTCCCCTGCTTCGATAACCCTTTCTCCAAAGGTATAATTTGGATGGGATCATGGAGGACTTTGTGACTAAGACGGATTTTACAATTGGTGATGGTCAGAGACTCATTTTAACGGTGGTCTGGAGACATGCTATTACAATCTTGATCTTCCATAGAGGGAATAGCTCCCCTGCTTCGATAACCCTTTCTCCAAAAGTATAATCTGGATGGGATCATGGAGGACTTTGCGACTAAGACGGATTTTACAATTGGTGACGGTCAGAGACTCATTTTAAGGGTGGTCCGGAGACATGCTATTACAATCTTGATCTTCCATAGAGGGAATAGCTCCCCTGCTTCGATAACCCTTTCTCCAAAAGTATAATTTGGATGGGATCATGGAGGACTTTGCGACTAAGACGGATTTTACTTGCACCAGCCACCATTAATGTATACGACAGTTTCTGAGATTTGTAGAAGATGTATTCACGATCGTCGATGTTTGTGAAAAGTCCTTTACAGACTTTTTAGACGGAACATGCTTCAATCACAATATAAAAATATTTAATGAAATTCTAGCATCTATATTAGATATTTTATAATTTGATGTGTAGGTGTTAACAAAATTTCATTTGCCTAATTTATCAGCAAAATATATGCTGCGATACTTACATAAAAACTTCAAGCAAATGTCGCGCGAATTAAAAAAAATATTTTTGATAAAATGAATTGAAATTTAATTCCTCTCAAGGGGACTTGGCACCTTTGATTTAGCACCACTGAAGGTTTCATATAAGTGCTTATATTTCCATTATATATTTATAAATTAGGCTATAGTAGGTTTAATTTAAATTTTATTTTCAAAAATGAAAAATTCCTTGTCGCCAATGGCTTTCGAAAAATGAAAATTAACCCTTGCCCTTATCCGAATGAAAAAAACCAGGATTTGCCCCGAACTGAACCGGCATTGCCAGCTAACACGATTTTCTCTGAAGATGAGAGTAAATCTGATCAGTCGTCCACTCCCCCCACTCCCACCTTAATCCTAAACTTTTACCAAAATCGTTTGAGTAACTTCTGAGAAACTAAAGATATACAAATACTTAAAAAAAAATGTACATATATCCACGGTTAACTTTTTATTAAAAATGAGGATATAGTGTATGTTTATTAAATATAAATATGGATAAAACCAATATTAAAAGGAGACTTGGCGCTGGATTATTAAAACCAGTAAAAACTACAACGTCAGAAACACCAAAGAAAAACATTTCGGAAGCATACAGCTGTTTCGGTAGTCTTAGGCTTAGGTCCGTCTTCAGTGCATAAAGAATTCTGGAACTCGAGAAGTGCTCGTATATATAGAAGAGGGACCGAATTCTATTGAACCAATAGGATTACGGGAAAGGTGAGGAGAGTGGCCAATAGGAATCTTAGAAACGTTAGCTGTGTAAACTGTAGAAAATTTAAGAAAATGTAGACTGAATGTAAAATTTCCAACAATCAGACAAATAGGGAACAGCGAAATCACAATTTACAAAAGATTTTTATGAATACAAAACGCTTCAAAGAAATCGAGTTCATCAATGGATTTAGGTCTGCAAATTATTTTAGCTGAATCAAATTTAAAATTATGATTTTCCTCCCAGCAATGCTTAGAAATAGCCGATTTATTGGTTTCTTGTTTGCGGACGTAATTAATATGTTCTTTTAGACGAAATTTAAGACGGCGTTTAGTTTGGCCGATGTATGATAAACCACACTGACCGGAAATACTATAAATGCCCGAAGAATTATGCATATCTATAGGATCTTTTAACTGAGAAAGAGTGAGTTTAGATCCTTTACAGCACTACACAAAATAAAATTATCATATATTTTCATATGCATGACGGTATGTTCTGTATATAATACAACATTGAAATCATTCGCCATTCGTTTGCAGGTTTACCCAAAAGAATTGGAAATATTTTGAGGCTATATTTGTAAATTGGTGGAAGTGCATTTCAGATTGAGTTTTTTTTTTTTTTTTTTTTTTTTTTAATATAGGAATATATTTACGTACACAATGTGGAGTGTACATAATTTATAGGCAATATGCGGCTACTAATAAATTAACAAAAACATTCTTCTTTATTGAATGTAATTCAATAATATGGAAGATCTTCACTACAGTTTATCATGTCCAAGAAAATTGCTCAAGAACATTTAATTTCTCATACCCGTACTGTTGAAAAAGTCTTTTTAAAGTTACATTTTCACCAGTGCTAGTTTTTTGTATAATTACACATTTGGAAGTCCTCTAAATGTTTGTTTAAAATCAAGTTTTTAAAGGTTAACCCCTGTCTATGTCTGTTATCAACATAAATTACAAGGAAATAATTTCAGGCAATTCAAATGTTGTATTTTTAAGTTCATATGACGTTGCCATTTGAAAAAGCTTGATCAAAATTGATAATTTTCAAGGAGTGGTGCGGGTAAAAGTTATTTGAATAATTTGATTTAACTTCTGAAATTTAACAGCAGTTATGAATTCTGTTGTCCAAAAAAGTTTGAAACACGCTTTAATTCTCCATCTGTTAGAGATAAGTGTAGAATGTAAATTGAGAAAATGTTTAAAATAATGCAGACAAGATGACAATGATAAGAAATAAATCCACCTGTAAATTTCATACGACCCCTCTAACCAAATATGATCAATTAATTTTTTTTTTCCGTATCAATTAAAACCTCTGAAAAAACTGCATGACTGTATCTTTAAAATTAACTGAATTATAATATACATAGAAAAACGTAACTCATGCTATTTTTACGTATCTGTTAAAAAGTTGTTTTTTACATGAAAATAGGGATAATATACATATCGATAATGGAAATTTTTTAATCAAATATACCATGTTTGTCAGAAAAAAAGTCTGATGTGCACTTAAATAAAAACTAAGTAGCCTGGTGCATGTGATAGACGAATGATTAGCGGTCTGGTTATCAGCTGCCAGGTGCTGAGTGCGAATCCTGGATTAGCAATTAATATACATGGTGATTTGAAATTCATTTTAAGCTGTAGGTCCCATTCTAACGAGCTTAATGTTCAAAAAGATGTCTGTAGGGCAAACCTCAAATCCTAAATAGGTAAACAGTAATCGGCGCATGCACGTAGCGAAACGCATTATTAATTGGGACACATAATTACTAGTACAAAAGATATATATATATATATATATATATATATATATATATATATATACGTATATATATGCATATGATATATAATGATAACAATAAGAATGAGAATGAAAAATAAACAGATGAATAATTCGTTATAACAACTCCCACGAAAGCCAATTTGGTAATTAGCTGACTTGATTAACTTTTTTTAATTTTTTTAATTTATTTGAAAAAAGAATACTCACTTTAAAATAATTCCGAAAAGAATGCAAAACATATAGAAACATAATAAGAAGGAGCTTTTAATTGATTGTAAGCAAAAGTTTTCTGATCGAACTGACATTAACTTAATGAACCAAAAAATGAGAAAAGCTGAATTTATAGGACAAGGCACAAACAATTGAATAAATAATAAAATAATTGACTCAGAATGCAGAGGCAACTCACCAGGAGTTACCACTCCCACACTGAGCTAAAATATGCAAGGTTTTATTTTTTGGCAAGCGATGGTACGCAAAATGCATAAAAGATAACTGAACCCTGCAATTAAAATATTATTTTCAGTGAAATAAAAGAAAATAAGATATATAACCTGCAATTAGAATAAACAAAGTTTCACTAGAATTAAATTCGTAAAGTACATGTTAGAAGCGACACTAATTGTAATTAATATGAAATATCCAAGCAAACATGAAGTTTTGTTGAAGATTTCAATATGACCTCAGAAGTATTGATTTAATGTACATACTATTGATGTAATTTATATAATATTGATATCATTATGTTGTATATGTTGTATATAATATTGATATCATGTATTTTAAAAAGAACTCGAGATTGCTTTTAGAATCGAATCTAATACAATAACAATTTAAACAGAGAATTAATTGTACAGAACATACATTTTGAACTTAAAATGTGTTTAGAATTTATCATCTTATTTGAAAAATGATCTCAAATATTTAAACAATTTTATACAGTTTTTAAAATTATTTTACATACACATTTGAAGAGGCTATATTACTGTTAAATGAAAGAAAATGAAATGTATGTGAGTTAATTTGCTAAACCGTCGTTTTGAAGGAAAAAAAAAATTGTAATTAATTTACACATTTGCGTATGTTATGGTAGTCTCAACATAAAAAACAATGTATAATATGTGAATGCATCGCAAATTCACAGCTGTCAACATTACTATTTTTTAAATTAGATTTATCCACCAGTATTTTTAATAATATTATAGTTTTAAAAAATTAAAGAACACGCTTTTATAGAAATGTGAACTAAAAAGCACAAAATATTTATCTTGGTATTAAAATGCAGGGTAAGAGAAAATCGTGTGAGTAACACACCATAATATTTATATACATTTAAATCTTAATTAAAATAATTTAAAATTAAACAAAAACTATTTTTAAAAAATCTCCCCTGACTGGGATCGAACGCCTGGGATCGACTAGACCTTTAGGTTCGTAGCGCGGAGCTGTACCTCAACGCCACGGCGTTCGTTCAGAGAAAGACTTTTTTTACAATATAGATTTTTTGTTTGTTCCCAGAGCGGTTAGAAACATACAAACATACATACAGGTGAAGCTAATAAAAGCGTGTTAAAAAGGAGTCTGTCACATATATTTTCGACTAATATATAACATTTAATAAACTGAAAACATTTACAATAACTTTCTGGTATGAAGTCTTCGATGAAAATATCGGAAACTTTGCACTTATGCGACTCTACCTTAACTACGAATAAATTGTTTTAATGTAAATATTATCATGCATATTATCTTTTTCTGGTATGTTACCAATTTACTTTTCTACTTTTATGATCCCTATGTTCAACGTTCAACGTTCAATTTTTGTAATTATGTTATTACATTAAAAATGAAAATCTAATTGATCCAATTTGTCTAAGGGTCGTATACAAATTTTAAAAGTGTAACTTTTTGAAAACTGAAAGGGGAGAAATATTTTATAATATAGTCTAATTTCGTACCTTATTCTGATCATTTTTTGGATTTACATTACATAAGTAAAAAATTACACTGAGTTTCAATTTTTTTTTTTTTTTTTTTTTTTTTTTTTTTTTTTGGGGGGGGGGGGGGTACCCTGTATAATATATTATTTAGAACTAGCAAATCCGTGCGAAATAGTCGCATTTTATTTATTTTCTTATTTACCTTTAAAAATTTAAAGCTTATAAATGTTATACCAATTTCACCACCTAATTAAAAATTTAATTTACCAGAAGCCAAATTATTAATAAAACCAAATTAATATTGTACAATAGTGAAACCAGAATCATTCAAAGAAAGGTTTCCAAATAAAATTCATGGTTCATGACCCAATTTTCATACTTCCACAGACAGTATAATTTTAATATAGGACTCACACGACGCCTTTTAAATTTTTGTCGTCATGTTGGCGATTACTTTTTATTCATTTTGGTATATATATATATATATATATATATATTTAAATAAATAAATAAAATAAAATAAAATAATTCCTATTTTGATTGTGTTTTTTAGTCAATTTATGACACAAAAGTTGTTCAGATTCTGTATATATCTTTAAAATATTGCTAGTTTTAAAATGACGCTTGCAAAGATTCTGAAGAAACAACTGTTAAAAATACATTTTTTTTCGTAAAATAATGTCATCAGACAAATGGCGTCATTTTTTCTTATTAGTCCGTTGAGCTAAGTCCGCGTGATTAAGTATTGTTCATGAATAAATATTATTTTTTAATCCTCGCGTATCGTATCGTTTCGACAAAAAATATTTGAAACTGGTCCATGTTAGAGAAATATTATATAGATAATTCGTTTGTCAAACCTGTTAAAAAAGAAAATTAGATTTATTTCATTTTAAAGTTAAACTTAAGGTTATTTAAATTCTTTTCTTTTCTTTTTCTTTCTTTTTTTTTTTTTTAAATATCAGAAGAAGGAATTGTAAACATCATTAAAAAATTCTCGGCGCTTGTCGTTTCTACGAAATAGAAAAGTTTATTTATTTATTTTGAGAAGCTTCGGGGAAAGATATATGAAGTTTAATTAGATTCTCATAAATATTTCAAAGTTAATAGGGGGTATTTTGAAGAAGGATCTCTTCAGTAACACTAACAAGAGACATCTTACGTTTAATTATGTTAGATGGAGAAAACTTCATTATACGAGATGTACTAGATATTTTCATATGTAAGTATTATTATTGCTATTAATAATTAAGTATAAATTAACTTAGAACTTTTATTTCAAATAATACGCTTACAGAAAAAAAAAAAAAAATCTAAATTACTTTTCAAGTGTAATTTCATTATGAAACCTTTCTTTTGATAATTATTTAAAAATTGAGTCGGCACAGTTCTTATGAAATAATTTTTTGTAAGCTTGTAAGTAAAAAAAAAAAAAAAAGTTATTTTATAAAAAAGTATAAAGAAGTATTTACAATTTACAAAGTGGATTTTGTAATTCACGTAGATCAGAAGAAAATGATGTACGTGTATGTTACGTATGCCTGTGTGTGTATCTCGCATAACTGATAAAACGACTAGATGTAGAAAGCTGTAAATTTGTAAATTTGTATGCAGGTAGTTGTAAATTTGTATGTGATGCTTTCTTAATTCCATTTATCATTTAGTTTTCTTGACTAAAATTGTTTAAATTTTTCATTTTTTTCAAAGTTTAATTTTGATAAAATTTGAATTAAAATCAGTTAAAAATCATTACTTGTGTTAAAGTTATGTTAAATTCGATTAATGGTTTGATAACAAACATGCCATCCAAATTTTATGTTAATATGCTCATTTGTTTAAAAATTATGCACAAATAATAATAATAATTAAACAATAAAAAATCTGTCAAAGACAAAATTTAGTTTAGTACGGAGGACTATTAATTTCCGTCTGTATTTTTTTATTTTTATTTTTATTTATTTAATTTTAATTTTAATTTATCTCATTTTTTGATCATAAGACTGGGACGCGTACTTTTTAAAAATGACTGAAATGAATTAAAATGAAGTGTTCCACCTAAATTTCATACTTTAATTAACTTTAAAAAATCAAATTGTCGTGTCTAAAAACTGTTTGCATCCCTAGATTAAGAAAAACCGTCCCATTCATTTGGTACCGAATTTGTAGCGATAGGATTGATATTTCTAATTTATTTTGGTGTTACACAAAACTGACTTAAAAAAAATCTAGATTGTAACTAATAGTCTCCCCCCCCAAAATAAATAAATAAATAAATAAATAAATAAATAAATAAAAAATAAATAAATAAATAAAAATAAATAAACAACAGTAAAATAGATTTTTGTCTTAACTGTTTGACATGAGTATATTTAGATTTCAAATATTCATCTCATCCATTCTTATAAAATACTAATGATCTACAATGTGATTATTCATCTTCAGTGATGTTAGGGATCGAACATTCTTTTGTTTTTTCCTTGATATTTATGATTAGTTAATGTAAATCTGATAACTTTCATCTTTTTACGTTAAAATTCTTTCACTCCTGTTTCCGGTTCTAGTTAATTTTTGTATTTCCTGTTACTTTCCTCTATCTATATAAAAACAGATTTTAGGTAACCCTTGTAACACTTGTTACTCTCTTCTATATACAGTCTAAGAAAAAAAAAAAAAAAAAAAAAAAAAAAAAAGACGCACCAAGAAGAGTTATACGAATGGGAAAAAAATTGGTCGATGTGATGTACATGTGGAGAAAACAAATGATTACAGTTTCAGAAATTTGAGATGATTTCATCAAGAGAAAGAGCCTTACAAAGTGAACAAGTCAATAACGCGTTGTCCCCTCTTCTGGCAATATGTAAGCAGTTATTCGGCTTGGCATTAATTGATAGAGTTGGCAGATGTCATCCTGCGAGATATCGTCCCAAATTCTGTCCAACTGGTGTGTTAGATTGGCAAAATCCCGAGCTGGTTGTAGGACCCTTTTTATGATGCTCTAAACGTCCTCAGTGGTAGAGAGATACGGCGACTTTGCTGGCCAAAATAATGTTGGGCAAGGAAGAAAACAAGCAGTTGAAACTATCTTCGTACGTGGTCGGGCATTATTATGTTGAAACATATGCTAAAAATTTCGTGATATGAAGGACAACGAAACGGGACATAGAATTTCGTCGACGTACCACTCTGCTTAAAGATGCTGCGGATGGCAACCAGAGGGGCCCTGCTATGAAATGAAATGGCACCCAAGATCATCACTCCTAGTTGTCGGGCCGTATGGCTGGTGACAGTCAGGTTGGAATCCCTCCTTTTTCGGGGCGTCTCCAGACGCATCTTCGCTGATCATCAGGGCTCAAATTGGAGTAGGACTTATCACTGAAGACAATTCTACTCCATTCAGTAACATTCCAGGTCGAACGTGCCCAGTATCACTGCAAACAGGCTTGTCAGTGTACAAAGTTTAATAGAAGTCGGCACAAGGGGCTCCGTGAGTTCAACCCCATTTCTCTGAGCCGCCTATTAATGGTATTTGAAGTCACTGAAGAACCAGTTGGACGTACGATCGATGATAACGACGAATTTGGGGCTTTGAGTACCGCTCTGACGATTAATCGGTTCTTAAATTCTGTCATATCTCTAGGCCGACTGCTTCCTTCTTAATACTATGTTCGGCCATGGTTCACCCATTCCTGCCAACATCACCTACTAGCGGAATCGCTCCTATCCAAATGTCAAAGAATTCGCAGATTAGATGAACCGGCTTCTTTGAGCCCCACTACACTTGTGACGACCTAAATGTCGTCTCCTCGCTCTATTTAACTTTTAGATTGACTTATTTAAATATTGAAGTGGGCACGAGCCTTGAATCTTGCTTATTTAACTTTAGATGGAAGCTGAAACTTGATTGCTTAATTAATGAAGAAATGACAGACAGAGTCAGATATATAAAATAAATGAGCTTTTATTTGAGCTTAATAGAAAAGGTGGGCGTTGGACTTTAATTATATTTAATATCTTTATAACTTAAGATGGGCAGCCATACTAACTATTCTAACTTTAAATAATTAACCACAAATAATTTCAACTACTACATTTAACTTCATTAACTTTTACTGCTGCTACTAATCTTTCGTACACGGGAGGATTCCCTATGCCACGGTACTACTCGACAACCATCATCTAGTACACTACTCTAAGCAGCTAACTCAACAGGCTACCTTCTAATCGGCTGCCTCCCTCTAACTAACTCCAACTAACTGACTACCATCCTCTCTCTCTCCAACTAACACCTTTTATACAGTTTCTTTCCAAAATACTTTATAAAATTAACATATCGCAGATTACAATTTCATTTTAGGATGAGAACTAACTCGATTACTCTACTGAATCCTAAATTCTTCGCATTCATGTTTTACTCGCAAAGTGCGAATTTTAACTGTATCACTTTGCTATACCTCACACACTCCTCTCTCAAATGCTGTCATCTGCACATATTGTTTACGCACCTGTATGTCAGGCATAGTTACTGTCTATATAAGTAGACGGAATAAAATTCTCAAAGAATTTATGACCTTGAATCAAGATTTCTTCTCTTTAATATCCTGCCAGTTGCGCAGTTAAAATGCGCTGTAGCGTCACATGTTCATTAATTTGCCGCCAAACTTTAAAAATTTACATTTTCCATCGAAACCTGTGTGCATGTCAATTTGTGTCCAATTTGCATTACTCCTTCTTGGTGCGTCGTTCTTTTTTCTCATAAGAAGAAAGTATTGAATTCATAAAAATTCGTCAAAAAAAAAAAAAAAAAAAACTCCGATTTTCAACGGAATTACAAGTTTTGAAATGTACTGAATATGATTTGATTCAATGAATTAACCCTTCTAAACCATGCAAACCATGAATACAATTTTATTTTATTTTTTTGCGACATTTTTGCGACTGTGATATTAGTTTTTCCGTTAAATTATCCCTCTTCATGAATTTATTCAGTTGAAATGCATTCTTGGAAACTAACCATGAATAATATTTTACTTTCTTTATTCCAATACGTTATTTTAGCTATGACACAATTTTCAGCGTTAGTTCAGGAAAATTTGGGCTTTCATTATCAAGAATATTTCTTTATCGTCATCAATGACAAGAGCATTACAGTGACAATTTACATTTAACAGAAGATTTAAGTTTGAACACAAAACTAAAAAAAAAAAAAAAAAAAAAAAAAGAAAGAGAAAAGAAATAAATAAATAAATAATAGAAGTTATAAACAAAAAATCAAAATCTGTCTCCTACATATTTTAATAAATTATTTCTTTACTCATAAATATGGTAACGTGCTTTATAGTGTATGAGAGATTACATGTTTTTACTGCGTGCATCTCTCGCGTGTATTCAGGAGCGCGCGTGTGTAAGTGAACTCGAATGTTACCTTCTAGAAACTTTAGTAGCTTCATCTATAGTGTGGATATTTTGTTTCTTAAAAATAACGAAAAGTATTTCATAAGTGATGCATAATTTTGATTTATTGTTTCTTTCTTTCATTTTAACACTTTCCAACAAAGTGTAAAAGTGTTCGGCTTGCCTTTCTCACTGTCTGTTCTCTAATTCCCGTAAATATCTATGGAATTTCTTGCAAATGATTTATGTTACTCAAGTTCACTATTGAACGTTCTGCATTGAAAATGGAGTAAATACCGCCACTGGTTTGTGTACAGCGATAACCGAAAGTATTCTGAACCTTGCGCTCTGTGAGAGGTATTTCGATAAGCCATATTTTACTTTTTTTAATTTGCAGAAATCTTAATGAAATTGAAGTATGTTATTCATGTTAAAGAATGCTTTCTAATGTATGTTAAAAATTGCTTTCTTGTGTTATGATTAGCATTATGCTATGATTAGCATTAGGATTTACAGGGTCTCAGAAAAATATTCAGTTACATTAACAGCTATTATTGGAAATTTGCTGGAATTGCATTTTTGTTTACGTTAAGCGTTTTAACACTTTCTAAAAATTTTTAAGAGATAATATTATTTGAATTAGTGAATTTGTCTGTCTGTCTATCTGTCCATCTCCCCGCTACCAGCGTCTATAATAAATATTCTTAGAATTTCTTAAAAATTATATGTGTTATTCAACTTTACTAAGTAATGTTCATATTTAAAATGGCATTAATAGGCCCTGTACAATTTGTTTATGTACAGAGACAACTAAAAAAATGCCAGCCAATACGTTGCATTTTAGAAGAGACATTTTTAGAAATCACATTTAAAAAAATTTCTACTTTAAAAATCTTAATGAAATTGACATTTATTGCTAATATGCTAAAATAATATTTTGCATGATATATCATATATTTAGCCTTCAGACTTACAGGGTTACACTGAAATATTCAGATACATTAAGGACTGCAACTGGAAATTGCTGGATATTTTTCCTGTTTGTGTTAAACATTTTTAACACTTTCCAAGAATTTTTAAAAGTGATTTTGAGTTCAATTAGTCTATCTATCTGCTTTTCTATGTTTCCGTAAGTTCATCGTGTAATGTACCGCATGATTTTTCATTAATATATATATATATATATATATGGTAGAAGCACCTTGCTTTTCCCGACATTTGATTAAAAAACCAGCTTAGTTCTCTTACTGCAGCCACGAGCGATCAACCTTGACGAAATGATGTAAACAAGACGTAGCTGTGATATCAGAAGGTCGTAATTCTCATCCGCTGCGCACGCATCCCCATAGACGGAGTCTTGGGGTTACGATAAACGGTTCAGTTGACGACGGGACTTCTACGATACGGTGTCCTGTATCATGCCGCATGCTCTTTTCTAAAAATGGTTGAAGACGAAGCCGAAGTGCTTAGTGCTGACGAAAGTAGTTTTTACGTAATTTAAACTGTGCATTATTTTCTTTTGACGAAAGTTCTGCCGAACATTATATGATCTAGTGCTAATAAGTGAACAGTTTGAATAATCTAGTTGGACGGTAAACATCATACGGGTGTTTTATAATATGCATAAGTATAAACTTCTGTTTTGACTACGATAAGTTATGAGTATAACTCAGCTGCTTAATATTGATTCTTTATACCATCCTGTACATAAAATGTAATATAGTTATTTTTTATTGAATATTAAATAGTTAATAATAATTGAGAATTAATTAATTATTAACGCTCACTTTAGTTCCCCACTATATTCTTCAGAAGTGGGATGATGTGCCTGAACTAAAAATTATTTTGAACATTTACTGAATAACATTTACTGAACTTAAATAAACTTTTCATAGACTGACTTTTCATCTCGTTGTCTTTTCATGATTGTTGGTTTAGGGTTATCTTCAAAGATTTATACTGTACATTCTTGACGTGTTGGAACGCTGACAAATGCTGTATTTTTCAGCACCAGTTATGATTTTAGAAATAAGGCAATGTCCATCATCGTTCTTAACTTAAGAGTTTCTTTACAGATTTTGACACGCTTCGCATTTCTGTGTTCTATTAAATTACGGGGTATCCAATCAAAAACTCATTTTTTCATATGCAGTTCTTAATGAATACTTTAATGTATGGCTGCGGATCCAATGTTAAGTTTCTTGTGTATCATTTGGTAAGCGTAGCAATTATCACAGATTGATATTTTACCCTATGGCCGACTCATTTTCTTGGACTACAGATGAAAAAAAGATATTCCAGTGTATAAATCATTCTGGAGAGAACTTCGACTTTACGAAATTTCGTAAACCAGCGGTCTGTAATATAGAGGCACAAACTGGAGTTTCATTTTCATAACCCCTCGTTAAAATAATAGCGGTAATGCTTTCGCATCAACTCGATTTTCCTTTCTTTCAAAATTTATTCTACGACAGCGAGCTAATTTGATATAGTTGCCATAAGCTATCGTCTAACGCCTTAAAAATGTTCAAATTTACAGATTTAATCAATAATTTATTTTTATTAAAGACTTTTTTTTAGCTTACTTTCTATGTTATAAACCTTCTGCCGAATCCGGGTTAAAAACGGATAAAGGGGAAAATAAATTAGAAATATCAGACCTATCAATATTACAAATTCGGTACCAAATGAAAGGGGAAAATTTTTTGAATCCAAGGTTGCAAACAGTTTTTCAACACGACAATTAGATTTTTTGAAAATAACTAAAGTATGAAATTTAGGTGCCAACAACTTTTGTGTAACACATAAAATAAATTAGAAATATCAGACCTATCGTTAGAAATTCGGTACCAAGTGAAAGGTGAGATTTTTCTGAATCCAAGGGAGCAAACAGTTTTTCGACACCACAATTAGGTTTTTTGAAAATAACTAAAGTATGAGATTTAGGTGACAACAATTTTTGTGTAACTCATAAAATAAATTAGAAATATCAGACCTATCGTTACAAATTCGGTACCAAATGAAAGGGGGGATTTTTCTGTATCCAGGGGTGCAAACAGTTTTTTGGCATGACAATAAGTTTTTTAAAATTAACTAAAGTATGAAATTTAGGTGGTAACAAAAAAGTTAGATTTTTATTGGGAATTTCTAACACATGTGACCAATAGACAATATAAGAGTAATTTTTATTTAATTTTCTTTATTTTTTTCTTTATTTATTTTTAACTAGCAGGCTTTGCCCGCTTCGCTGGTCACTAAATTTAAAGACTCTTTTCTATATAGCTTTATAAAAATAAAATAAAATACTGAAATTGCTCAAAAGCTCGCTTCGGATCCCTGCTGCCTTCGGTAGCGATTTGGTCATCCGCTAAAACTCGGGCGCTTGTCCCTATTACCTGAGACAATGGTTTACCAATAGGCTTCCATTAAGTCCTTATTAGATAACAGCTTCGAAATAGATAGTATCGAAAAAAATGAAGTATCCCCTTTATATTTGAATCCCAGTTACATATGAACAACACTATACGGGCACATAATATTTGCTTTTACGTTATTTCCTATGTTTATTTTGTTTATCCCCGATCAACCATAAAAATGATAACAATTTCACGCTAAATATTATAATATGCTATGACCGGCTACGTCTGTTGCATGAGACAATTAATTTTTTGTGGTTATATATAATTCATGGTTTGTAAGCATGATCATAGTACCGCCTTAATATAGTTATCTTTAGCGACTTTTCAATTTTTGTCACCATTTTAGATTTAATCCCTTAAGACTTAATACCTTGTAACAATATGCTATGAGCGCTATTTCTGCCATATTTTAGACAATGGTTATATATATTTCCCACTAAACATATTTTTATTTTCATTTATTTATTTAAATATTGATGAAATTTGAACTTCAATTTGGTCTAGTGTTGTACAGGCTGTATACTATATGTTTGTGTTTGTGAAAGAAAATTTAAAAAAAATTCAAAACTGCAATTTTTAATCCCACATAAAAAAAAAAAAAACATGTGACTTAATTAGTAGCACATTTAAAAAATTTTTCCAAACGGTTTCCATACAATCTCCTTCTGTTGCCACCTAAAATACATACATTAGTTAATTTTAAAAAATCTAATTGTCCGATCGATAAGCTGTTTAATCCGTTGGATTCACAAAAATTGCATCTTTCATTTGGTATCTTATTTGTAACGATACGACTGATATTTCTAATTTTTTTTATTTACTTTCCTCATTTTAAATAAATGTAATTTTTATCCGCGTTTGTAATGATCGATAGATGGCGCTTTCCCAACTGCAGTTGTTAGTAAATATAATAGCCACACGTGTATTTATTATTGTTCTTTCTTGTTGTTCTATCATTGTTTCAGCGTGAAAGCTATCAGTGGTGTGATAATTTCACCTTAGCCCACCAGAGGGCGAGCATTTCATTACAATCGCGGATTGTTCACGTTTCTTTTTTCTGTCGAAAAAATAATGATAATTTTTTTTGGCAACAATTAAATTAAGGAATAGGGCAGTTCCTTGTTTGTAAACAAACATCTCAACTTTTATGAGTGGTTGGGAAAAAGGCTTGGGAAAAGCATAGCGATGGCAGATCACCAACGGAAAATCAATGGTGGGCGGGGCGCGGGAATGTCGAGCGTGCTTTTTTGCCAACCACCAGACGTCACGAGGAAATGCTCTATAAAATTAAATATTTTAAATAAATGTAATTTTTATTGTTCACCTTTTTTTTTTTTTCTTTCTGTCCAAAAAATAATGATAATTTTTTTTTGGCAACAATTAAATTAAGGATTAAAATTAAATGGCCAATTTATCAGTAATTAGAAGGTTTTTATTTTAACATTTTAATTAATTAAAAGAAAACTAAAACAAAATTCGAAAATCGGGCTTCGAGGTGCATCAGGAGAGGTCATTACGAACCACCATGCAAATTTTTGTAGCTCAGCCATCAGCCGTTTTCTTGAAAAGCTCTGGAAATACATACACAATGACACACACACACACACACACAAACATCTTATTTTATTATATGTATAGATTTATTTTAGCTTATACTCTTTCTCATAAACTTTCTGTTGAATCCGGGTTAAAAACGGAAGAAGGGGAAAACAAATTAGAAATATCAGACCTATCAGTATTACAAATCCGTACCAAATGAAAGGGGTGATTTTTCTGAATCCAGGGGTGCAATCAGTTTTTTGACACGACAATTAGATTTTTTTAAATTAACTAAAGTAGGAAATTTAGGTGGCATCAACTTTTGTGTAACACCAAAATAAATTAGAAATATCAGTTCTATCGTTACAAATTAGGTACCAAATGAAAAGGGCAATTTTCTGAATTCAGGGGTGCAAAATGTTTTTCGACACGGCAATTAGATTTTTTAAAATTAACTAATGTAGGAAATTTAGGCGCCAACTCTTCATTTTAACCTTTTCATACTTTTTAGTGCGAATCAAGCTAATAGAAAAGTCTTTAATTAAGATTTTTTTTTTTTTTTTAATATATTTATTTTTATTAGCGTCTATCGTCTACCGTCTGATATTGTTTCAAAAGCTCTGAGTTACCCTCGTATAATATTTATTATACTGTTTATGGAAAATTAATAGAAACAATTAAAGAAATGTTGTTTCTTTATAAATTTAAAAAACAAACAAGATTCTTTGGTTGAGCCAGAAGAGCAATTTGATTTTTTTTTTTTTTTTTTTTTTTTTTTTTTTAAGTGGACGTCATTTTTTCACAAAATAGAAGATCAAGTTAATAAACTTGACTACGGTTTCATACAAATTAGTTCATAAATACTTATTTTTCTTTTAATCTTAGTTTGAAATTTTCAAGTAACCGCCATTTAGGATTAAATTAGGCAATAATAGATTAAGTTAGGCTGGTTGAGAACTTTATACAGGTTAACCAATTTTACATACCAGGAAAATCGGTTTATAGATACATTTTTTATCAGAGTTTGAAGTTTCCAGTGACAACCATTTTGGAAGAAGCGATAAATTGAGTTGATTAATAAAGGTGTTTTATTAACCAAGAGGTGCCAACCTCTATACCAGAACATCAGTCTCTGAGACCGCTAAAGGTTAGGCTTAGTGTAGGGACTTGCAGATGCCTATTCCTAGAACAGAGTACCGGCACGTTTGGCGATAAATGTCCAAGACGCCAAGGGTGTCTAACTAAAGCTTTAGTGCGACGTAAAATGTACTCAACCTGTACAGGATGGCATGCCTCAGAGCACAGATTATTATACAGATAGGACACTCCCGTATATTCTTCGGTAACCAAAATTTATTGTCAACGGCTGTAAGTTTCTCGAACTCTCCAGCATAGGCAATCGCTCGTCTGATTTTTTTTATTGTATCTATGTTCATATCGTAATATTAGTGCAACGTTAAACCCAACATCCATCCAACTAACCATTGTATTGATGTTTACGCACGGATTAATTGGCAACTTTGTTATTGTTTATACGAACTTGATTGTCGAAAGCAATTTATTTTAAGAAGCAAGTACTAAATATTAAGTAAATATATTTCGAAAATATACATAAACCAGAAATATTTTTTTCATTTTAAAGCATTTTGTATTATTTAAACCAAGCAATGTTAAATATTTAAGATTTCATACCATACTGCTATTTCAGCATTACAGTTTGTTACATTAATTTGTACACTTGAACACGAATGTGTTTGGCAAAATTTATTTGCAAACATAATAAAAATTAGTTTTATTTCTTAGAAAATAGCTGTGAATGTTATGATTTTGTGAATTTAAAAGTAGTAGAAAAAAATGAAGGAAAGAAAACTGCACATACGCTTTTGTTTGGCAACTTTATTATTGTTTACAGACTTCATTGCCAAAAGCAATTTATTTTAAGAAGCAAGTGCTAAATATTAAGAAAATAAACTTTGAAAATATACATAAAATAAAAACATTTTTTCATTTTAAAGCATTTGGTATTATTTAAAGCAAGCAACGTTAAATATTTAATGATTTCATACTGCTATTTCAGAATTACACTTTGTAATTTTAATTTGTACTTGAATATGAATATGTTTGACAAAGCATATTTTTAAACATTATAAAAATTAATTTTTATTTCTTAGAAGAATAGCTGCGAATGTTTTGAGGATAATTTTGTGAATTCAAAAACAATAGAAAGTGAAGAAAAAGAAAACTTCCCATACTAACCTGCAACTAACTACTCGAGAAATAGAAAAACAATTTTCGATCAAAGATGCTATTCATGTAGACTTAACACATGTAGTTCCCCTCTGTTGACGCTAGTGGTGCTACTATATTTCCTGTTCGCGTTTTAGCTTCACTGTCCTATCTGTATGATAATCTGTGGCCTCAGAGCAACCCTTAGGGGTGAGTCCCGAACCGTCGCCAATTGTCCACAGCGTGGCACTAGTGCAACGTAAAGCCCGCTGAAACAAGGGAAGCTACCCTTGGGGCTAGCAGTAAGCAGGGGGCGGAGCCCCTTAGTGTTAAAAAGAAACCTGTAAAATGTTATTACAATATTAGGACTTTCAATTTTTGAGCACTAACAGACACATTACGTAGAAATGTCAGTAATTGAGAATTCTTTCTAAAAGTTTAAGTTCGAATAGTTTTGTTGGTATTTGGTAGAATTTGTGAGCTATGGAGAAAATTGCGGATGTAGTTTACGAGTTTTAGGGATGTTGTGAGTTTCTAACGGAATTATGGTTTTCGGCGAGTTTTTGGTTTTCGAGTTCTATTGGAAAGTATTTTAGATAAAGTTTTGTTGCGATGATTTATTCAAAGTTATTTTTCCAGTCGTCAGATATATTTAAGTAGTAAGTCATTCGAAGAAGAGTTATTTGTAGGAAGTCTTCCGGAGCCAATTCATTCACAAGCGAATCATTGAATGGAGTTTCCTTGAGGAGTTATCTGCCCTTTGAAAGGTATATTTTTTATCAGTAGCTATCA
This sequence comes from Salticus scenicus, assembly GCA_963930645.1. Classification (NCBI taxonomy): domain Eukaryota; kingdom Metazoa; phylum Arthropoda; class Arachnida; order Araneae; family Salticidae; genus Salticus; species Salticus scenicus. Next base: position 272,224,978 of record OZ005652.1, on the reverse strand, counting down.
TTTTTACCCACTGCGCAGTACTAATGTGGCATTAAATCCAATCAACCATATAATATACTCTGTCACACATATGATACGTCATGATTGAGAAAGTAAATTTACGGCTGCAAGAATTCATAATTTATCGCCACAAAATTTCGCCAAATACATTCAGTACCTTTTTTTCAAAAAGCGGTCTGTGAGACCGATGTTCCCGATAAACATGATGAAAACATGTTCCGGCTAAAGGGTTATTACACTTTATTTTAAGCTAAAAGTTATGAAAATAGGGAAGATAGCGCCACCTGTTATATGTATGCATCAAATCAATTTTGTATTCTAACTTATTAACCATAAATTTTATAGATCTGTCATTATTCTTATGCATGCATACTATAATTTTTTAACTTAATGTTACTAAAAGTATTTTAAACTCCAATTTTTTTATTTTTTAGATCTACGAAAATGTCAACTAAATTCTTAAAGCCCAAATACAATGTTCTAGGAAATGGTCTTATAATTCCGGGAGGTTATAACCCAGAAAACTTCGAAGATGCCTTCACGTACGTACCGGAACCAGGCGATGTTTTCATATGTACTTATCCAAAATGTGGAACAACTTGGACTCAATGTATTCTACACCTTTTGTTAAGCAAAGGGAGAGCATTAAATCCAGGACAAAACATTTCCTCAATCATTCCACACTTGGAAAAAGGTAAAGAAGCTGTCTTAAATCTATCTAAACCAAGAGTTATTAAGACACATCTTTCATACGGCATGTTACCAAAAAATAATAATGCAAAATACATTTACGTAGTTAGAAATCCTAAAGATTGCTGTGTATCATTTTTCTACCACACAAAAAGTTTGGGCAAATGTTATGATTTTGTAGAAGGAAAATTTGAAGATTACTTTGAATTATTTTTAGCCGGAGAAGTTGATTTCGGAGATTATTTTGAGCATTTACTTTCGTATTTGCCTCACAAAGATGATCCTAACATGCTTTTTTTACTTTTTGAAGAAATGAAATCGGACATACGGACATGCATTAAAAAAATCGGTCAATTTCTTGGAGAACCGTTTATTCAGTCATGTGAAGATTCAGTTATTCTTGAAAAAGTCATTCAGAATTGCTCATTTCAATCTATGAAAGCAACGCCTTCATCTTGGCCAGCTGAACCGGTAAAAGGAACCCCCGGTTTCATTCGTAAAGGGGAAGTTGGAGACTGGAAAAATCACTTTACAGGTTACCAGACGGAGAGAATGAACCAGAAATTTAAAACAAAACTTGGTGGCACAGATGCAGAACATTTTTAGGACAAATATAACTGCTAATATGTACTGAAATTTTAGCATAAATCTTGCCTCTTTTAAGTTACAATTATTAATTAATTAATAGCTCATATAAATATACACCAAAGCAAAGTTTTCATTAAAGTCATTACAAGAGTTCATTTGATTGTAGAATAATTTGGTAAGCACTTTAAAACACATAGATAAAGCTGATAACTCTTTTAATTGTACCATTAATTTATCTTACATGGAAAACAACTTGGAATTAAATTATTAATTTATTGATTATATCTGTAAAATAACGAATGAATTTAACTTTTCGTACTACACTTTGGAGATAATTTTAAAAATGTCATTTTAAATTCCCTTAAACAGAAATTACTTTCTACATAACGTGTTATTTATATAGATGTTCTCAGCATAACTTTACAGCATATCTTTACAAAATTTAAATTCGTAAAACCTTCATCTTAGTCATTCTTCTATCATTGTGTTGTCAAACTTTATAATCGAAGACATTTTATGAAGAAAATATTGTCATGAGGATCTCATGACAGATGGTAGTCTCCTTAATAACGAAATTAAATATAGTTTACTCTAAATTACTCCATAAATATTTATCTTAATAACATAGTATTTTAAGAATCCTGTAACTCCAGATAACATCTCATAATACTTAAAATAAAGCTAGCGTAATTATTTCTTTTCGAATCTAATCCCCCTTTTTTCCTGGTTTGGTTCGAAAGGGGAAAAAAATACTCTTCCATTCCCAAATGTGGTCTTGTTTGCACACTTTCGACTGATTTCTAACAATGAAAGTCTCCATAGGCTCATAGGCAAAAAATTTTGAAAAAATTACAGAATACTCTCCTCATGAGCTTATGTATGTTTATAAAAAAATTCGACGGAATCACTATATATCATCTGCAAAAAAATATTGAAAATGCCCGATTTTTCGCTATTTATCGCTCGTTGGCGACAGAATGAAAACTGATGCAAAACGATTTTTTCATAAATATTCATTGCAGAAAAACCTTTTCCATGCTCTTCATACTAAACTATTATAAGAAAGATTACTTTAAATAAACACAATTTTGTCATATGTATTTATAAACCTAACGATTGAATTATACAACCTTCAATTTTTATTAAAATCACACAATCAACTGTGGAAGAAAATCATATTTATTAAAATTTTATTTTTCCGACTGAGTGAAAATAATGCCTGGACCGGGAGTCGAACGCTGGAACTTTGACTTACAGGGTCAAGGCTCTACCAATAATGCTGACCGTAATGCTGACCGGGGTGTCGGCCTGGATAGCTCAATTGGTAGAGCCTTGACCTTGTAAGTCAAAGTTCCGGGGTTCGACTCCCGGTCCAGGCATTATTTTCACTCAGTCGGAAAAATAAAATTTCAATAAATATGATTTTCTTCCACAGTTGATTGTGTGATTTTAATAAAAATTGTATTTCTTTCTCCCATTATGTAATGTTGTTTTCCATTTCTTGCGGCTTATTTCTGTCGAGCTATCTACATGATAGACCAGAGATGTTTCTGCCTAAAGGTTGTCTGAGTGAGTAATGCTGACCGGGGTGTCGGCCTGGATAGCTCAACTAGTAGAGCTTTGACCTTGTAAATCAAAGTTCCGGGGTTCGACTCCCGGTCCAGGCATTATTTTCACTCAGTCGGAAAAATAAAATTTCAATAAATATACAACCTTCAGTTTAACGGGAAATACTTAAACTAAGCTTACGTTTTACTGCAGCTTTAAATATTATGACTTAAAGTAAAACAGTATGCGCATTTATTTATTTAAAATTTAAATTGATAAAAATTATTTCAAATTTAAATTTAGACTCAAATTTCAGTTTAGAATATGCATTGATATTGAAAATTTACATCTTTATTGTCATTTACTTTTCATTACTCTAGTGAGGTAAAATTTACCAAACAACTTTTTAAAGTCTACGTACCAAATTAATTTAAATAAGTTTAACTTAAAAAAATACGTTTGTTTAACGGTTATTTTGTAACCATGCAACTTTTATTATTTTATTCAAGCTTTACAGTAAATTTTAATAGAAAATTATAAAGAAATAAAAATTTTAAGCTCTTAATGATTTTAAATAACATAGCTTAGCAGGGGTCGTAAAACAAGTCTTTAAATTAGCAAAAACGCAAAAACGCAAAAAAAAAAAAAAAAAAAAAAAATTGGATTCGCGTATTCTTTGATGTTGAAAGATGCTTCATTTTAGAAGTTGTAATCCTACCCACCCCCACCCCTCCCAGAAAAAAGGTTTTCTTTTGTTTATACTTTTTTTTTTGTGTGTGTGTGAGGGGGAGGGAGTAGAAATGTTCTTTCATCAATATATTTTAGGAAGATATTCATATATTTTACACAATGTATTTATTACATAAATGAGGATTAGTAAAAAAAGGATGAAAGCAGAATGATTGATAATTTACACCAACTACATCTTCCAAAAGGAATTAAAGTACAGTTTGAATAGTTAAAGTGTCAGCAGTTTCAGTTCCGAATACAAAATTAACAGGATTTTCAAAATTCCCTGGGTACAGCGTCTAGAATAAACACTGTGTCAATCGCCTTTAACCGTGATGTTAAAATGATGCTACAAAAATTAAGCTTACCCAGATGTCACTGTGATCGAAGTTATTGCTCAAATCGAAGACCTGATTGGTTTTTCCCAGTTTCGTCAGTTTAATCACGTGATCTAAGCATATAATTAACCAATAGGGAGTCTCGGTTTTGTTGTCGTGACCCTAGCTTCGATTACAATTCGGTGACAGGCTTAATTTTTTTAGTACAATTTTATTCGCCGGTTTCCACACTGTTTATTCTAGACACTGTACCCTAGGTATAATTTAGTATAACCGCAGGCATACCAGGAATATTTACACATATTCAAGTAAAGGGGGAGGAAAAATGATTATGTGCAATAGCTTGCATCTTGAGACTATTATTTCTGTGAAATATTTCGCATGGTAGGTTTTCAACTAATATTCTGCCCGAAAACTTTCGAATAAAATTTTTCCATTGTCGAAAACCGTATTTGTCGAGAGGTTGAATCAGAGCAGTAGTTTTTGGAGGAATATTCAACAGTGTGAAATTTGCATTTAAAGGTGCGACACTTTCAATCAAAGAATTGGTTTTAAATGCTCACTAACTGTCGACTAGAAACAATGATGCATTTGGTGTAGTTTTGAAATATACTTCGGATAACCAACCATATTTTTAATTCATTTTTGCCAATTTTTTCTGATTTAGTAGGAACGACATAAATATTTTCTGCCTCAAATAGCTCCTTTCATATAATAGGTCGAAATTTTCCAGTTTTCTCGGGAAAAACAATAAATAAAGGTGATGGCAGTTTTCCACTTTTACTTATTATAGGCATAATAGTATATGAATGAGTCACTGAATTGATCGATTGAGCAGCACTTTCAATATGTTTTGTGCAAATATAATCTAGAGTTCTTTTCAAATGTACCTCTTTAGTAAAGCTAGATTGATCAGCATTAAATACTTGATCATCCAAAAGTTGTGAATTTCTTATAAAAATATCTGCATCATTTATAAAAGCGCGGGCACACTGTTCAATAGTAATGCTTTCTATGCTTTCCTGACGTGATACAGTTTTCGTTATTTTTCGGCTACAAATGCGAAATTTATTTTTAAAATTGGCTAGCCACTTTTTGGATGCTTGAAATTGCCTTCCAAATTCGGAAGCTTTTAAATGCGCCCAGCACTGCAAATTATAGTCGTGTACATTAATTTTATGTCTTCTGGCCTCTTGAAATTTTTGAAGTACATATTTTTTTATTTCTTTACCTTTTTTCTCTACGATTAGTTACATTTTCTATTTGTTTTTTCCAGTGATACAATTCACGTAGTTATTTTACATATTTAAACATCGCTTGGACACTTTTAAAACTGCGAATGACTTTTCTAGAATTAACATTACGCCAGTAACTTACAGCCTTTTTCTTATAAGCCCACGATATATATATATATATATATTGATATTTTACATCTTTATGAGGCAATTCGTTAGTACTATACTCATTTTCATCGGTACTTCAGGAGGTTTCGTTAGACGAAGGATAAATCATCATCAGGAATGACTTCAAAATTTTCATAACGTCCACACTCACATTTTTTTAATAGTTCAACAATGTGGTTTTTTAATTTGATTTCTTCTTCTGTTACATTTGTTAATGCCATATTCTTTTCCATGTATTGTTTATATAGCATCCAAACAACATTGAATGTGTTAATTTCCAAAGCCATTGTCTTCAACAAAAATTAAAGTAAATTCAGTTTCCAAATTGTAAAACTCGTTTTAAACGCTAACTAAAAGTAAAAATAAAAATAAATATTTGCGAGTTGCAAAAGATACAAAAGATTTTCCAATTACTAATTAAAAAAAAACTAAAAATATGTATAACTTAAACGTCTATTTGACTGCAATTTAAATATTTGCAACTCGCAAGATTAAAAAAAAAAAAAAAAAAAAGGAATTTGTAAAGCTAAAAGGAATACTTTTAAAAGGCCACATGCATATAATATACAAGCTGGTATGAGAAATTCTTTCATCGGCTAATTTCAAACTTATTTACTATAACGCTATTTAGAAAGATTAGTTTTGCCAGAAACTCTCAAACGCATTAAATAGGGTTGCATTTGATGTGAAAGGGTGTTGCTCGCCAAATCGCGGGTCCTTTGTCTTTTTGCTCCAAATATTCATAAGTATTTTATTTTTTTTTATAGACTTTTTAGTGTGATTCCGCCGATAAATTTAACTGATCTTGTATTACCTATGTAAGTATCTCTGTTATTTTTTACACAACATTCGGAGTATGCGCTTTGAGGAGACTTTCCTTGTAAAGGTCATTGACTGTCAGTGAAACTTACCCCTCGGGGTTATGACATGAGTCTCAAGAATTTTGACGAGTTTTCCGTCCTCGCTAGTTGTGGTAGCTAGCATCCTTTTGTTATCTTTGAAAATATCATTTTGGCGTCATACAGTTTCCCTTTTATTATATGAGCATTTTTCTGATTGGCGATAAAAATCAGTGTGTGGATGTAAATGCTTGGCATAATATAGCCAGCAGTGTTTTAATTCTATATGTATTTTACACAATGGAAATTTTTAATGTTTGAAGCAGCCAGCTACCGTTACCATGTATCTTTTCAGTCTTTGTACTAAGCTGGAAACAACAGCGCATTTTAAGCTTTCTAGGCTTGTTATGAACTTTTTTATATTTGCAAATATCAATAAAATAAAAATAAAATGAATTTACTAAAAAAAAAAAAAAATTATAATCTTTGTATGTCAATAGTGGTATGAATTTTTTTAGTCAAGTCAGTCATATTGCATCGTATCGATTACCACATCTAAATAATTTATGGACCTTTTGCGTTTAAAACGATCACGCGCTATCATAAGTGGGGTATTAAAAAAAACCTCACGACAAATATGCTTATGAACATATCTAAACTGCATTTTCCCCCCTCTGTCTTTTTTCCAAAAATTCCTTTAATGAAACTACCCTTTGCACACAGCACCACTAAAACAAGAACGAAAATTCATACGTTTCATATACAGTGCGTTGCATGAATATAAACGCACCTTTTCCAATAACCAGAAATAGAATTTTTTAAATTTTAAAAGAAGGAATGTGATTTACAGTTATTGCATATGACTAACAACTGAATAAGATGCTTTGAGCACGTATATTTAGGCTCATGCAAACTTATGTAAATGAGTTTTATGCATTTTATTATTTTTCACTGTTTTTCGTTTGTTGCACGAAATTAAACGCACTCTGTATTTTGCGTTTAAAATTTAACAGATCCACCGGAATTAAATTAAAACACATAGTCGTGTTGCTAAAGTTATCTAAAATCAGTTTTAATGCTTGAGTGCAAAATTTACGGAGTTTGTTCAGGATTGCAAGAGACTTTGACAGTAGACGAGAGGATAAAACTCGACTTTATGCGTGGTAAAACCTTTAGCAATTGTAAACCTGGGCACCGAATCGGAAGAAGTGAGAGTGTTGTGCGAAATTATATAAAGAAAGGAGCAAATTATGAGAAAAAAGCGTTAAGAAGCGAACAGGAAAGCTCGCCACTTACGACAAACTTCGAATATGCAACGCTGCAAAGAATAAGAATATTTCCTGTGCGAAGTTAAAGGCTCAATACAAGCTGGGTGTTCATCGGACAACCATATGGAGAGCCATCAAAGCTGCAACATTCATTAAATTTAAGAAAATGAAGGCGAAAGCACCCCTCACTCAGAAGCACAAAGATATGCGGTTGGAATGGAGATGAAAATGGATACTAGATCGACTAAATTGGCAAAACGTCATCTTCTCAGATGAAAAAAAGTTTAATCTCGATGACTCGAACGGATTTCATAGCTACTGGCACGATTTGAGAACCGAAGGAATATAGTGTTCAAAACGTCAATCTGGAGGTGGGACTGTCATAGTGTGGGCAGTCATAGGTTTTAAAGAGACTTTCGAATTAGAGTTCGTGGAGAACACTATGATCTCTGTAGATTATGTCCAGATGCTCACAAGGAACCTCCGCCGTCAAGCAGGCTAGAAAGCTGGAAGAAATTATATTTTTCAGCAAGATTGTGCATCTGTACATACAGTACATATCGTGAAAAAATGATTCCGTGACAATAAAATTAAAGTTATGGATTGGCCCTTAAAAAGCCCCGATTTAAACATAATGGAGAACGTATGGGGTATTCTGGTTCGCCGTGTTTACGTAAACGGAAGGCAGTTTAACACGAAAGATGAACTAAAATCGGTCATTGTATTAGCTTGGAAGACAATCAGCTTGGATGGCCTCAACCCATTATATCAGTCAATGCCAAGGCTCTTACTGGCTCTTCTAGAAGCTCATGGTGGCTTTACAAAGTATTAGATATAGTATTTGTTACTCAGTTATTTGTTTTTTATATGTGCGTTTAAATTCACGCAACATGTATTTTTGTCATAAATTCAATAAAGTTATTTTCTATAAAATCATATTGGTCTTTCATTGTTTTGACTCGTATTTTCATTTAATGAATCATACACATAGAGTTTGGCTCAAGTGTCACCTATTCATATTTCTTTATTACACTTCTATACCATTCTAATTCTTAAAGCTAAGGTGCGTTTATATTCATGCAACGCACTGTAGATTATTATTAACACTTTCTAACTGCACGTACTCGTTTTATCTTTTAACCTTAAAATACTTTGCGTAAGTGATCACCAATGGAGAGACATAATGAAAGAAAGACACACAGATTAAATGGGAGTTCACAATCAATATTAAGCATTTTTGGAAAGTACGAAAACCGCATATCACAAACGAAATGCAATTTTCAAGTGTAGGCCTTAAACTATTTTAATAAATTAAAAACACTTAAAAAACACCTTAAAAACATTTATTAAAAATATAAAAACTTCCAGAGCTTTTCGTCTACACTGAAGAAGGCATCATCAGAGAATTTAGTTTTACACATACTTCAGAGCAATTATATGTACTTTTGTATCACATGGTCAACATAAAATATAAGTCCTTACATAAAATATATTCAACTGGAAGTCATAGATAGAGGCTGGAACTATTACATGGTAATGAGGTGTTACACTTGGACGCTGGAGCTATTGCAGGATGAGGGGATGCTACACAGGTTGGAACAATTTCAGGATGAGGAGGTGCTACACTTGTAGGTTGGAACTATTGCAGGAAGAGTAGGTACTACACTTGGTGGTTGGAACTGTTGCAGAAAGAGAAGGTGCTACACTTGAGGTTGGAACTATTGCAGGATGCGGAAGTGTTACATTTGGAGGCTGGAGCTATTGCAGGATGAGGAGGTGTTACACTTGGAGGCTGGAACTATTTCAGGATGAGGAGGTGCGACACTTAGAGGTTGGAACTATTGCATGGTGACTAAGTGCTACACTTGGAGGTTGAAACAGTTATAGAATTGAAGAACTGCTAGTCAAGAGATTCTAGAAACATCACAGTGCAAATGCAGGAGATGAAAATTTATTACATGTGTTTTGACGAGTCGCCATGAGGCTATTGAAGAGTAAAACTTTCCGGAACTGGAAAAAACAAGCTATTAGTTATTTTATAATATGGTGCCAAATTATTGGCAAAATTGCAGCATCTTTTGAATTTATTGAATTTTTATGTTTAATTATATTTATAGCTTCACAAAGATACAGTTCTTGGATCGTAGGAGGGGGTGAAGTAATTTTGACGTTATCCCACATAGGAGTAGCGTTAGGGTTATCATATATAAAATCAACTAAAGTAGAACTTCTTCCTTCCTTTATATTACGCTTATGTTCTTGAATTCGTTTCGTTAAAGTTCGCTTAGTTTGTCCAATGTAAGAGAAAAGTTCTTTGTTATTTTTAATGGTTATTTTATATACACCTCCAGTAGGTCCAGTTTGGTCACGATCACAAAGACACAAACTGGATCTACTGGAGGTGTATATAAAATAACCATTGAAAATAACAAAGAACTTTTCTGTTACATTGGACAAACTAAGCGAACTTTAACGAAACGAATTCAAGAACATAAGCGTAATATAAAGGAAGGAAGAAGTTCTACTTTAGTTGATTTTATATATGATAAACCTAACGCTACTCCTATGTGGGATAACGTCAAAATTATTTCAGCCCCTCCTACGATTCAAGAACTGTATCTTTGTGAAGCTATAAATATAATTAAACATAAAAATTCAATAAATTCAAAAGATGCTGCAATTTTGCCAATAATTTGGCACCATATTATAAAATAACTAATAGCTTGTTTTTTCCAGTTCCGGAAAGTTTTACTCTTCAATAGTCCCATGGCGACTCTTCAAAACACATGTAATAAATTTTCATCTCCTGCATTTGCACTCTGATGTTTCTACAATCTCTTGACTAGCAGTTCTTCAATTCTATAACTGTTCCAACCTCCAAGTGTAGCACTTCGTCACCCTGCAATAGTTCCAACCTCCAAGTTTCTCACCTCCTCATCCTGAAATAGTTCCAGCCTCCAAGTGTCGCACCTCCTCATCCTGAAATAGTACCAGCCTCCAAGTGTAACACCTCCTCATCCTGCAATAGTTCCAGTCTCCAAATGTAACACTTCCGCATCCTGCAATAGTTCCAACCTCCAAGTGTAGCACCTACTCTTCCTGCAATAGTTCCAACCTACAAGTGTAGTACCTCCTCATCCTGAAATTGTTCCAACCTGTGTAGCACCCCCTCATCCTGCAATAGCTCCAGCGTCCAAGTGTAACACCTCATTACCATGTAATAGTTCCAGCCTCTATGACTTCCAGTTGAATATATTTTATGTAAGGACTTAACTGTTGACCATGTGATACAAAAGTACATATAACTGCTCTGAAGTACGTCTAAAACTAAATTTCCTGATGATGCCTTCTTCTATGTAGGCGAAAAGCTTTGGAAGTTTTTATATTTTTAATAAATGTTTTTAAAGTGTTTTTAATTTATTACAATAATGACACGCGTTTTTAACTCTTAACTTGAGTTTGTTTATCTTAAATTATTTTAATATTTTACAGTAATCCTAAAATAAATCTTAACGCTAAATATATTATATTCTACAGAAAACGTTTATTTAGCATATAAAAAATATTTATGAGCTTTTTTATACGCTGATATCTTTCCGTAAATTATTTAAAACGTAAACTATTGCAGCATTACGCATGATGAAGTTATAAATCCCCTAAAATATACGTCTACCTCGGATTATAAAAGTGTGAATTGTGATGAGGATTATACACTATTATGTATTATAGTAGTCTCTATTTATAGAAAAAACTATTGGGCATCAAATATCGAGATCCTTACAGCCTTTCACAAACATATTTTAATGCTTTCCAATAAAGTTGAAAAGTATATATGACTTCAGTTCGTCTGTCTGTTCTTCTATCCGCACTCTAACTCCCGTAAATGTTCATTGAATTTTTTGATACTTATTTAAGTTATTCAAGGTCACTATGGAATGTTCTGTTTTAAAAATTACCACTACTTTGAGTTCAGGGACACTCGGAATAATTCCAAGCATTGCGTTATATGAGAGGTATTTCTGTAGGCCATATTTTAATACCGTTATTTTGCACAAATCCTAATTAAATTGTACATTTATTATTCATATGCACTGTAAAAAAAAATTTCAGTATTTTACAACAAAAGGTGCTGGCACCGCGGCTGCCAACACAGTTGCTGTAAAATTTACAAGCTGCTGTTTTTTATGGTGCTGTAAAATTTACTGCACTTTGCTGTAAATTTTACAAGATGCTGTTTTTAGTGGTGCTGTAAAATTAACTGCATTTTGCTGTGAATTTTACAGCACCATAAAAAGCAGCCGCTTGGAAATTTTACAGCAACTGTGTTGGCAGCCGCGGTGCCAGCACCTTTTGTTGTAAAATACTGATTTTTTTTTTTTTTTTTTTTTTTTTTTACAGTGTAGGCAGTGATGCCAGATTGGGGATTTTGTCCCCATTTTGGGGATTTTCGAGGCTTCTGGGGACAATTTTGGGGACCAAATGCTTGTGGAGACTTTTTTGAGGAATTCTAAAATTTTTGTGGACAAATTTGGGGAGTTCTTCAACTTTCTGTCAATGTTGGCAACGTAATGATTTATCCCTACGACTAGAGACTTTCAATAGCTTTATTGTTATTTGGGGATTTTTTTCAAAAATTGCCTTCATTTGGGGGAAAATCTGAGCTTAAATCATAGAAAAATCTGCTTTATTTATTATTTTATTTTTTAAAGAAATTTTTATTTTCCCTTTTTAGTAGAAATCAAGCTGGGGATTTTTTCAAAAAAAAAAAAAAAAAAACCCTGATTTGGGAAAATTTGAAGACCTGTTTGGGGAAATAATTTTCGACCATCTGGCAGGCGCGTCATCAAACACAGAAAGATCAAAAGAGAGAAAGGACGTTTGTTTGTTCCTTCAAAGAAAACATGATGCTGCTAGTTGGATCTAGCTCCTAGGTGCTAGAGATGTCCATCAGCAGGAGGGAACACATCTGTGATAAACCGAGTGTTGACACTTGAGAACAGAAAATTCCCTGTTGTATAAAATTAGCTCTTTAATTAATTAATATTAAATTAAACATGAAGATGAATATATACACTGAGAAATTTATATACATATGAGTACCCATGTACTCATGTAATAATAAGAATAAACCAACGGAATAAATCCGTGACTGGGGCGCGCCAATTGCACCCTACGTTTCAGGCCGAAGGCCAAAGTCTTTTTTTCTGCGAAAATACCTTCTCCCGCTCACGGCGGCTTCCAAGGTTGGTTGGTTGCATAAAATAAACTTAGGAGTGGTTGGTTGCATGACACCCCCCAACTAAGATTGAGATACGCCAAGCGTATGAAAATCTGATAATTATTAGCAACCAACTGACACATAAATATTTAAACACATGAAAATAAAAGCAATGCCAAATAAATACTTGACAACAGATGTACAGAAGTCTTGGTACAATACCGGAACAAATATAGATATTTTAACACAAGAAATAAATGCAAAATAAAATAGACAATTCACAACAGACGTAAAGAAGTCTTGATATAATACCGGAAGAAATATTTATAATACTAAACTCACACAAAAAAACTAAATTACTAAATAGAACCAAAGTTATTTGTAAATAGCAAAACTTATTATTGGCATAGTCTCGACAATCCATCAGCGTTTTTCAGTTTTGCACCAGGGCAATGCGATATGTAAATATCATATCTTTGTAAAGATAGTGCCCATCTTTGCAGTCTAGCAGATTGAGGTGCAGTTTTTTGTAAATAAACAAGAGGATTATGGTCCGTTATAATCTCAATACGAGTTCCGAAAACATAATTTTCAAATTTCTTTATGGACCACACTACAGCATAGGCCTCACGTTCTATAGTAGACCAATTACACTGTACATTAGTGAGCTTCTGACTAATAAAACTAATTGGACGTAGATTACCTTCATCATCTCTTTGCGAAAGACACGCACCGACACCATAGGAACTGGCATCACATTGAATGGTAAAGGGTTTATTTGGATCTGGAGTATAAAGCTTAGGAGCTTCGCACAACATTTCTTTAAGTTGTCGAAATGCTATCTCTTCCGTCTGTGTCCACGGTAAATTTTCCGGAACCTTCTTTTTAGTTAAATCGGTCAACGGTTTGGCAATTTCAGCATAGTCTTTAATGTAACTTCTATAAAAGTTAAAAAGACCAAGAGCGCTTTTTAAAGCTGTTTTAGTTTTCGGCGATTCAATATTTTCAATAGCAAGTAACTTTTCAGGATCAGGTTGATGTCGTCCAGATCCTATTACATGGCCTAGATATTTTATCTCTGATCTGCACAATACACATTTTTTAACATTTACGGTAAATTTTAGTTCAGTTAGCTTAGTTAAAATTGCATCTAAATGTATAAGATGTGATTTCCAATCATTAGAAAAAATCGCGATATCATCGAGATATGCTTTGCAATATTCGCGATGTTCGTTCAGAGCTTCATTCATTATTTTCTGAAAACTTGCAGCCGCATTTCGTAATCCGAAGGGCATTACCTTCCAGCGATATTGAGAACGGTGTGTCTTGAAAGACGTAAAATCACGACTTTTCTCTTCTAAGGGAATTTCCCAATATCCTTTTAACACATCTAAACAAGTAATAACATGTGCACGACCGACTTCATTAATTAAGTCTGTAATGTTCTCCATAGGGTAATCAAAAGGTTTGGTTACCGAATTGAGCAAACGAAAATCTATACATAATCGTACACTTCCATCCTTCTTAGCTACGCACACTACTGGATAAGCTATTTCGGCTTCACTCGGCTCAATAAGACCTAAGCTTTCTAATTCTTCTATTTGTCTGTCAACTTCAGGTTTAAGTGATTCGGGTATTCTATACACATAAGGCTTTTTTCTTTCAGTACCTGGCATTAGACGAATTTTATGTTCCCCAACATTAGCAACTTGAACTTTACCCGAAAATAATGGTACATGCTTATGCAAAAGTTCGAGCAATTCTGTTTGTTTCTCCTTTCCTAAATGACTAATGTCTACATCAAAGTCGGTTTTATTTTCCTTAATAGGGGTTGGGTGGATTTCTCCGAATTCACAGTCATCTTCAAAAATTACACTTACCGTTTGTGCTCTAACATGGAATTTTCTTATCTTATTTACATGTACGTGTCGTATATTACCGTCAGGTAACTTAACTTTATACGAGTGAGGTTTAATTCTTTCTAAAATCTCACCAGGACCTGTCCATCTCGCATACAATTTATTAGTAGAATCCGGAATTAGTAAGTATACTAATTCTCCAATCTTGAATTCTTTCATTTCTTTGCGACGATTAAAATAATGAGCATAAGCTTCTTGCTTTTCCGCAGCAGTTAAAGATGCTAAATCGGCAGCTTTCTCTAAGTTAATTTTTAATTCTTGTAAGTAATCTACAGCTGTATTACTTAAATTGAGAGGTAAAGGGATTTCTCCTGACCACGTTGATTTTAAAACTGCTAATGGACCTCTAGCTTCGCGCCCATACATAAGCTTAAATGGAGAAACTCCTGTTGTACAGTTAGGAACTTCGCGATACGCGAAAAGTAAATACGGAATGTGTCTATCCCAATTTACGGGGTCAGTTCGTATTACATGATGAAGCATTTGTTTAAATACACGGTTAAATTTTTCAACAAGCCCATTCGAGGCAGGGTAAGCTGGAGTTGAGAAACGAGGACTTACTCCTAATCTTTTCTCAAACTCTTGTGTTAATTGAGACGTAAAATTAGTGCCTTGATCACTACATATCATTTCTGGGATTCCTGTACGCATAAATATTTCTAAAAGTGCATCACACGTGACCTTAGCCGATAGGCTTCTTAAAGGTATGACTTCGGGCCATCTCGAATGTTGGTCAATTAGACAAAGACAATATTTATGTTTTCTACCTGAGGGTGGCGCAATCTCTCCAATTAAATCGACACTCACTGTATGAAAAGGATAAGGAGGACGTACCACAGGCGTTATAGGTATTTTATCGGACGTTTTTTCCGGACTCCTCAACTGACATTTTTCGCAAGTTTTACAGAAATTTTGTACATCTCTTATTAGGTTAGGCCAATAAAATGATAGTTTTATTCTCTCTTTTGTTTTCCGCATCCCTAAATGATTCCCGAAGATTGAGTCATGAGCTAATTTTAAAACACTTTCTCGATAACTCAAAGGTAAGACCAATTGATCTACTGTTTCTCCACATATTTTATCTTTATGGAATAATAAATCGTCTTTAAGAAAATAATTATTTTTCTTTAACTCCGCTTCTTTAAAAGCAGTTTGTAACGATAAGCATTCTCGCTGCTTTTCCCTAAATCTACTAACATCAGATAAATTACTAACATTGTTTTGTGAGCTCTCCAGCCGCCTATTTTCAATTTGATTATCCTTTGGCAAGTTAATCACTTTTTCTTTATTCGAAATCAAATAAACAGCTGCCTCCGAATCGCTATTATTTATTGAAGAAACAATCTTTTTTTTATTTATCAATTGAGATGGATAATTATGTGAACTAGTTTCTTTTTTATTAATCAAATCTTGCATTTCGTTTGACCTCGAAAAACTATCACTCTTAAATAATGTATTATCCTCTCCCGAAATTATTTTTTGATTACAACATTCATTTTTGATATGTAACAGCGATGCCGATGACTCATTTAAATTACTTTCATTTCCTGCCTCATTCGGCGCCAATAGCGTATTAGAGTTTTCTTGGATAAACAATTCATTTAATATTTCCTTTTGGTTTACTAATGTATCATAGAAGTGTGGAGTGATTAAACATGGAACATTTTATTTGTCGGTTATTGCAAATAATGAATCCGCGTGTGTAAATATACAAGTGTTAGGATTTTTATAATAGACTGGAATTACAGCTAATCTCGCCTCAACTATTTCTCGAAATGCAGATTCTAACAGAATTTTCCTTTGCTTTCTATGTGAAGATCAGGAATTAGGGCGCTATTTAGAACACAAATCTCAGTACCTGAATCGATAATTGAGGGAACCTGTTTACCTGCGATATAAATATTAACCTTTTGTAAGGGGTATAAATTAAGTTTTTCCGATTTTCCACATTTCTGTAAATGTTTCGACATTACGTGGGTCACTACAGATTTTTTCTCTGTCGCTTGTGCGTTACTTTTAGATTTTTTTATTTCCTCACTTTGTTTGTTAATTTTATCGAATCTATTTCGACGATTCGGACAATCTTTAGCTACATGAGAAATATCAGAGCAAATATAACACTCCCGCTTAAAAGAATATTTACTCTCATTATTAGAAGAATATTTTCTCAATGGAGGTGGGACGTATTTTTTATGATTTTCTGTGACCGTTTCCCGATAGACGCGTTTTTCATATTTTGTTTCCTCAAATGATCTACCTTTAGCAGTGAAATATATATCACACGTCTTAGCTAATTGTTCTGGGCGTAACCAATCTTCACCCTGTGTGACTGCAGCATGCATTGCCAGATCCTTATCTAGATTTTCAAATATTTTATCAGATATAATCAAATCTACTAACGACTCAAAATCATTTACATTTCGAATTTTACAATAATGGAGCCAACTGGATCTTAAACGAGAAGCAAACTGTTGGTGTGTCTCCCCAGATATTCTTGTAGCTTTCTTATAATTTTCTAAACAAATGAAAGGGGATGGTGCATATTCTTTTAGAATTAATGACTTAATTTTCTCATAGTTCTTTAATTCTTCTTCGCTTACATAAATCAGAATATTCGCGGCTTTATCGCCAATTACTTTCAGTAAAATCTCCGATTTATATTCTTTAGGTACATTTTTATGCTTAAAAGCTCTTTCAATGGAATCGAAAAAAAGATTCCATGGTTCATTCTTTTTAGGTACTGGTATTACCAAAGTTAATATAGCTTTCAAAAGCTTATCTAATGATAATATATTTTCTGAGTTACTAGGATTATGCAACACCTCATCGTTACTTTCGGTTTGCTTTAACAAACACAAACGATTTATTTCTTCCGATTCCTTTCTTTGCGCAACTGTGGTTGCTAAAAATTCACTCACAAATTCTTTATCTTTAATGTATTCTTTAGATTTTAACAATAAATCTTTTAATTCAACTACCTTTAAATTAGAGTCAGCTTGTTCCCCTATCTCTTGCAAAACGGCAAGTAGATCGGCCTTCGTAACACTTTTAAACATTGCTATTTAAAATGTTAATTCATATCCTATCACCATAAAATAACATTAATTTCTCACCTTTATATATTGCGTCCATGGAATTTATATTATCCTTTCTGAGAACACTATACTCTGGTTCGACGTTTGCAGAGCGTGCTGTGATAAACCGAGTGTTGACACTTGAGAACAGAAAATTCCCTGTTGTATAAAATTAGCTCTTTAATTAATTAATATTAAATTAAACATGAAGATGAATATATACACTGAGAAATTTATATACATATGAGTACCCATGTACTCATGTAATAATAAGAATAAACCAACGGAATAAATCCGTGACTCGGGCGCGCCAATTGCACCCTACGTTTCAGGCCGAAGGCCAAAGTCTTTTTTTCTGCGAAAATACCTTCTCCCGCTCACGGCGGCTTCCAAGGTTGGTTGGTTGCATAAAATAAACTTAGGAGTGGTTGGTTGCATGACAACATCCATTAAAAAATTATGTAATCCAAACAGATTTCTGAATGTATGCCAAGCTAGCATACACCAAATTATATTACAACAATAGAATAACATAGCAAACTTGAAATTATAACTACTGAAATATGATTTATTTAATAAAAATTATTTAAATTTGTAATTTCAATAACTGATTTTAAAAAAATAAAAAATATTTTATATTGAGAATTTATATTCAGGCTTTTTTTAAATAATTGTTTCTATAAATTCCTAAAATGACATGATAGCAAATACATACCCTCACTTGAACCTGTTGAATGAAAATTAAAAAAACTCACAACCTGCTAAAGTAGACGTTGGTATTATTAGAGTCCAACTTTATGAATTTTTTTCATAAAGTTTCTCATTTAAAAACTTTAATGAAAATTGGAAACTTTAATGCTTCTTCCATGTCTCTAGAAGCCCATTTCAAATCCAGGTCTGGTAGTACGTCATATATCTCCAAACATCAGTCTCCCAACCTTTCCGAAAAAATAGATTTTGAGCTGTCAACATCAAATAGAACATCTTACTAGGACCACCAATCAATGCAAAGCCCAAAGCTGCGAGGTTGTCACACAGAATAAACTAAAAATTTGCATTACTAGTATAACAAGAAATAAACTTCAAAGGACATAAGTTTTTATAAAATAAAAGTGCTTGAAAATATTGTATTTGTTTATCGAAATTAAATTTAAAATTGCACAATCTCTTAATTCTTAAAAGCTGATTAATTTTTACATTTATGTAAATTTTATGGCTCAGATTAGAATACCAGAGCGGCATACAGTTAGTGTTGAAGTTAAATTTTTTCTTCCATCACATAAATCAATATAAAAAATCTCATTTTTCAAAACGAAAGAAATATCTAATAAATCAGCTTCAAAATTGTTAATATTTTATTTAATTTTAAAGTATCTGGATACATTAAATAAAAAATATTATTAAAATTTGTATTAAAAATAATCAAGTCATCTATGCAACGATAAACGTGTAAAATAAATTACATGTATTATAAATTACCGGAAAATTGCATTCGAAGAAGAATAAGAAAAGATTAGCCGCACTAGAAGAATTATTTCTCCCTATGCCAATACCATGTGACTGTTTAAAAATCTCATTTTGAGAAAAGATGTAATTATTATTCAAACAAAAATGACATAAACTCTAGGAATATATAATTCATCTTCAATGTAAAACATGTCAAAAATCCTTTTAATGATTCCCTAAAGTTGATTTATAGGAATATTACAAAATAAATTTTCAGAATCGAAATTTTGAACAGACAGAGGCTTAAAAAGTAATTCTATTAATTAAATCAGTACTATTATCAATGGACCAAAAATAACTTGTATTTTTTTATATTTGAATTTTAAAAAATCATAAATTTTCTTCAAAAATTGCAACTGTACATTGAAATATTTTCCATAGTAGTACAGGCCCACCAGCGGCCGAGCGGTTCTGCGCTCAAAGCTGGTAGACGTGAGGTGCCGGGTTCGATCCCCGGTCGCGCTCGTCGACCTAGCCGTTCGGAGTTTTCCGTGGTTTCCTCCGAAACTTGCGTAAATACGGGCTAGGACCCCTAAGAAAGACCTCCACGGAAGGCCCTCCCCCTCAGGCCTAGGACCCCAGTGTTGTCAATCGGCCTTAATCCCTAACACCAACACCAACACCATAGTAGTACAATATATAAATAAAATTTAACTGGATTTTTATTAAATTTAGGTGACATAAATAAAAATGGAATATTGCTCTCATTAGAAATTTTAAAACTATAAGAAAAAAGAGATTTAACCTGTTTAAAAAGCAGTAAAACATTTTTTAAACAATTTTAGAGTTTAATTTATAATTTAGTATATATATATATATGTAAAAAAAAAAAAAAAAAAAAAAAAATCATTATTCAGTTCCTCTAAAGTTCTTTCAAAATAAAATATTTTTACATATAATACGATAATTGTTTGCAACCTTGTCTACTGGAACAAAAACAAAATTATTTTTAATTAATTCTGATTATTCATTGTTCATTTTATTAAAATGCTGATAAATGTAATGTGTTTAGAAATTCAACGAAAAAATTATCAAAATAACATATTAAATTATATGCCCATTCATGAAAGGCCTCAATAGGAGTATTATACTTATTGTCAATCTTAAAAATAAATTTATTTATATATATTTTTAAATGATTCCTCAACACTTGATTTTTTAAGCTTCTTATTTAATCTAAATTTTATACCCAAATTCATCAAAAACCTTATATTTTCATTTTTTATTATATTAAGATCCCCAGTTATAAAATGTTTGTAATTATTATCAATATAACACTTTAAATGATCACTATTGTAAATACAATCTTTCAGCTTGGAAGACTCATCTGATAAAGCAAAATTTCACTTTTTTTTTTTTTTTTTTTTTTTTTCGTACTGAATGTTTTATTATATTTGAAAATAGTAACAATATTCATAATTTTTAATAGAAAAGGAAAACTATTTTTACGAATATGGCTGTATTTAATTCCAAATTATCACATAATTTTTGCAAAAAGGAAATTGAAAAATATTTATTTATTACTTTATTTTGATTAATTTTTAAAAGCTTAAAATCTATTAAATCTGTAACTAAATCTTTAAATTGATTACTGACAAAATTATACTTCAAAGGAAAAGTTTTTTTCTTTTTTAGTTTATATTTCGAAAGAAAAAATATTCTCAGACTCTTTAATTGTTAATAAGTTAAAGAAAATAGTCTTTATTTTTATTTTTATTTATTTTTATTCATTTATTTATTTTTATTTATTTTATTTTATTTATTTATTTTGAAAATAGAATTTATTAAAAATTTTTGTTCTTTCCTTTCCTTTCTAAGTATAATTTTATTAATAATCAATTTAATGATTTAGTTACAGATTTAATACATTTTAAGCTTTTAAAAATTAATTAAAGTAAACCAGTAAATGAATATTTTACAATTTCCTTTTTAGCAAAAAAGCATTTGATAATTTGAAATTAAATGCAGCCATTCATAAAATAGTTTTCTATTTCTATATATATATATACATATTGTTACTGCTTTCAAATATAATAATAATAATAAATAATTATGGAAATTTTGCTTTATCAAACAATTCCTCCTTGCTGACTGATTGTATTTGCAATAGTGATGATGATTTCAAGTAACAAACATGTTATAACTGGGGATCATAATTTGATAAAAAAAAAAAAAAAAAAAAATGACAATATTAGATATTTTATGAATTTGGTTACAAAATTTAGATTAAATAAGGAGCTTAAACAATGAAGCGTTAATAATTCCTTTTTAAAAGGTATAAATATATTTTTTTTTAAGATTGGTTATAAATATAATACTTCTATTGAGGCCTTTCATGAATGGAAATATAATTTAATATGTTATTTTGATAATTTTTTCGTTGAATTTCTAAACAATAATAATTACGTTTAACAGCAATTTAATCAAATGGACAACCAATAATTAGAATTAATTAAAAGTAATTTTGTTTTTGTTCCAGTAGACAAGGCTGCAATCAATTATGGTATTATATTTCAAAATTTTAATTTTGAAAGAACTGTGGAAGAACTGAATAATGATTTTTATTATACTAAATTAAATTTAAACTCTAATATTGTTAAAATTGTTTTACTGTTTACTCAAAACAAGTTCAAACTCTTTTTTCTTATAATTTTAAAATTTGTAATGAGAGTAATATTCCATTTTTATTTATGACACCTAAATTTAATAAAAATCCAGTTAAAATCAGGTTTATATGTTGTACTACTAATAGTATTGGAAAATGTTTCAGTGTACAGTTACAAATATTTTTGAAGAATATTTATAAGTTTTTAAAATTCAAATATAAAAATACAAGTTATTTTTGGTCCATTGATAATAGGAAATCGTTTAATTAATAGAATTACTTTTACCCTGAAATTTAATACTATAAATACAGGTTACAGATTAAGAGGTAAGATAACGAGTACTGTTATGTAAACCTGTGTTAAACAATTCAAATTAGGCTTCCGAAGAGTTTTATATGACAATTAGTTCTGTGTGAGGAAGCCTACAGCCCTTCTTAACCAACGACCTCTGTAGACAAGGCCGCGGCGCTAATCTCTGACGTCATCAACATCAGGCAGTTGGTGATGAAATTAAATCTACTGTCTTTGCGTATTATTGCGGCGAAATCAACACAAAGAAACGGGATTTTTAGTTTTAATTAAATACATCTTTTAAAACTGATTAAGGAAAAACGCGACATTTCTTAAAAATGAAATGTTACGTTTTTAACACTACCCTTACGATATATATGTGTATGTGTGTGACAAAATGTATAAACTTACTTTTATGTATATTATAAACAATTATTTCTTTTAAGATTAAAAAGAAATTTAAGATTTAATAAATAGCTTTAATATTATTATAATATTTCTTTAAATAAAAGAAATAAGTTGCATACAACTTATATCGTTATTGAAAAACAATTTCTTTCAATAAAACTTTAATTTTCTTTTCGAATTTCGAGCTTTCTTCTTTTCTTTATCGTTAAATCTATAATAATAAATGGGAAGGTTTGTCTGTCTGTCTGTCTGTCTGGTCTGTCTATCTGTCTGTCTGTCTGTCTGTCTGTCTGTTCTTTTATACGTTCAGCCCCTACTGAACGCAGAAACACAAGAATTGACATACGGATGCTCTGGAGCCTTTCCGATGTTTTCCTCGAAACAGAATTTAAAAATCTTAATTAGTTTCGGAGATATTAATTAAAATGTTGACCCATATCGATCGCAAAAATGACCAAAAATCCTTATTGCTTAAAAAGAGGCATTCAGCAGACGATTTTAACAGCTGTCTCGAACGGAAACAAAACAGGTGCAAGTCATTAATATCACATGATCTTTAACTGGGGTTAAAAATTGCAAATTTCAAAGTGCTTCAAATTTTCTTTTTCGTACACAACACTTAATATACAACCTTTTCAGCACAAAACCAACCTGCAGTTAAAATTTCATCAATTTTCATTAATAAACAAAGCAGTTACATTTTAATTGCAAAATAAATTTTATTCTAACACGTAATCCATCTTTCAATAGACGATAGAAGTTCCCATAGCAACAAAATACATTTGAAGGAACTAAAAAATACTTTTTCTTTTTCTTTTTACTTCCATTACCCGACTACCGTGGTATATATAGGTTTTGGGGAAATAAAAAATATTTATTTTCTTTTTACTTCCATTAATAAAACTACCGTAGACAATGGAATTAGAGATTTCACGTGATTTACATATTTTAGAATGTCCTGAGTAGGTTTTCTTTTGTATCTCAGCTAGAATTTCGATATTTCAAATTCCAATTAAATTATTTTTAATACATCATTCGAAAGATATTTTAAAGTTGTTTTAAATTATCGAAAGTTTTCACCAGATTTACACGTTTTGAGGTCTCCTGAATTAGTTTTCTTTTGTATCTCAGCTACTAATTAAAATAATTTCGTAAGTAATGCATCATTAAAAAGCTTTTTTGATTTGGAATCGAACAGAGGAATACAGAAATTTGTACCGCCAGATGGCGCTGTAATATTTTAAAATTTCAATATTTCATTATTTCAATTTCTAATTATGATTACATTATTTTGAATACATCATTCGAAAGATATTTTAAAGTTCTTTTAAATTATCGAAAGTTTTCACCAGATTTACACGTTTTGAGGTGTCCTGAATCAGTTTTCTTTTATATCTCAGAAATTAATTAAAAAAATTTCATAAGTAATACATCATTTGAAAGCTTTGTTGACTTGATACACATTTTAAAGTACTTTTACATTATCGAAAATGGAATTCGAGATTTCACACGATTTACACGTTTTGAGATGTCCTGATTAGGTTTTCTTTTGTATCTCAGCTACTAATTAAAATAATTTTATAAGTAATACATCATTAGAAAGCTTTTTTGATTTGGAATCGAACAGTGGATTACAGAAATTTCTACCGCCAGATGGCGCTGTAATACATTCAAATTTAAATATTTCAATTTCTAATTATGATTAAATTATTTTTAATGCATCATTCGAAATATATTTTAAAGTTCTTTAATATTATCGACAGTTTTCACCAGATTTACACGTTTTGAGGTCTCCTGAATTAGTTTTCTTTTGTATCTCAGCTACTAATTAAAATAATTTCGTAAGTAATACATCATTAGAAAGCTTTTCGAAGAGTGGAATACAGAAATTTGTACCGCCAGATGGCGCTGCAATATTTTAAAATTTCAATATTTCAATTTCTAATTATGATTAAATTATATTTAATACAGCATTCGAAAGATATTTTAAAGTTCTTTTAAATTATCGAAAGTTTTCACCAGATTTACACGTTTTGAGGTGTCCTGAATCAGTTTTCTTTTGTATCTCAGCTACTAATTAAAATAATTTCATAAGTAATACATCATTAGAAAGCTTTTTTGATTTGGAATCGAACAGTGGAATACAGAAATTTGTACCGCCAGATGGCGCTGTAACATTTTAAAATTTCAATATTTCAATATTTCAATTTCTAATTATGATTAAATTATTTGTAATACATCATTCGAAAGATATTTTAAAGTTCTTTTAAATTATCGAAAGTTTTCACCAGATTTACACGTTTTGAGGTCTCCTGAATTAGTTTTCTTTTGTATCTCAGCTACTAATTAAAATAATTTCGTAAGTAATACATCATTAGAAAGCTTTTCGAACAGTGGAATACAGAAATTTGTACCGCCAGATGGCGCTGTAATATTTTAAAATTTCAATATTTCAATTTCTAATTATGATTAAATTATTTTTAATACAGCATTCGAAAGATATTTTAAAGTTCTTTTAAATTATCGAAAGTTTTCACCAGATTTACACGTTTTGAGGTGTCCTGAATTAGTTTTCTTTTGTATCTCAACTACTAATTAAAATAATTTCGTAAGTAATACATCATTAGAAAGCTTTTCGAACAGTGGAATACAGAAATTTGTACCGCCAGATGGCGCTGTAATATTTTAAAATTTCAATATTTCAATTCTAATTATGATTAAATTATTTTTAATACAGCATTCGAAAGATATTTTAAAGTTCTTTTAAATTATCGAAAGTTTTCACCACATTTACACGTTTTGAGGTGTCCTGAATCAGTTTTTTTTTCATCTCAGTTATTAATTAAAAAAAGTTCATAAGTAATACATCATTTGAAAGCTTATTTTAGTTGATATACATTTTAAAGTACTTTTACATTATCGAAAATGGAATTCGAGATTTCACCGATTTACACGTTTTGAGGTGTCCTGATTAGGTTTTCTTTTGTATCTCATCTACTAATAAAAATAATTTCATGAGTAATACATCATTTGAAAGCTTTTTTGATTTGGAATCGAACAGTGGAATACAGAAATTTGTACCGCCAGATGGCGCTGTAACATTTTAAAATTTCAATATTTCAATATTTCAATTTCTAATTATGATTAAATTATTTGTAATACAGCATTCGAAAAATATTATAAAGTTCTTTTAAATTATCGAAAGTTTTCACTAGATTTACACGTTTTGAGGTGTCCTGAATCAGTTTTTTTTTGTATCTCAGTTATTAATTAAAAAAAGTTCATAAGTAATACATCATTTGAAAGCTTATTTTAGTTGATACACATTTTAAAGTACTTTTACATTATCGAAAATGGAATTCGAGATTTCACCGATTTACACGTTTTGAGGTGTCCTGATTAGGTTTTCTTTTGTATCTCATCTACTAATTAAAATAATTTCATGAGTAATACATCATTTGAAAGCTTTGTTGATCTGGAATGGAACAATAGATTACAGAAATTTCTACCGCCAGATGGCGCTGTAATATTTTTAAATTTCAATATTTCATATTCTAATTATGATTAAATTATTTCTAATACATCATTCGAAAGATATTTTAAAGTTCTTTTCAATTATCAAAAGTTTTCACCAGATTTACACGTTTTGAGGTCTCCTGAATTAGTTTTCTTTTGTATCTCAGCTACTAATTAAAATAATTTCGTAAGTAATGCATCATTAGAAAACATTTTTTATTTGGAATCGAACAGAGGAATACAGAAATTTGTACCGCCAGATGGCGCTGTAATATTTTAAAATTTCTATATTTCATTATTTCAATTTCTAATTATGATTAAATTATTTTGAATACATCATTCGAAAGATATTTTAAAGTTCTTTTAAATTATCGAAAGTTTTCACCAGATTTACACGTTTTGAGGTGTCCTGAATCAGTTTTCTTTTATATCTCAGAAATTAATTAAAAAAATTTCATAAGTAATACATCATTTGAAAGCTTTGTTGACTTGATACACATTTTAAAGTACTTTTACATTATCGAAAATGGAATGCGAGATTTCACCCAATTTACACGTTTTGAGGTGTCCTGATTAGGTTTTCTTTTGTGTCTCAGCTACTAATTAAAATAATTTTATAAGTAATACATCATTAGAAAGCTTTTTTGATTTGGAATCGAACAGTGGATTACAGAAATTTCTACCGCCAGATGGCGCTGTAATACATTCAAATTTCAATATTTCAATTTCTAATTATGATTAAATTATTTTTAATGCATCATTCGAAATATATTTTAAAGTTCTTTTATATTATCGACAGTTTTCACCAGATTTACACGTTTTGAGGTCTCCTGAATTAGTTTTCTTTTGTATCTCAACTACTAATTAAAATAATTTCGTAAGTAATACATCATTAGAAAGATTTTCGAACAGTGGAATACAGAAATTTGTACCGCCAGATGGCGCTGTAATATTTTAAAATTTCAATATTTCAATTCTAATTATGATTAAATTATTTTTAATACAGCATTCGAAAGATATTTTAAAGTTCTTTTAAATTATCGAAAGTTTTCACCACATTTACACGTTTTGAGGTGTCCTGAATCAGTTTTTTTTTCATCTCAGTTATTAATTAAAAAAAGTTCATAAGTAATACATCATTTGAAAGCTTATTTTAGTTGATATACATTTTAAAGTACTTTTACATTATCGAAAATGGAATTCGAGATTTCACCCGATTTACACATTTTGAGGTGTCCTGATAAGGTTTTCTTTTGTATCTCATCTACTAATTAAAATAATTTCATGAGTAATACATCATTTGAAAGCTTTGTTGATCTGGAATGGAACAATAGATTACAGAAATTTATACCGCCAGATGGCGCTGTAATATTTTTAAATTTCAATATTTCATATTCTAATTATGATTAAATTATTTCTAATACATCATTCGAAAGATATTTTAAAGTTCTTTTACATTATCGAAAGTGGTATTCGAGATTTCACCTGATTTACAATTTAAAGTGCCCTGATGAGATTTTCTTTTGCATCTCAGCTAATTGAGTAAGACCGTTCAAAATTGGTATACGCAAGTTAATTAGGAGGGGCTGGAACGGTGGGGAAGGAATAGGCGCGCAGCACGCATGAGTTTGGGACCCGGTGCAAGTTTTTACCCGATGATAAAAGATTTTTTTTAAATTTTATTTTCTTAATAAAAGTTTGAGTTGAGAAGGAATATGCGTGTACAGCGCACGTATATCCTCAAACGTGCGCGCGCGGCGCGCATGAGTCTGCGCTGCCGAAAGCAGTGGCGTCCCGGTGTGAGTTTTTACCCGATGCTAAATGATATATTTTTTAATTCCTTTTCTTGAGAATGAAAGTTTATGAGTAATAACATGAAATTTTGAGAAGTCATAAGGATGGTGAAGGAATACGTGCGCGCAGTGCACGGGTCTACGCTGCCGAAGGCAGTGGGGACCCGGTGCGACATTTTTCCTGATCAGATTTTTTTTTCTTTTTTTATCACATGATAAAAATTACTGCAATTTTGAGAATTTATTAATTATTGTGATTCATGTAAAAATAGTGACCAGCGAAGCGGGCGTAGCCTGCTAGTAGGTAATAATTAATTATCTAAATCAGTCTGTGCTGTTGAAAATTTCAGCTACTGTTACACATAAACTTCAAAATAATTTAATTATCTGCTCATTTTTATAAATAATAACATTATAACAAAAAAACATAATTATTCATTTTAAATGAGTGTAGTATAAAGAAATCCTCCACCCCCCTTTTTCTAAATGATTAATACTAAGTAAAAAATTTAAGCAATCACGTGTATTATCCTTTGTACTGTAAAAGGAACTGTAATTGAATATAATTACTTTTGCTAGTACAAAAATAAAAATGTTTTGAGAGATTTATTTATTTACTTTATTACTATTAATATTATGTTTGTAACGGCTTAGAAAATATATTTTATGCATTAAAATACAAAAATATTCCCAAGAAATTCAACCAGCTTTTTATTTTTATACAGTTAAAAATAAAACCTAGAATATTTTTAAATTTAGTTTTAATTATACTATACTACAAAACATCATTTCACATTAACGTTTTAATTCTGCTAAAAATTGAAACATGTATTAAATTATGGGTTTGAATTCTGCTAAAATTAAAACAGCTGTTACCTTATTTTTTTAATTTAGTTATTACTTTGAGAAACTTTGAATTTTAAACTGTGGCTGAATTAAAAAAAAATAATAATAATAATAAAGTTGAACATAATTTGCCATTAAAGTGTAAAACTACAATTCTGATAAAATAAAATAAAACTTACCTTTCGGAGTTACCTAATACTGGATTCAAGAAAAAAATATGTATTTATATATATATAGAAATGTAAAAATTGTAAAAATTAATCGGTCAGCAAAGCATTTTAAAAATCTGTTTATTAAAATAAGGGATGGAAAAACTGAAATATAAATTGAAAGAATATATTTTAATTCATTATTAGGGACTTAAAATATTTATTTAAAACTGATAAAGTTGAATACGTTCTACAGTTTTTTTTTTTTTTTTTTTTTTTTTTTTAACAACATAAGTACAAACATTAAAATGCCCAGGACGATTTTTTTTTTAATTTGGACATTTTTAAACCGCCAGTACACGGGTGGGAAAAAGATACAATTTTCTTTCAATATTAGAATGATTTCAATATAACACCCTCAAAATAAAAATATTAAAGAAAAATAAAAAATAGAAAAGTAAAAAATAGAAAAGTAAAAAATATTCTAAAATTTTGCCATTCTGTGTCATTTACTTATAAAAGTAATACTGCGCATATGCAAACATTTGTTGATCATAATTCTAAAATTAATCAGAATTAATAAATGCTCGATTTATATTATTTTACTTTAGGTACATGCCTGCACCTTTGCTAATTCTCATTCTATTCCGTCCAGGCATTGTTACATAAAATTCGGATAAAAAAAAAGTGTTCCACACATTTGTTTTTTCTTCCCCACACAAAGAAAATATTCAGAAAATATTTTTAGCTTCATTTATGTCTGAAACTTAAAGATATCACAAATTATTTCTATTATGCGCGTTTTACTGACAGTCTTATTGGACATGAGCAAATACTTTTTGTCCATAAATAAAAATCTAATTAAAATTTCAAAATTGTCCATAGATATTATTTTATATTGGGTGCAAGCGTAAATTCCTGCCAAGTGTTATTATATTACGTCCAGCCGTTTTCACGGATTTCTGGTCAAGAAAAGCTATTTAGAGAACCCCCTTCACATACAGAAAATATTCTGAAGATGTTGTTTGGCTTTCGTGGAAACGTAAGGCTATTGAAAACATTTTTTCATTATACGCGTTTAACGGATAAAAGGTTTATTGCGCATGCTCAAGCGCTTTTTGTCCTATCTCTAAATTTAATTAAAATTTTAAAATGTTTATTAGATATAATTTTAAATTGGGTATAGGCCTAAATTCTTGCCAAATACCACTGAATTACGTCCAGCTGTTTTTATGTGATACGGGACAAAATTATCATCACAAACATACACACATACCCTGTCCATACAGACAGAAAATAATCTGAAGGCATTTTTCTTAACTATTCTTTTGTGCTACTTGTAATTGTCATTAAATACAGATGACACCAGTTAAACCAATTTATAATTTTAATTAATGAAAATAAAACAAAATTTTGTACATAGGTTATTATTATATGCATACTTTGGGTGTTACTTAAAATCATAATAAAACATTGAATAATAAATATAATATTGTTGAGAGCTTATTTGCTGCTTCAATATTAATATAAGTTGGCCAATTAATATAAAAGTAATGAGCAATTTTATAAAACTTGCAAAAATATATTTCTATCAGACAAATATACTTTATCAAAAGATTAAATCGACAAAAATTACGCCTTTACATCTTGAAGTTGCTATAAAATAAATAAAATGTTTTTAGAATCGTGAATAGTTCCCTGGAAATTTCTGAAATGGAATGCTACTATCTATTATATTATAGAATATCAAAGCAAATATATTCAACCAATCAACTTGACCTTAATAATCTTAAAATCAAATAAGAGTATCTCTTAGAATAATCCATTTCTACGTATATAAAAAGCCAAATTAGATTTACTCCATCCTAAGATTTTGAAAGTAATTTAAATTATTTTTTTAGATCTAAGAATTATTTTTTTTCCTTTACTTCAAACGAAAGGAACGGCAAACATCATTAAAAACTGACTCTCTTTCTTTGAGCTTCTCACTTTTAGATGAAGAGAGAGAGAAAAAAGAAATGTTTCTTATTTTTAAATAACTTCAAAGAAAGATATGAGAAGCTTAATTAGATGCTCATGAATATTTGAAACTTGATAGGAAGTATTTTGAAGAGTGATTTCATGAATAATATTAACAGGAAACGTATTGCATTTAAATAAAGTTGGAAACTTCATTATACATGATGTATCTTCTAGGTTTTCTAATATCTTGCAGTTTTATTTTATTGAGTAAATCATTAAAAATAACTTATTTATCGACAAAATAAATTTGTTTGGGGAAAATAAATTAAACGAAACAAAGCAAAACAACCACAACAAAAGAATTTCTTATTATAATTATGATTTTATTTATTAATTTTTTTTAGATGTAATCATTAATAATTTAACAGGTCAAAGATTATTTCACTGCCGAATTTCAAGTTGTTTGATATTAAGTTATTCACAGATTCTACTCAGAATACTTCTGTAAAAATTTCCGTTACTTAGTCAGCGTTATAAATCCTTATAATCCTAATAAGTTTTTAATCGCAATATTTTAAATTTAAATTTTAAATGTCAACAGATAGAGCTGAAAATAGAACATTTAAATGACTCGCCGATGGTGGTAGGTATTTTTAGATTATTTTTCATCTTTTACATATTTTTTTGGTTGATTTTCAAGACAAACAGTTACCCGAATATTTAAAGAATATCTTCACTTAGTGAAATAACCGTTTTAAGTTTACCAATATTTGTGAAAGCTCAATCTTAATTTCTTTAGGATTTATGAGTTGAGTGGTTATACGGGTTTCTTACGTCGCACTAGAGCTACGCTGTTAGCAATCGGTGACGGTCAGATACTCACCCAATGTGTGGTCCGAAGACATGCTGTTACAATTTTGATCTTCCATGGAGGGGATGGTTCCTCTTCTGCGATGACCCCCTAGAGGTATAATTTGGATGGGAACATGGAGGACCTTTCGGCTAAGACGGATTTTACGTACACCATCCACCATCAATGTACACGTCAGTTTTTGAAATTTGAGAAAGATGTGTTCACGATCGCCGATTTTTCTGAAGGGTCCTTTTTCAGATTTTTTAGACGCAACATCAGAATATAAAAATATTAAGTGTCTAATGAAATTCTAGCATTTATATTAAATAGTTTTTAATTTCCTGTGCAGGTGCTAACGAAATTTCATTTGCATAATTTATCAGCTGTAGTAAAAACAATTCCATTTAGACGACGCTGCGTCGCCATAGAAAGAAAAAAGAAGAACTTATATATTTTGTTTATAGATTTGGCAACAGCCAATAAAAGTTTTAGTTTAGTTTAGATTTTGGATTTTTCGGCTGTGTTCGAAGATAGAATTATTCGATCTCTCACTATGAGAGTTAATTAGATTCTGAACTACTTTCCTTTAAGAATTCTTTTTGTAAATAATGTATTTAAAGTGTAAATAGAATTATTATTTTATTATAATCATTAAACTTTCAGAAAAAGTATGCATCGTTCTATTTTATTCATTCTCTTGTTTCAAAAGCAATCCGGCATCTTGATTTTGTTCTTTTTTCTTAGATTTCGAATACCACTGAACCACGAATTTATTTTAAACAGCAAAATATGCTGCGATACTTGAATAAAAACTTCAAGTAAATCTTATGTAAATTGAAATAATTATTTCTGATAAAATGAACTAAAAATTAATTCCTCTTAAGGGAACTTGGCCCCTTTGACAAAGTACGTCGATGATATTTTTGCGATCATACATAAAAATAAAAATGAAAATGAAATACTAAACACCTTAAACCAATTGGACAGTAGCATAAAATACAACTGCGAAACAGAAAATAACAACGAAATAAATCACTTAGATTTTGAAATTAAACGTTCCGAAAATAGTATTAATACTACAGTTCATCGTAAACTAGAGCTGGACGATATCAGAAATTAAATATCGCGATATATCATCAAGTTAATATCGATATTGGTGATATATTGCGATATTTATTTCAAGAGAAGGAAAATAGATATTTGCTACTTTTTAAAGACAAATGAACACCAATTTTAATGTATACAAGTGTGGAGTGTTTTCTATATGTATATTTATATTTTCTGGTATATTACTTCCAAATCTTTTTTATTAAAAAGAAAAAAAAGAAAAAAAAGAAAAAAGAAAGAAAATGCATAAATAGCAACACAATGTTTTGTGTTTCTTTTAATTTATACCATTACTTTTAAGTATATTTCTGAATAGTTTGTCCTCCATTCTTTCTATTTTAAGATTTAATTATTTCAAAATCACATTTTAAGAGCGCTAATGGGTGATATGTGTTTTATTTACACGAAGTATATCATCAAGATACATAATTATAATAAAAATATAAGCTTAAGAAAAATGAAGTTGTACTTAGAATGTAGATGATTAATAAAATTTTGCGCAGAAGTCGTAACTTAACTATCTATCTATCTCTCTCTCTCTATATATATATCAATGATTCATTTATATACGGAAATTTTAAAAATAAATATTAGTATGAGTTTTGCGCCTAATTCCCATTCCTGAGTATAAAGAAAGTTCATTTAATAATATTCCTGTCAGTCATTGATAGCGATATGGTTGTAATTAAATTAATTTCAGTGAATAAGAAATGCACAGTAGAAATACTGTTTATAAACTTTCTTTAGAATTGCCACCGAATAAACTTTCTCGGTTGTAGAGTAATATTAATTTGAGACCCTATAACTCATCGGTATTCTAAAGGTCAATTTCTTGCCATTTTTATTTTATTTTTTATCTACTTACCATATCATGTTTTTTTTTTTTTTTTTTTTTTAAGATATATATATTGAATTCATATTTTGTAATGTTTTTATAACATTTGGAAATTGTATTATATTTATATACTAGTACCGCCCAGTGGTTGAAGATCAATCACTTTTTGCAAAGCAAAGCAACTGCCTTCTAATAAACGGAATTAAATTGCAGCACAGCAGCGACCCCTGTTGGCCGATAGGCACGAGTCGTCCATGAAATAGAGCGTTCGAACTAAAAAAAAAGAAAAAAGAAAAAGAAAAGAAAGAAAGAAAGGAAATCTTAAAAATGGTCAATTAGAGTTCAAGGAATCTCAAAACTTGTAACATCATCGAAAACTGGAAATCTAAATTTTTTCTGAATCTTATACTTTCTCCACTTTTTTAAGAATAAGTAGTCAATTTCAGTTAATTGAAATGCAAGGAAATCTCAAAACGTGTAAATTCATCGAAAACCAGAAATCGAAATTTTCCCCGTGTCTTCTACTTTCTTCTTATGCATGTAGAAGCCAGTAATGAATCCACATTTTAAATAATAATAGTCAGTTTCAGTTAATTGAAAAGCAAGGAAATCTCAAAACGTGTAAATTCATCGAAAACTGGAAATCAAAATTTATCCAAATCTTACACTTTCTTCTTGTATATGCAGAAGATATAATAATAAATCAACTTTTAAAAAAATAAGTAATCAGTTTCACTTAAATGAAATTCAAGGAAATCCCAAAACGTGTAAATATATCAAAAAACGGAAATCGAAATTTATTTCGTATCTTCTTTCTTCTTATGTACGCAGAAACTAGTAATAAATCCACTTTTTAAAAATGAGTAGACAATTTCAGTTAATTAAAATGCAAGGAAATCTCAAAACGTGTAAATTCATCGAAAACCGGAAAAACGTTTATCCAAATCTTATATTTTCTTCTTATATGTGCAGAAGATAGAATAATAAATCCAATTTTAAAAAAATAAGTAATCAATTTCAGTTAATTCTTTGCTTAAAAAAGAAAAAAAAAACCCACTTGACGATATTTCGAACAATCCATGCAATTCCGAACAATATGACAACGAACCGATAACAATAACTAAACGCAATATACTGTTTCCAGTGTTTTCACTTTTCACCTGCGAGCGAAGAGCAGCTTCGATATTATTGGTGTGGGAATATTATCGAATGGAAAATAATATACTACTGCCATGAACTAAACGCGATATACTGTTTGCATTGTTTTCACTTTTCACCTGCGAGCGATGAGCAACTTCGATATTATTGGTTTGGAGATATTATCGAATGGGAAATAATATGCTACTGCGATAACTTGATGAATGAGGAATGAAACATTTTATATGTTATCGTTCAAGGTCATACTTTTTAAGTAGTGGTTTCGATTTGAGAGTGCGCAGTTCGCACAAATGAAGCCGGTTGGGGTTATTTTTTCGAGTTTAGTCAGTGAATAGGAGGAAAGGAAGAGAAGGTGTATTTGTATAAGATATT
Source organism: Salticus scenicus (assembly GCA_963930645.1). Taxonomy (NCBI): domain Eukaryota; kingdom Metazoa; phylum Arthropoda; class Arachnida; order Araneae; family Salticidae; genus Salticus; species Salticus scenicus. Next base: position 272,189,962 of record OZ005652.1, on the reverse strand, counting down.
CGGCGGTCTGTTTGTTGGGTGTTTACGGGGTGGTACGGGGTACGGTGAGGCGGGGAAGCAGAATTTGAAGATATGGCGTTGGACGCTGTTTATCGCATATGACTTGATCGCGCTGTGCGCGTTAGAGAAATTAGTTGTGCGCGTGTTAGAGAAATTAGCTGTGCACGTTAGGAAATATCGTTAGAGGGATATATCGATAGAACAAGAACTTAAATACTGTTATCGCGATATTAAAAAAATATCGATACTTGGGGATATATTGATAAATAATCCAGCCCTATCGTAAACCCACCTCCATAGTTAAAACTAGTATTCTGTGACCACCACAAAACTTTATTCAATATTTTTCTATACAAATTCTCTAAGTGTAAATAATTTATTAAAACTGTTTTTTATTAGAATCAACTAACATGATGAATGCAAAGGATTTTCCTCTTAGAGAAAACTAACACTAAATTTCCAGAGAAAGACAGTTTTACATCTTAAAAAATGGTTTCTATAATAGTTATCTCACACTTTCGTACAGTTATATGCCGTACACATTGAGGTATAGCCTTCCCGTTATCGAAGAAATTTCCAGTATAGCAGCGCCACCTATTGCCTATAAGTATCCAACTCGAATAAGCATAATGTCTCATAATGGTCTTCTCACATATCAAGTTTTGTTTCATGATAAGCAATAGAACCTGAGATATAGCCTTCTCTTAAACTGCAGAAATCACTGTATAGCAGCGCCACGTGTTGAGAAGTTGATATCAAAAGCTGATAGGCACTAATCTATGTTAATGTGCATCTACATATAAATTTATATGCAATTCTGGGCAGTAGTTCCTAAGATATAGCCTTCCTTTAAATTACGGAAATCGCTGTATAGCAGCGCCATCTGTTGGCCGATAAGCATTCACATTGATTAAGCATAATGTCTAATAATGGTCTTCTTACATATCAAGTTCTGTTTGATTATACGCAATAGAACCTGAGATATAGCCTCCCTTTAAATTTCGAAAATTGCTGTATAGCAGCGCCACGTGTTGAACTGTTGGTACCAAATGTTGATAGGCACTAATTTAGGTTAAGGTGCATCTACATGTAAATTTATATACAATTCTGAGCTGTGGTTCCGGAGATACAGTCACCACAAAATTTTTGTCTCACACGCACACACAGACAGACATTTTCTAAAAACTGTCAAATCGTGTTCTAGACCTCTCAAAATGTGTAAATCCTTTGGAAACTGGAAATTGAAAATTTTTACGAATCCGATACTTTTTTCTATTGAATACAGAAGAAAGTAAAAATAATTAGTAATTGCATAGTAGAATTCTCTATAAATATAAAATTAACGCAATACAGTCTTATATAAATCGCGCTATTTTAATTTGTACTAATCACATAGACTTAAAAAATGAAATTAAATACATGAAAAATTTAACTTTAAAAGCAGGCTGTCCTAAAAACTTAGTTGATAAAATTGAATTCGTAAACTTAAATATGTCCCGAATCATGAAAATATTCCCCCAAAATATATTTTTCTATACCACATGATCAAGGAGCCTCTATCAAAATTATAAATACCGCTAAAAATCACAATTTACAGATACCCATGAAAACTAACCTCGGCATTTATCAAATAATTTGTAGTGATAAAAGATCCCGTTCTCCTTCTTGAAACAGCAAGCATATATAAAATTCCATTTAACTACCCCAATAACAATAAAGGATACTATATCGGAGTTTCAAAAAGAAATAAATAACACTAGACTCAAGGAACATATAAAGGACATAAAGTACGGAAAAAATACTACCACGTTAATTAAAGTCCCCCAAAGTAATAACATCGACATAAAGTGTAACGAAACTACAAAAATCGCAAGTTTTAACAATCTTGAATACGCCTTTTTTCGCGAAACCGTCGAAATAATTAGCAATCATAGATCGTGTAATGGCCACGAATCGAGGGCAGGTTTGGACCAATTGTGGCGCCACCTGTTAGAAGAAAGAACAAAAAGCAGGGAAAGACAGCACTCAGCGTCAACTTCAAAAACGACTTCGGAGCTTGCTGATGACGCAGCGGATCCGACGGCGAAAGCTGCTTCATCGCCTCCGTAAAAGGTATGAAGCTTAACAAGTTTTTTAATTAAGTTTAATTAATTTTAATATGCTCCATTTAAAAACCTATTAAATTATTAAATGTCATACATAAAACTTATCTTCGAGCAGCCAGTGAATGACAGCATAGCTAAAATTGAAACTGCCATAAATAAAGTTACCGAACATACTAAAAAACAAATCAGAAATATCGCTTAAAAAGAAATAGTTAAAACTCTATATAATAAAAATACAATCGCGCAGACATAAAAGCCCTCAAAAATCTTTAAAATAATGACCAAATAATGTGTACCCTCACTGATAAAACTCGTAAAATTGCCATTTTAAACAAAGCCGATTACAAAAAAAAAAAAAAAAAAAAAAAAAAAGAGACTGAAACCATTTAAGAAATAAGTAACCCCTTAGTTAAAAATGACCCAAATAAAAAATTAATAAAAAAAAACCCGTGGATTTATAAAAAAGGAAAGTTTTCCCAATAACCACCCTTCTCATATTGAAAATCACACTTCTAACCCCCTCTCCCCCCCCCCCCCGACATTTATTTGGCTGTTATAAAGATCACAACCCCCCCTAAAAATCCTGTCCCATAGTAAATAAAAGAGAAGGTTTTACTTATGCTTTGAAGAGATACGACTGACATTTATCATGGACTTTTACCCCCCCCCCCTCAGATATATTAAGTTTTACTGCAGATTTTGTTAAACGCATTACAGACCTAAAAAATTCATAAAGACTACCGCTTTGTAGGCTTTGCAACAATTAACCTGTATCCTTCCATAGACATTGATGAAATATCAGAAATTATTAATAATTACCTCAAAAATAAGTACGAACCCCAAAATGGTAATAACTCAATTGCTACCAATAACTTAATACTTCGCGAAAGCTACTTTAAATTTAATGGTAAAATATATAAACAAAATACAGGAGTCCCAATAGGATACCCTAAATGTTGTTTCATTGTTGAACACAAATTCAGACTTCTTGAAAACACAATCTTTAAAATCCTAAAAAAGAAAATAGTTTTTTGGACAAAGTACGTCGATGGTATTTTTGCGGTCATACATAAAAATGTAAATGTAAATGACATCCTAAACACCCTAAACCTATTTAGACAATAGCATAAAATTCACCTGTGAAATAGAAAATAACAACGAAATAAACTACTTAGATGTTAAAAATTAAACGTTCCGAAAATAGTATTAATACTACAGTTTATCGTAAACCCACCTTCACAGCGAAGAAATAATTAGTAATTATAGTAGAACTTTCTATAAAAGTAAAATTAACGCAATACAGTCTTATATAAATCGCGCTATTTAAATTTGCACCAACCTCATAGATTTAAAAAATAAAAGTAAATACATAAAAAATTTAACTTTAAAAGCAGGCTACCCTAAAATTTACAGAAAAAGAACTCGTAATCTTAACTATATACCAAACCATAAAGAAATCCCACCAAAATTTACATTTTCTATATCATATAATCAGGGATTCTCCATCAAAATCGAAATACCGCTAAAAAACATAATTTAAACATACCCATAAAAACTAACCCCAGCATTTATCAAATAATTCGTAGTGATAAATGTCCCATTCCACTTCTTGAAACAGCAGACATATATAAAATTCCATTTAACTACCCCAATAGCAATAAAGGATGCTATATCGGAGATTCAAAGAGAAAAAAGAAATTAACGCTAGGTACATATAAACGACATAAAATACAGAAAAACTATTACCGCGTTCTTTTTTCGTTAACTATCGAAATAATCAGTAACCATATCTCGTATAATGACCACGAATCGAGGGCAGGATTGGACCATTTGTGGCGCCACCTGTTAGTAGAACGAACAAGATGCAGGGAAAGACAGCACTTAGCGTCAGCATCAAGAATCCCACTTCAGAGCTTGCTCTTGCTGATGACGTGACGGATCTTCCGGAGGAAGGTGCTATATCGCCTCCATAAAAGGTATGGAGCTTAACAAGGTTTGAATTAAGTCTAATTAATTTTAATATGTTCCATTTCAAAAGTTAAATTTTCAAATTATTATAATTTATGAATTTTAAAGACATAGACATGCGCTTTTTTTGTAATGCTGTTATTGCATTAAAATGAAAACCTTCTTAACTCATCCAATTTGTCTAAGGGTTGTAGTGTAATTTTGTACCTTATTTTGAACATTTTTTAGATTTACATTGCCAACTCATTTGTAATACTTGAAGAATTACATCACTTCTTTTTTTTTTTTTTTTTTCGGACACTCTCTATAATATATTATTTAGAATAATCCAATTATCAAACCTGTTAAAAGAGCAAAATTTGATTTATTTCATCTTAAATTTCCTCTTAAGATAATTTAAATTATTTTTTATTTATTTATTTTATTTTATTTTATTTGTTTATCTTATTTATTTCTTGTATATCAGAAGAAGGAATTGTAAACATCATTAAAAAATTCTCGGAGCTTGTCGTTTCTACGAAATAGAAAAGTTTATTTATTTATCTTGAGAAGCTTCGGGGAAAGATACATGAAGTTTAATTAGATGCTCATAAATATTTCAAAGTTAATAGGGGTTATTTTGAAGAAGGATCTCTTCAGTAACACTAACAAGAGATATCTTACGTTTAATTATGTTAGATGGAGGAAACTTCATTATACGAGATGTACTAAGATTTTTTCATATGTAAGTATTATTATTGCTATTAATAATTAAGTATAAATTAACTTAGAAATACGTTTACCGAAAAAAAAAATAAATAAATAAAATGTAAATTCTTTTCAAGTGTAATTTCTTATGAAACATTCCTTTTGATAATTATTTAAAAATTGAGTCGGCACAATTCTTAAGAAATAATTTTTAGTAAGGTTGTAAGTAAAAAAAAAAAAAAAAAAATATATATATATATATGTATATATATATATATATATATGTATATATATATATATATATATATATATAATTTTTGTTAGTGTTCGGACACTTTTGTTACCGACTGTACGTGTGAGTATATATGCGTATGTATCTCGCATAACTGAGAAATGACTAGATATTGAAATTTGTAAATTTCTATGCAGGTTTCTTATTATCTGTTTCTTGTTATCTTTTCCTGCATCTCCCATTTTGGTTTTTATACAACTTTCCGTTTTGGAGATATTTGCGAAAAGTATGTCCATAATAATCAAAAATACAAGATGTTTTGGCATTATATGACCTACAGCAATAGATAATTAAGAAAAGCGTAATGATAAATCACACAATGATATTCACGTCATTTAAATTTTTATTTTCTCTGCAATAAGTTTAGTGCCTCATGGTTACATCTCATTTCCTTGCGCTCTTATACTGAAGAATTTCCCCAGTGCTACGCGCAGAGAGTGTTGCTTATTTATTCTAGAGATCAACTCCTGAGCCTTACTTATTTTGGCGTAAACATACAACTGGGTCCTGAATATTTCAAATATTCAATGCAAATTTAAATATAATTGCACTATGATTGCACTATCAATAATAAATCGTATATACAAAACAATATAACAACAAAAAAAAAAAAAAAAAAAAATGTAGAATATAATTTAGAATAATTTTGGTATTATAACAGAAAGTCCTTAAATTCTATAATATAATCAAGTAATTTGAGACAATGTAACAATTTTGAGTAATAGTTATTCATATATGACATTTTTATCTCTTAAAGTTATAACTCTAATAACACAATCTTTATCAGGACCTTTGAATAAACCGGGTAAATGCCATTTTAGAAACCCTGAATAATTATGGGGATTTTTGACCAATTCACATTTTCTGTATACCATTTTGGGCTATGCATAAGTTTATTTGAATACTCAGTCGTTCTACAGTTTTTGGATTAATCTCTGTACTAATTGCCATCAGATTAAAATTTTTTTGTTGTAATTCCAGTGCAATTTTGTTCAGATAATATTATCATTGATTGGGGGGGGGGGGGGGGAGATCAAGTTTCAAAGCCTCGACACCATTTTGATCATTTGAAATTAGGTAAAGTAAGTAAGACTTGAGTAAAGCCTCTATTTGTGTAACCAGCATGATAAATTCTTTGTATCTCAAAATGGTATTACGTTATAACATGATTTAAGTGGTTTTAGGGACTTCACTCATGCCTCCTATAAACCGTCCAGATAGCGTGTTGAAAGGGGGGGGGGGAATCCTACTAAATGGGGAATCCACACATTAGCAAAATAAATTTCAATTTATTCTATACTTTTAATTTGAAATAGATATATTATAATTTCTTTTAATTCATTATAACATCCCACAAAATTTCTTCCACTTGATGAAAATTTCGAATGGTTTCCTTCTTCTAGATACAAAAATTTTCAACGTTTCTAAAAAAGCTGCAGATTTTATTGCATGTACCACCTCGAAATGCGAGGGCTTAATTTCAAAACAAAACTAAAATACAAATATACAGTTTTTTCACACGTTTTATTTTTATTTATTTATTTATTTATTATATCTTCGAAGGGTTTTAGCTGAAACGGTATACAATGATTTACTGAAGTTCTAGCAAAAATTCTGGAGGGTTGAAATCGAGAAGCTGGCAAATCTGCAATTAATTGATGAGAAAGGATTAAACTTCTTCGAGATGAAACTCGTGATTTATTAGAGAGCAGCCTAAATGCATATACTCCAGAAGAATTTTTGGATTTTATGTAAATGACTGCCCCATAAGCTGTTTCGAAAGCATCGGCAAAATCATTCAACTCCATTATAATAGGCTGTTCAATGAGAATAATTTTTGGAATTGTGGTAGGGTTTACAATTTTTAAGGACATTAGGAAAACTTCCAATTTAAATTTTCTTTAATCGGTCATGTATCATTCCAATCGTTCTTAAGTAATAACAACTTCTGTAGGAACATTTTAGCTGTAGTAACTGTAATACAAATGAGACCCTGACCCAGTGGATCGAAGATCTTTGTGATTTGGGACAGCACTGTTCTTTTTGTATAAACTGATTACTGCTCAAACACTGAATTAAATCCAAAGCACTCTTAAATGAAATAATGATAAATGAAGTTTAAAATCAATTAACAGTGTTTTAATTTCACTGCTAAACACAAAATGAGGAGACTCAGAATCACTACATAAAAGCGATCGGATGACTGGCTGAACATTTATGTAACAGCATATCACTTCTCCTTAACAAGGATATAAGTTATTGTTGCATCTCTTTGGTGGTAATAATATAATCAGCCCAGTTTACAATGTCGTCTATGTAAACGTCTGATAAGAGTACAGACGTTGCTAAAAGAAATTCGTTTCCCTCATCTTTCATTGTCTCCGGACTATCTCTAGGGGTGAGTCCCAGACCGTCCCCAATTGCCCATTGCATAGCACTAGTGCGATGTAAAATCCAACCAACAAACCGTCATCTGTCATCAATTATTGCTGTAATGCTTTACAGTCGCCAACAGAATTATTGAAGCACTAGCAATAATTCGTATTTAAAAGATGTGCACCTAATACTGTTTTGTTAATTAAATATTTGTTGAGTCATAACCTTAGTCTTTATGCTGTTTATAAAAAAGTAAGTCGGTGATAAAACTAGCGATCAAACTAAAAAGAAAATATGAAAAACGTGGATATTCTACAATAATTTTGCTGCCGACTGTAGTTGCCAAATATAGCGCATTACTTGTCCCATACATTGCCGTAAATCTTCCTCCTTTTTTTAATTTTTCCATACAATTCTCAATATATATCTCTGATTTGTGTCTATTTGTATCATGCGATACATCTTCTGAATATAAATCACAATGGCATATTGAATTTTCTAAATTTTTAGCATAATAGAAAATAAACCATCTTGTATTACACTATTAACATATTATATAGATTTTAATGATGCTCCAGTAGAAGTTAAGGAACTGGTATTAAACACCGCTTTAAAAGCGTGCTACTTGAATCAGCGCGAAAAACATCATGATGCAAAAACATAATAATGAATATCTAGTT